>ML777244.1:491457-501631 GCA_009831015.1 Picea engelmannii | reverse complement strand
ATATATATATATATATATATATATATATATATATGCGAAATGAAATTGGATATGAAATCATAGAGGAAACAAAATCATAACACAGTCTTGACGAAATCAGGAATCTTCAGATTTGCTTTGTATTAATTCTTAAAAAGGAGATAGTCTCTATTACAATCGACCAAAAAGGTCCAGCTTATTTTCTTTCTTCTAATTACATATTTATACAACTTCTGCATGCTAGGATCTCAATCGTCACAACAGTTTTTTGGTTACAAAAAGGAAATTCATGCGTTCCAATTCTTTGCTTTTGTCTTCTTTCGGGCGGATGGATCACCTTCTTTTCTTTAAACTTCGGGTTCTAAAAATAGAATAGGCAGACACATGTCATTATTTGGTACCCGAAGATTGCCCCTTCGCCTGTTGTGTGCAAGTGATGCACTTCTCCACCAACTGGGCTATCACCCTGGAAGGTTCTGCTTGGTTATTTGCCTCAAAAGTGTAACAATCCTTCACTAATTGTAGCAACTTTCTTTCTACCTATCGGTCTTCGACGCTAATAGAACATAAAGTACACTTGGTTTGATTAGCCATCTGTCTACTTGAACTATATCTATCTGATTTGTCTGTGATATTTCAGCCAACTCTCTTTCCTCATTTTCCTTGATATTTAGCAAGTGTTTAGCTATATTGATCTGGCCCAGCGTCTCAGTACTGCTTTCACTATCGAGACCCAACGAACTCCCATATATGAAGCCGAAAGTTTCTTCGCAAGATTTTCTTACCTCTTTAACTTGTTGTCTGCCTTCTGATATGTTACACTCTCATTCCTTCAACAAGATGTTACCTCGGGTCTGCTCTGGGATGGAAAACCTGAAACTACTGCACGTTTCCCTTTTTTTCATGGCTATAACAGATTCTCTTTCTCTGAAAGAGATGTTTTCCAATACTTGATCAATGAGTTGACAGTTGTTTTGAATAGTTTCCACCTTAGCAAGTAAATGTTGTTGAGTTGTCGATACTCTTTTTCGGATTTCTTTGGCTTGGGATTGAAATATCCCGATATCTATCACCTGGCTTTCGACGAGATTCAATTTGGCCTGTAGCTGCTCTATCAATTCTTCTTGCTGGCTTATTTATGATTGGCTGATCTGGGCCACCTGTTGTGTTTGTTCGAGATCGGTTTTGAGCCGCTCGATTTCCTTTTGATCAGCTGCTCTAGCTTGCTCTATCCCTGAATTCGCCTGATCTCTGGTAGTTGCCTCTGCTGTAGCCAGTTTAGCCTCCAAGGTTTTGATTAAGCGGTTTTTTCGCTTCAACTGATCTTTTAGGGACTCAACAGAATATTGGTTGGCCGTAGCAAAATCCCCCAATGTCGCTGCTATCTGAGTTGTAAATTCTTGCTTCTTCATGTCTTTTCCATCACTAAGATTTTAAATTTCTTGGCTACCTGGCCTGCTTCTTGATAAATCTCTTGCTTTACAACGACCTTTCTCTTCTTATTGAAGAAAAATTCGTTCAGAGGTAACTCTTCCACAGTTATGGGCGATAGTTCTTCTCCGAAAATCCATCCAACTTCTGGGACTCCCTTTGTAGATTGTAGGGGAGTAACATAAATGATGGGACTACCGATCTGCTTGGATGATTTCCTCAGAGTAACAACCGAGGTTGGCTTGCTTGTAGGGTTGGGAGTCTCGGCTTTCTGTTTCGGGGCCCCATTTTTATTATTCTTTTCTTGGTGTTCTTCTTGGTCAGGTGCAAAATCTTTGCATCCCTTGGTTTCCATTTGTTGTACATCTGGGGTCGTCGGGTTCTTACCCTGTAAGACTGGGGCAAGGCAGCTCCACCGATGTTCCTGGAATTTGAAAAAATCGGCCATCTCTTCGGGCGACAGGGCTTGTATCCAACTCAAGACCTCTGCATAAGATCTCGCACCTCAAAAAATATCATCATGAGGTGAATTCTTGTGTTCATATCTTTTAAGGCCACAACTAGCCATGTGATTACTCACGACCCTGTGTGGGTCATGTTTCTTGAACTCAATGTGGACGAATTTAATATCTTCCGAGGCCGCTGCCTCGGCCTTTACGTGTCCAAAATATAATAAAGAATAAGTATTCAAATGAATGGGGAAAGGTGGCCATACCTTTTTCGAAAATCCTTTAAGCTCCTTGCTTATGCCACCAATCACGGTTTGCCTAGCGATTTCACAACAAACCAGCCTATCTGGTATAAATAATGGTAGGGCATATGGAGGAACAGAGGCACCGAAAACCATGATATAGGAAAATTCTGCCTCTACGTACCAGTTGGCCACGCTGCACAAGTTTGTTGCGATGCTATCTGAAATCTTGGGTGGTGGATTACCGAAGATGATGACATGCATCAACACCATTACCCAATTGAAAATACCGTATATGAAGTCTGTGGCCTTATCCTCCCAAAGTTTTGAATGGTAGACATGGATAGGCTTAGCATCAGATGGAGTCCAACTCCAACTCATTAGGGGAAAAGGTGTCATGAAACAAATGACGTCCATGATGTATACAGACATAAAAAATGAAGCGACCTTCCCACTTGCCCTCTACGTTCGATATTCTGTAATCTGACTGGTTAGGCTGTCTGACAACAGTTTGGCCCAGTCAAAAGAATAGCCTTCAGCGACTGTATGAATCAGAGGCACCCAAGGGAGAAAGAAATGTGTGGTGTCCTCCCTCCCATAAAATCTACAGGTCATCATTGCTATGTATTTGAATTGCGGTTCCAAAAAAGAGATTGAATAAACTCCATTACCGTCCGCCCTGAACTTTGTGGGGTGCGAGACCCAATCCTTGATCAGATCAAACAAGTTTCTTCCGTATTGCTCGCATTCCTTCCGCTTAAAAATTTCCAGAAACTTGGCATCATGTGAGAAGTTTGGTGTGGGTGACAATTGATACATCGCCTGCAAATGTTCTGGTCTAAAGGTCCCAACAGTCACCTTCTGCTCGCTGATAATAGTTATGGTTGGTATATCCACATGATCTAGCGCCCATTGGATCATATCATAGTAGGGAAGGAGTCGTGGCCTAGCTGCTACCTTATGCATCTCTGCTTGAACAATGATCTTGTATTTGGTGGCCAAGTCGTCCTTCTCATTATCACTGGAATCGTCTGAACAATTCACTAATTCGGACTGCAGAACCTCGGAGACGTATGACCACGTTCTGACAGAATCAATACTTTGGGATGAAGTATCAGAAACATTATCTGAGCCTTGCCCTGAACTCTCAACACTTGCCTTGGACACTTTTCGTGGGGCCATGATAGAGGACTCTGACTTGGCTCTCCTGTGGTAAAAATATGTATACATACAGAAATCATCTTGCTGAGAAAAGCTTCTCTGTGCAAAATAGAAATGAGCTTTAAATCACTGAAAGAAAGAGATCTATATCTTCGACCATTTAAAACCTCGATGTCATTATGAACAGAACAGTCAAATCATTTTTAGAGACAGATTTAGCAATAAAAACCATATCCTTACCTGTCTCTTCACCTCATTTCCAATTAATGCCATAAATTCTGACGGTTCGTGACACAAGTTGGCGCAAGAAACATTTAAATTTACCTCGTAGACTGTGCATATTAATATTTGTATTAAAACACTGATTTATCTGGTTTAGGTTCTTTAATTAGATTTTCTTTAAAATTTAAGCACATTTTCGGCGTTCGCCGTATCGGGAGATTTCACTCATATCTTTCGAGCCCCTAAAACCCAAGATCGTGATGACGTGATCAAGTTAAGAAAAAATGTAATCTAGATTAAGTGTTTAATTAATCAGTGTTTAATTGATATCGCGACTTCGCGACTCGGGGCTACGAAGGTAAAGTTTCTTGGAAGACTGAAAGCCGAGTCGCGAAACCCCGACAGTGTTTAATTGATATCGCGACTTCGTGACTCGGGGCTACGAAGGTAAATTTTCTTGGAAGAGCGATCACCAAGATGCAAAATCCTGACAGAACTTAACTAAGGCTTAAGGAACTTACTCTCGACCCTAACCTGGGTAAGCTTTCGAGGTTGTTTCACGACTTTGCGCATCGGGGCTTGGAAACCGTGTGACTTGTAACTCCCGAAGTGCGATATTCTGAGGTATATAAAAGTGAAAAATATCGTTTAATGGTAAAAAGGAAATGGCTTAGGAGTACAACGACCATCGTCATTTTGCATATCAGGATTACTGAAGTTTTCAATGGGTAAATATCACGAAGTAAAAGTCAGTTTAAAGGTCAACTTTTGATTTCAAAATTACATTTAAACCATTTGAAAATGTGGCTCCAACAGGCATAATTAAATGAATCCAACAAAAATCAGATGCATGAGTTGAGTACTGGACAATAATTTCAACAACGAACAAATGAAATTATCTAAATAAATTAACACCAGTGGTCGTTGTACCAAATTTATTGTTTACAATTACAATCAAATAGTGAGAAGAAAATAGGGATGTAACATGAGAATCTTAAAACTGAAAATGAAAGAGAAAAAAGTATTACAAAAGATGTAAAATATTGCACTTCTTTATCATTCACCTCTCTTGGAGATATGACTTCAAATCTTGTAATAATTCCAAGTTAAACTTCTGGAAAACCAAGTTGTGGTTGAAATACGAGTATGGAAAAGCATTGCATCACCAAGTGAAAACCCTTGAGTAACAACTATAAATGGTTTCTTTTGCTTTTTTTCCCAAGCCACTTGACACAAACCTTTAGCCATCTATTGTCGAACAAACCTTCGTACACGAGATGACTACCCAGAGAAAAATTCCCTTACCTATAACAATTCATGCCATAAGGATTTGGTCCATCACATAGCTATTTGCAGCAAGAATTGTATATACCATGCCTTCCAAGATTATTATATGTCATGTGTAGTGTGTCCAAGACACCGAATTATCTTGAATATTTCTTCAATGGGCATTACATGAAATGGATTAGAAAGAAAATTTTCATGGAAAGAAGACTCGTCAAATAGACACTTTCCAATCTTGAAGTTTGTTTGTTGCAGGTCGAAATGCATTGGTTGAAGACTTAACTTCATAAAAAATGGAATTGATTGTTTTACTCTTCCCTACACATGTTTTTCCAAGAACCAAGATGCTACAAATGAAGTTCATGTCCTCCTGACTTGTTCCCTGCAGCTCCTTTGCAATTTTACTGTTGACCAGACATTTTTGTTGACATATCTATTAGATCGACATTTTTGGGGGTGGCCTCTATGGTTTTGAAAACCATAGAGGATGGTGCAGGGTGCAGAAATCGCCCACAAGATGCCATGTTGCAAAGCTTAACCCTTGGGTAAAGTTTTTTTTTCCCTTGATTATTCAACACACATTGATTAGTCGCCTGGAGTCAAAATAACATATCGATAAAATTTGATACCTAGTTCATATATATTTTCAACATTTGTATTGTGGCTTTGGTTAGGATTTGGGTACAACACCAAAGTTTTATTGGCCAAAAACTATTATTTAAATATTAAATCATTATATTTAAAATAATAAAAATTTAAATATTTGGATTTTGGGAAAAACATGGCAAAGGAAATTTGGCATTTTCAGAGATAAAGAACAGGCCATAATTTGACTTATAGAAGGAGAAGAACGCATTATGGGACTTGGCTAAACTAGAGAATTTGAGAAAGGCGAAAAACTTACCCAATTTTGCCTAAATTTTGAAAAAAATTGGCGATGTCAATCTATGTTACAACACCACACATAGATCAACATAATTATTTAGAGTGGTTAATTTATCCCTATTTTCAAATTGTAATCATGATTTTGACTAATTGACTTATATGTAGATACAAAGAAAAAAATTTGTGTTTAGGAAGTTCATCGTAGCAACAAAGAGCATAATTACAAGAAACTAAAATGAAGGTAAAAGGTATATATAATATATTTTTAACCATATCACCTATTTTTGTAGGGTGTTTTTAGTGCTTACAATGATTCAAAACGTAGTTTCATTTTAGAGAAAACATGTTCCCAGTTCGCATGCATTTTGAGCATTGACGATGGGAAGATGAGGGGCATCAAGATGGGATGCACACTAGTGTATCTGAAAGAGACATTGCAAAGGGAAACCACATCCATTGTGATTTTATTTGCTTTCTAAGTTTACAAAGGCCCATCTTCACCTTGAATCTATTAAGCATTGAGAGGGATCAAATAAAATCATCTAAGAAGAAATTTTTTTCCCATGAAATACATATTTTCGAGAAACCCACCAAGCACTTCCCCTCATTTGAGAATGGTACCCAAGGTAAACTAGATTTTTCAAGGTTAAGGTTGATACAACATTATACTCATTAAGAGATCAACATGTAATTTGTAGGAATTGATATTGGGTGGGGACGATAACACTCCTTCTCTTAACCGCGTGGACTAGAACCAACTGAAAAATTGTTTTTGGAATATATATCCAGGGAAACCCCGAGGAACTTCCCTCATTTTGAGGATGGCTCCCAAGGTAAACTGGATTCTTTAGGGCTCAAGTCCATATCAACATGTCACCAGTGAGAATAGAGCCCGGATGTGAAGAATAACAATTATCCCTATTGTTATTCCCTAAAGTTTTCCTTGACTACTAAGGGAAAGCTAGGGCACCTCAGTTATTGCAATGGTTTTATGTTTGTAGTTTTATTTTGGATTTTGGATTGGTTTATAGGTCAAGTAGTAAATGGAATAGGAAATTTCAATTTTTGATTACAAAAACAAGTTCCAATCAAACTTAGTCAATGGTATTCAATCTAATGAGCTAGATAAGGAAGTTTAACATGAAAGGAAAGAAAAATGCAAGTTCCCAATTTGTTAACTCACAGAGGAAATTCTTGATCCTAAATATTATTCAGAAACAAGAATGAAGTACTTAAACACAAATCTTGTAATGAACAAGCAATCATTAAAATATTTATTGGCTTTCAAACATAAACAAGATATATCAAATGCTTTGCAAAGATACACATGCATTTTAAGTAAGAAAAGAAAGAATAAAAGACAAGAAGAGATAGTCTAACCATTAGATATCCTTTTCCATTAAGTGTAAAATGTAACAGGTCCCAAGCGTTACAATCAAAGAAAGAGTATTTTTGTTCTCCACCACTCGAACCCAATTCAACCCCCTCTGCCTTGCACCTCTTTATTCATGGTTTATATAGAAAGATACATTATTATCAAGATCCCAAAATAATGGATATGAAAACCTCCTTATATATCTTTAGATAGATCTAATCCCAATTCGAATTGATGATCTGGAATATCAATGAAAATCCAGAATCATGACCTATCTCGACATTTTTACAGGAAATTGATTGTGGCCAAATCCTGAAAAATAGGCCTCAAAGATCTACTCTAATTTCTCAAACTGTGATAGTTGTTTCAAAACTGAGAGAGATTTTTATAAATCAGTCAATTCCTGAAAAAAAAACTTTTCGAGTTTGTTAAAATTTGTCTCCATTTTCTCGGAGAACATGCCCAAAGTTAGTGTCTAAAACATGAAACTGATTTTGGAGAAATCTTGAAAAATAAGCCTCAAAAATCTATTGTAATATCTCAAACCGTGATATTTGTTGCAAAACTGAGAGAGGTTTTTCTAAATCAGTCAGTTCCTGACAAAAACCTTTTCCATTTTTTTAAAATTCATCTCCAGTTTCTCAGAGAACGAGACCAACGTTAGTGTCTAAAACAGGAAAAAACAACAAGCTACATGAAGGTTTCAGTAGCACCTTTCAAACTGTAACATAAATCACATGAAACTTTGTACTGCCTCTGCCAAAGTGTTAATCTTGTCTCCTGCGTCCTCCTGGGCTATCATGGCTCTAGTTACCCTTCTCTGAACCTGTACTTTTCTCTGCTTAGTAGATGAAACCCTAATTTATGCTTTTGTTGAAACATGGCTTATTTTTTGTGTAGATTTCCTTGTGCTTTTCTTGTTTGCAGGTTGTGGAGGGGTATCATCTAGAAAAATGAACTTTTCTATGAGAGATGGATATTGTTTTGGATTAAATTCCAACCTCAATTTGTTTTTTGGGATTGTTGTGATAAGTTACAGGTTGCTTTCCTTTACCTCTTTTACTCTGCTTCACTTGTGGAGATACTTCAACAGGTTTATCATTGATTTCTGCTTCAGATTTTACTTCTTGCAATTCAATCTTTTGTTTGGACCTCCTCCTTGTATATACCCTTTCAAAACCTATAATTTTCTACTTAGAGGCAAAGGATTCAGGCTCCATCTTGATTTCTTCTTCCTGCTGAAATTCCAACTTCCTTTTACTTGATCTGGTTCTTCTAGCTACAGGGGAGATTTCCTTCATTTTTGTAGTACCTTTTGAAGTGTTCCCTTTCTTTGTTGAAGCCTCGGTTTTTTTTTTTTTTTTTTTTTGTATCTTGATCATCAAGCCCTAAATATATTAACAACATGCCACTTTATCCTCTCTCAATGCATACAAAACCAACATCTTTATCATACCTTGATGAAATAAGCTTCTACGAGCAGGTGCAGGATAATTTTGTACCCTTTTAAACATTTTAGTCAAACTTTTTAAAAAATAAAAGGGTAAACTCATATGTACATCTCCATTTAAAGGCATAACAAGTTTGATATGGTAGAAGTGAACATATTAATACCTAACCTCACAGGTTATATACTTCCTAACTATTGCCAAAACACTTTGCCATTCTTCCTTTAACCATTTGCTCGGTATACCTTGACTCCAGTTCAGATCATGATGTTCTAGGACTAAAGACTGATTACAAGAACCAACAACCAGTTGATTTTTTTTTCACCATCTCTCACCTGCTATTGGTAAGCGACATGTTGCCTCGATTGAATTCTCTGTTACATAAATCAAGACATTCCCTACATGAGTTTTGAAACCATTGAATTTGTGTGCAAACAACATTGAAACCTCATTGTGGTATCCCTGGAAAGTGTTGGACACACCTACCACACTTAGAGGGGGGGTGAATGAGTGTGGGGCTCTTTTTCCCAAAACTTCCCACTTGCACAAAACTCATCAATTATCATTCAACATTTATTCATTACCCATTGTTGTCATTTATAACCAGGTAGATGTAGGCACATATCAACAACATATATCAGCAATATATCATCAACAAGTCATCATCACAATGGACACAAAGAACAAAAAATGTATGTACAATTTTATTTTTATTACAGACTACAATCCTTGGGGTTTATCAACAACAACTGAATAGAGTACAACTCTACAAGAGCACCAGCTCTATATGCAAGACTCAACTTACAATCTCAGCTGTTCCAATAGCTTGTTGATACTCCACATCAAATCAATATGAATGCTATCTCAATCATGTATAAATAGCTAGTATACCATAGCAATCATGTCACTACTGAATCACAAGAGTGCTTCTCACTTCATCAACCAAGTCAACCATGTTGAGCCACATCACATAAGCCATACCAAGAATGCCCTAAGCATTCACAACATATCAAACAATAACATCTATCAAGACAATAATGTAACCATACCAGTGTCTTAGTGATAGATCTGAGGCCATAGAATGCAGATCTGGAACCTGCCTCATCATCCAAGAGCTTGGCACCCGCTCAAACACAAATCTCCATGAGGTTATTTAGTCCACTCTCCCTGTACATAGTCAGCCCACGTGTACACTCACCCTATACACAGCCAGCCCGCGTGTACACGCACCCTATACACAGACAACCCGCGTGGGCATCATAAAATAGGGTTTTCTGTGAATCCGAGAGTTTTGTCGTCAAGATCTCCGACATTGCCGAAACTTTGATGCATCCATGAGATCCTCCTCTCGCTCTCTTCCTCAGAATAGATCTTCAATCATGCTCAAGAGATCCACACCAATAAGATTCTCTCACAATAAGCTCTCCATCAATACTCCAAAAGATATTACCAAGAAGCTCTCCATTGATCCACTAAAAGGATTCTCACTAAAATGTGTATTTTACAAGAGATCCTAGCTTCTTATTTATACTTTCATCTTCTAGGTCACTTAACTCATTTTTAGGTTACTTAACCCATTTCTAGGTCACTTAACCTATTTTCTTTATTTTAGGGTTAACCACTTTCCATGAATAGAAAGTTCTCCAATACTTTATCATTTAAATATTCCTTCTTGATTTTGTCACTTTACTTTATCAT
>ML777244.1:472611-483586 GCA_009831015.1 Picea engelmannii | reverse complement strand
GACAACTTTCTTGGACAAAAGTTCTTTAGCAGCATGGAAAACAACAAGATAATCATGAGAGCCAAGAGGCTGCAATATAGCTTCATTAATTCTAATAATAGGAATAACATGCTCAATGAGATCTTGTTTGTGTTGAATTGCCTCTTCTTGCTCCGACTGATTGCATCATCTTTGGGTAACCTCTACTGGTAGTACTGCATCTTGTATATAAACCATCATGTTTGATTTGTTGTCCTCCAAAGAATATGATCCATAATTGTCATATAATGGCTCATAGCTATGAGTTTCAGTGCATGCTAATGTAGAAATATGTTCATCAAAACTATGCTCTGACTTTGAACCATAAATGTCACATGCAAGATCTGATTCTTCATTGTTTGTAGGTTTGTTGGTTTCATGGAAATGTTGATCAAAATGTTTCATAAAACAAGATTCTCGGTCTAATAATACAATATCATCATCATATGCATCATAAACTGGTGGATTTGAATAAATATCTAATGATGATGATAAAGATTTATGTTCTTCTTTCATTATAAACTGATTTTTACTTTCAAGAGTAGATCGGGTCAACCTTTCATCCCATAACTCCCCATCAACACCTTCATATTTATCATTAATGATTAACTCAAAAGATGATTGAATTGGCATGAAATCTGAAAAATCAACCAAAACCTTCTCTTGATTCTTGGAAATTTCCGAAGAAGGTTGCATATATTTATTATTTCCAAGAAGAAGACTACCAGTCTTCCTATTAGAATCTTGACATAGATCATTAGGAATAGGAAAAGAGAAAATACTATCTTGCAGATTTTCATTATCAAATTTCTTGTTTATTATCAATAGAACAAGCTTCCTGATGTTGAAGAAGTGATTCAAATTCTCCACAAAAAATTTCAAAAAGCAGATAAATTGAAAACAACCTTTTACAATGATTACTAAATGTTGTGTGAAACTCTTTCAGTGAATATATGCTAGAAGGGGGGAGAGATCTATACCACTCATGAGCATCTCCCTCTAGTGAATACATAAACATTTTCATGAGCACATCCTCATGAGAGATATTTAATTGGTGCATAAGTTCATGAAATTGTAATAAATTCTCTTCAAGATGACCATCTTTACTTTCTCTAAATCCGGGAAGGCAGTCTCCCCATTCATCGATAGTAGGAACAACATTCGGAAAACCAAGAACATCAACAAAATTAAAAGGAGAAAACCTTTGATCCAAAATAGTAGCCATCCGAGTATCTAACATCTTGAAATTGTGGAGTCACCACTGGATTATTTAACCATGGAGTCACCAGGTGAATGATCTACAGTCTGTATGTGCCTAACATTTTCTCACCATCAAATATTAGATCTTATCATTTTCGTTCCCCAGGGAAAATGTCTTCGTTCCTTTGTCCCCAACAACGACGCCAAAATATGTTAGTCCCTAAAGTTGTCCTTGACTGCTAAGGGCAAGCTAGGGCACCTCAGTTATTGCAATGACTTTATGTTTGTAGGTTTATTTTGGATTTTGGATTGGTTTATAGGTCAAGTAGTAAATGAAATAGGAAATTTCAAATTTTGATTACAAAAACAAGTTCCAATCACACTTACTTAGTCAATGGTATTCAATCTAATGAGATAGAAAAGGAAGTTTAACATGAAAGGAAAGAAAACTGCAAGTTCCCAATTTGTTAACTCACAGAGGAAATTCTAGATCCTAAATAGTGTTCAGAAACAAGAATGAAGTACTTAAACACAAATCATGTAATGAGAAAGCAATCAACAAAATCGTCATTGGCTTTCAAATATAAACAAGATATATCAAATGCTTTGCAAAGATACACATGCGTTTTAAATAAGACAAGAAAGAATAAACGATAAGAAGAGATAGTCTAACCATCAGATATCATTTTCCATTTAGTGTAAAATGTAACAGGTCCCAAGCATTACAATCAGAGACAGAGTATTTTTTTTCTCCACCACTCGAACCCAGTTCAACCCCCTCTGCCTTTCACCTATTTCTTCATGGCTTATATAGAAAGATACATTATTATCAAGATCCCAAAATAATGGATCTGAAAACCTCATTATATATATTTATAGATATCTAATACCAATTCGAATTGATGAGCTGTTATATCCTTGAAAATACAGAATCATGAGTTATCTCGTCATTTTTACAGGAAATTGATTGTGGTGAAATCCTGAAAAATAAGCCTCAAAGATCTATTCGAATTTATCAAACTATGATAGTTATTGCAAAACTAAGAGAGGTTTTTATAAATTAGTCAATTCCTGACAAAAACCTTTTCCAGTTTGTTAAAATTTGTCTCCATTTTCTCAGAGAACATGCCCAAAGTTAGTGTCTAAAACAGGAAACTAATTTTGGAGAAATCCTAAAAACTAAGCCTCAAAAATATATTGTAATATCTCAAACCGTGATAGTTGTTGCAAAAATGAGAGAGGTTTTTCTAAATCAATCAGTTGCTAACAAAAATATTTTCCAGTTTTTAAAATTCATCTCCAGTTTCTCGGAGAACAAGCCCAACGTTAGTGTCTAAAACAGGAAAAAACATCCAACTATAGGAAGGTTTCAGTAGCGCCTTTCAAACTCTAACAGAAATCACTTAAAACTTTGTACTGCCTTTGCCAAATTGTTAAGCTTGTCTCCTTCATCCTCCTGGGATATCATGGCTCTAGTAACCCTCCTCTGAACCTATACTTTTCTCTGCTTAGTAGATGAAACCCTAATTTGTGCTTTTGTTGAAACATGGCTTATTTTATGTGTGGATTTCTTTTTGTTTTTCTTGTTTGCAGGTTGTGGAGGGGTATCATCTGGAACAATGACCTTTTCTGTGAGAGATGGATCTTGTTTTGTCTTAAATTCCAACCTCAATTTTTTTTTTGGGCTTGCTATGATAAGTTACAGGTTGCTTTCCTTTACCTCTTTTACTCTGCTTCACTTGTGGAGATTCTTCAACATGTGTATTATTGATTTTTGCTTCATATTTTACTTCTTTCAATTCAATCTTTTATTTGTCCCTCCTCATATATACCCTGTCAAAACCTGTAAATTTATGTTTAGAGGCATAGGATTTAGGCTCCAGCTTGATTTCTTCTTCCTACTGAAATTCCATCTTCCTTTTATTTGATCTGGTTCTTCTAGCTACAAGGGAGATTTCCTTCATTTTTGCAGAACCTTTTGAAGTGTTGCCTTTCTTTGTTGAAGCCTCATGTTTGTTTTGTTTTGTATCTTGATCATCAAGCCCTAAAGAGATTAACAACTACTTCCATGTCACTTTATCCTCTCTCAATGCATACAGAACCAACATCTTTATCATACCTTGATGAAATAAGCTTCTACGAGTAGTTGTAGGATAATTTTGTACCCTTTTAGACATTTTAGTCAAACTTTTTAACAAATAAAAGGGTAAACTCATCTCTACATCTCCATTTAAATGCATAAAAATTATAATATGGTAGTAGTGAACATATGAATACCTACCCTCATAGGTTATATACTTCCTGACTATTGCCAAAACACTCTGCCATTCTTCCTTTAACCATTTGTTCAATATCCCTTGCCTCCAGTCTGGATCATGATGTTTTGTGACTAAAAACTAATTGCAGGAACCAACAGGGAGTTGATTCTTTTTCCACCATCTCTCACCTACTACTGGTAAACGACATGTTGCCCTGATTGAATGCTCTATTACATAAATCAAGACATTCCCTACATGAGTTTTTAAACCATCAAAGTTCTGTGCAAACAACATTGAAACCTCCTCATGGTATCCCTTGAAAGTATAGAAGAATTTGAGCCAACCTGCATTGATGAATTGTTTGCATAATCTTAGGATATGCTTCCAACAATTCTCCTCCTATCGGTTCTAGACGATTAATCATACCACTTTTATTTGGTCCCATTACTCTGACTTTGATCTCTGTCAATTTGCAGACACTAGGGTTCCAGATTGATGGATTTTAGAACTTTCCTGCACAGGTAAGTGGTATAGAGAGGTTTCCTTGGCTGCAAAATGATGTTAGGGTCATAACAAATTCAAAATTACATCTTTAGATGCTCTAGATTGTGACCAAACCCCAGTTTTGGTGGACTTACTAACATGTGTACACTTGTGTTTATTGAAACGAGCCCTTCTATCGAATCATCATGTAAGAAAGAGTTATCACTAATGCATGATTCTCTACACGATCTTCTAAACGATATCTGACTGTTAACACGATTTTCGAGACAAAACATGTTTAAATCAATGATGAAAATAGGTGCTACAAGAATGGCGACATTCTTGTAGTGACTTTGTCTCTTTTCTAAACTTTGGATACAATTCAATTTTGACTCCAAATCTAATAGAAGACCCTCAAATTGTCTAAAATTCAATTCTATCTTACCAATAACACATGCAAAAAAAATTCAAACAAAACAAAAACAAACCTCAAAGTAATAAAGAGATAAGTATAGGAAACCTCAAAAAACAAAGCATGGTAAAACATGGTTTTTTGAAAATGGGAATTCATGAACAAGTTTAAGGACTAACACCTACCAACCACCCAAGCTAGACTCAACTGACTAGAAAAAAGTTTGGAATATATATGTCAGGAAACCTTCGAGCACCTCCCCTCATTCTGAGGATGGTGCCTAAGATAAAATAGATTCGTAGGGCTCAAGGCCATATCAACATGTTGCTAGTGAGAATAAAACCCAACTGGGAAGAAGAATGTGAATTCCTTCCAACCACTTGAGCTAGACCCAACTAACATGTAAGAAGGATTATCTCTATACGTTCAAAGATCAAAGGTTAAGATGAATCTTTTCTATTTTTTTATAAAGTACCTATTTTTTTACATAATGTGGATGCCAATTTTTCATTTTATTTTGTTAGTGTTATTCATTTACGTTTGCACATACATACGTACATCTAGAGATTAACCTAGAGTTGTACTTGAGCAAACTTTCAATCAATGCATGCACCCTACTTCAATGCTACCTACAAATAGCCAACGTAGCATGTTCCAAGAGTATATATTCAAAGAGATGAGGGTTTTTATAGCAAGGATCAATTCAACTAACTTAGAGTTTAGAATTATGAAGTTGAACGACAAACTATGCAAGTGTTTCTTGGTTAATTTCATTTAGTGTTTTTTGTGTAATGAGTTTCTGGTAAACTTTTCACTCATGAAGAGGGGGAGGGGGATAATGTAAAGAAAATTAAAAAAAAATATTTGGCCAATGTATCTCCTTCTATCTGTGTTAACCTAACATTTCCCTTTACCTATTCATTGGCTTCATGATAAGAGGTGAACAATTCACTAAAACATCTTCTCAAATATATTGTGAAGTTACATGATTTTTATGCACATTGTGCGTAGATAAATAATTAGTGCTAGAAGGTCAACATTCAAAGTTATATGCATTAGAGTCCATGTAAACTTGCATAACTTTGACCTATGATATTCGTAAGGAGTCTTCCATGTGGAAAAGTCTACATACATGCAAGTTGATGGGACTATGACCGTCTATTTGGCGTTCTCTATGCTCACCAATCTAGAACTGCTTTCACATTAAGTTAACTATGGAAGTATAGCTATGTTTTGAACGCCATTTTTTGTTGGCAGTGTTATCTTATTATCATTGTTATTTGTATGGCAGAAAATCAAATAAGAAATACATTTTTTTATAACCACAAACAAGATGAGGCTAAGGATTTGCTAAATAAAGAAACACACCTCTTGATGCATTTGAGATATGGTGTGGGTCTGTGTCATAGTAGTGGTTATTCGTATCTATGTTCATGTCTAAACACATGGGTAGTGATGCGTAGTGTGAATGAGATCACACCACATATCAAACTCAATTTTGCCAATGCTACATGCAATCATAAATGAATATGACAAGTTGCATGAATTTAACACCACCATCATAACACATGACCCAACCAAAGATCTGTACTTGTAATCTAAACCACAAACTATAAGATGGTCATTAGTATGAGCATTTGGTAGAGATATGTACTTGTAATCTAAACCACAAACCATAAAATGGTAATTAGTGAGAGCATTTTGTAGAACTAAAAAGTCGAGTATGCTATTATTTAATATATGACACATGGAGGGAAATGAAATTGTTAGCTCTGGATAGTTCCATCCCATTAGTCCAAACCTTAAAACAAGCTAGGATCCACCTAAGCTTGGTGGTAAATTAGAGATAAAAGAAGATGAGGAGGTGGAGGAGGGCACTTTGCATCTTCTATAAACTCAAATTTCATTTGGTTAAAATGAAATAATTGAATGTTTCTTTGAAGTAATTTGGGGTTTATGAGAGATTTAAAAATGGTTAAATCAAGAAAGAATCTACATTTTGTTAAATTGCATTTTTAATAATTTTATTTTCAATTTTACTAAAGGGTTCAATCGTAAGGCTATCTTGGTTTGTTGTGAGCAATGTGGAGGTGTAAACATGGTTTCTGGCCCTCTTGCAATGGATACATTTGGTTATACTCTCACAAAACATTGAAAAGTTGGTTTCATTAGTTACACATATTGCTCTTTTAATTGCATTTATGGGGTTTTCTATACATGCATTGGTGGACACCAATCTCTAGAGTCATAGTCTAATGTCAGAGCATTGTGGATAAATTTATTTATTTTTCAAATCATCGCAATAATTCCAAGCATAACTCACTCCAGGGATTTTACTATTCATTTCTCGGTTGCTTATCATGGTAGACAGACTCGTGGTAGTTATCCTCGCATGGTGTATTTTTTTTTCTCAAGCAATGACTTGGTATCTTTCACTTCTTATCAATTTTGAAAAGAGGTTTGCAACATATTCACATTATTTTCTTTTGAGAAATCTATCGATAAGTCTCTAGCTTCATCTTATGGGTGTGTGAAATGATTCCATGCATTGTTTGGATTGTGAGTAACAACTCTCATTCATTTCATATCATATTTGATGATTGCATATTGTTTATGACTTTTTTGATAATCTTAACATTTAATGGTGATTTTTCTCCAAACCTTTATAAAAGTAGCAATGATAGAAAATTTTAACAATCTTTCTTAAAAATGTATATTAACTAATAGAATATCCTTCTCCCCAATACATAACTCTGGAAATCTAACAAATTATGCTAATTTAAGATTTAGAAATAGGTATATTTTTTCTACTTAAATTCTTTGTCAACTATTAGGAAAAAGTATGTCATAATCTATGTAAAGGGTCTTCATGGCATTGTCCTTCCATGGTGGAGATTTGTACTCTACATGGCCATTACCATTACCATGGCCATTACTACTTGCCACAAAGCAACCAAGGCCTATGATGCCACCTAGATTTCCACCTAGCGCCCAAAAACCATCTCCTTGCCACTTATAGGACGTTGTCATAACCTTTAATGGGCTTTAATCGTAGGATTTGGGATTTAGAGATACGGCAACGGCAAGGAAGACTTGAGGAGGTCAATGAGGAAGATGTGACAAGGGGAAAAAGTGAAGGACACGTGAAAAAGGGACATCTCTTGAGTGAGATTTTCAAAACTTGTAAATATCAATTGGTCTTGCCAAAAAGTTTTTTTTTCTAAAGTGATGTCACCTTTTTAAAAATGCCTTCGACATATTAAATAATTATTTAATATTTAATTTAAATAAACAAATAAAAAAATTAATTTATCTAAGTTTAACAAATTTATTAACTAATATATATTTATAGAATTAATATAATTAATTTGTGATTTATTTTTTAATAAAATTTCATTTTGTTTTAATTTAATTATATTAAAAAATAATATACATTTTTTAATTGTATTAAGAGTAGTGAGGTGCTTTACAATCCAATACAGAAGAGATGTTGTCACTTTATCTTTATTTTTAAAATAAAATTTCATCTTTTCCATCGTAAAAACAATCTATTTTTTTTAATTGCACACTGAAAGTAGCTCTACAACCCAATATGGGGAGTTGTTGTTACATTAACATTATGTTAGATAAGGTTATATGAAAAAAATTCAAAGTGGACTCAATTTGAAAAAATAACAATAATAAAAATAAAGTCAGCTAAATAAAAATAAAACAATTATACCAACCATTACATATTACACACACATTTATATACTACATACTTACATATTACAACATCTAAAATATCAATTCCTTCATATTAAATGATAATAAATAAAAAATACACCTTAAGAAATTCAATCCCCCTCGGTACTTGATAGATTTGGATTTAAGATGGATCTACGTTGTTATAAAATATCATCTCTACCTTGAACTCCGCAATTAAGTGCGCTTGGGCTAGAGCAGTATTGGGTGGGTGACCTCCTGGGAAGTCCTTGTGTTGCACCCTCCTTTTTAGAAACTATGGAGGCAAATTCTAACTCATAAAACTAAAGAAAATAATAAGATTCCTTGAAGGACTGAAATTTCTACCTTAAAAATATGTATGAAAGCGGCTCTCAAAAGGAAAAGATAAGGACATCGAAGTTTACCAAGATGAAATTTTAAAAATTGGAGGACCTATCTTCCTCCCTCACACACATAAGCTCTTCAATTTACCTATCCAACAAGGCTTCCCAAAACCTTGGATTCAAAGCCTCATTATACCTATTTTTAAAAGCAGGGATAAGAGTAATCCTTCTAATTACAGGACCATTATGATTAGCCCCATTTTAGCTAATCTATATGGAAGTATTTTGGAAAACAAGATCGACACATGGCTAGAAATCCATGGAAAAAGAGCTAGAGGCCAAGCTGGGTTTAGAGGCTACCATTCCACTGTGGACCACCTTGTTGCATTTATGATCATTGCAGAGGAGTTCCATAATGATAAAACTGATCTCCTTTGTTGTTTTGTTGAATTTAGAAAAAAAATTGGCATTGTGCCTAGGACTAACCTCTAGAATAGGTTAGAAGAGCTTGAAGTCCCTTTCGAGTTAAGAGTTGTTGCAATAAGGCTATATGAGAAAGTTATTGCTAAGTTTAGGAACATTGAAGGTTGGTCAGAAGAAATTAATTGTAATATAGGATTCAGGCAAGGTTGTCCCCTATCCCCTACCCTTTTCGGCATCTATATTGATAAGTTAGAAGATTGTTTGGAGGACGCAGGTTATGTTAGCTCAACTCTCACTGGTATAGTCACCATCCTCCTTATTTATGGTGATGATATTGTTTTTATGGCGAAGAGTCCCTATGACCTAGGTTAACAAATAATAACCCTCAAATAATTCTTCCATAGCATGGGAAAGACTGCGAACACTAATAAAACAAAGCTTATGATAATTAAGTCCAAAAGGATCACCTATGATACTTTTGTTTATGACAACGATAGCTCGAAGGAAGTGCCTTCATACAAGTATATTGAAATCGATATCCACCACAAGCTCAATTGGAACTATAGCATCGAGAAAAGGATAAATGGAGGGCAAAAGCTTATTATGAGCTCAAAAAAAATTGTAAATCAGTAGACCTTTGGCTTTGGGATAATAAAAAACTCCTCTTTCACACTCTCGTCACTCCAGTCATCTTATATGGATGTGAAATTTGGGGTTGTAGTATATCTAGAGAATCCTAGAGAAAGATAGAACATATCCAAAATAATTTTATAACTTATAATCTCACAAGGGAAATACACCCTATCCTATCCTTCTCATAAAAGAAATATTTTTCCCCATTGAAAGCATTGTTATGATTAGATACCTAACGTATAAGAACAAGATAAACAACATGGATGGAAAGAGGTTCCTCAAAATTTCTTCAAACTCTAGACAAAACCACAAGCGACTCGAGCGAGGATCCTTCTGAAGACAACAAATAGGTTTACATCATTAACGGTCATAGGGGTGACGAAAATAATGTGTAACAGATAGCCCCCCAAAGTATGAAGTTAGAACAGAGTGATAGTTGAAATACTTTGTCGAGTGTGTGTAGGGAACAAGGAACAGTTGGTCGGAAGCCTGCCAACAAACAAGGAAATACAGTACAATACTATATCATCACTGAGGTAGGCATTCCCATACTCAGAATACAAATGAATCAAAGCATAAATGCCGACATGCAAAGATCCATGTCAAGTAAGACAGGTCATGGCCATCAAACATACATTGTGGATCCATGCCAATATGACTCAAATCTGAACATAGCCACCAAAAATACACCGTGGATCTATGTGTTAAAGACTCAAATTTGAGCATAGCCATGAGACATACATTGTGGATCTATGCAACAGTACAATCTGAATATACTCCAACGCAACCTGAATCTATCATAAAATATCCAGGGTCTTCATCTCCACCACTCTATAGTACGAATCTAACCATGCGAATATATGTGTTGATGTCGAACATGGTAGAAACCACTTGATTACCGGTCATTAGTGTATATCGTTAACAAGTGCGAGGGAAATCACCATTAATGTCAATGACTCCCAAGGTACACCAGTACAATCCAACGAATGTGAATTAATGAGATGAAGTCGAACACTTGGCGGAATCTCCCGATCAGGGGTCAATAATGAAAACCCACTGTCGAAAGCGAGGAAACCTGCCATTGAGGCATGCAAGTTCCAAGGTACCAATTAGTTTCTAAGTCTAATTCTTGGATAATGAGTTGAAGTCGACGGGAAAAGACTCGTCACAGGAGGGTCTTAATGTATCCCCCATCAATGACATGAAACGGATACCAAGATTTGAAGTAGATTAGAGTAACAAGTGATTTAGGACTGACTTAGGGATGGTCAACGCAATAGAAGGCTTAAGGACTGCAGAAATGACCGACGCAATAGAAGGCTTTCGAGTTGAACTTCTCTTTGAACATATTGACGACACGACAACTGTCTTGGAAACACTAACTCAACAACAGGGATCACAGACCAATTTGTAATCTTATAAAGGAGTATGATCAAGAGACAAACAGATTTTCCAACCTAGACACAAAGCGAGTGAAAGGGTGTCATGTTAAAAAATGA
>ML777244.1:438272-472581 GCA_009831015.1 Picea engelmannii | reverse complement strand
TCCCCCCCCCCCCCCCACCATTTCTGGCAAGTACCTCTTTATTTTTACACAAGCTTGAGGAGGATAACATATGCTTGAACTGTAAGATCATCCTTTGGATGAGTCCCTCGGAGTATGCTTTAACGAACCCTAGGAAGGAGTGGTTTGGTCCCATATGGGTCTTTCGATGTTTTTTTTACGAGTCCAAAGAAATAAAACTCAGGGTTTTTTCATGTTTAGAGAGCCTGAAAAAAACTTAAAGAAAACTCCAAAATGTCATTTTCATAAAGTAGTCTGATGAGACCGAAAAAGAGATAAACTACCGCTCAACATACATTTTTTTCAAACACTTTAACGAGCATAAAAAAAACAAGATCGCTCGACAATATTTTCATATTTAGAGAGTCTGAAAAGAGCTTAAAGGAAACTCCAGGGGGTTCCTTTTTCGTATAACCTTTACGAGTCCGAAAAAGTGATAAAAAAATACTCAGTTACATTCTCATTAATTTACGATCATGAGAAAGAACAAAGACTAAGCTCGGGATTGTTTTCATTTTTACGAAAGATTTAAAACAAAACAAAACCATGCTTGGGATAGATTTTATTTTTACACAAGCTTAAATCTAAACTAAACTGTGCTTGGATATGGTTTCATTTTTACACAAGATCAAACCAGAGGAAACTATGCTTTAGGTAGGTGGTTTCATTTTTACACAAGCTTGAACCAAAGTAAAAACTATGCTTGCGACTTCCCAATGCATGGTTCACGAATTTTCATGGTTGGTACTTAGCCCCCAGCTTAAGAAGCTAGCGGCTCAACTTCAGCATGAAGTCCAGATGCTAGAAGCATTGCCCCCCAAGCTTTGTCTCATCCAACAACACAGGCGAATGAAATGAAGCTTCAAATACTAGATGAAGGACTTGACTCAAACAAAGAGGGGGAAAAAATCTATGTCATTTTTTAACAAGCTTAACATAGGAAAAGAACTATGCTTGAGAATCCAGGTTCAATCCCCAGACCTCTATTTCATTTTTTAACGATATTGACACAGAAACAGGAACTATGTTTGTAATCTTTGTTTCATTTTTTAACGAGGTTTCCACAGAGATGCAAAAACTATCCTTGTGACCTCCATTTCATTTTTTAATGAGGTTTCCACAGAGACGCAAAACTATCCTCACAACATGTTTCATTTTTTAACGAGCTTGAAATCAGAAAGCCATGCTCAAAGCTCTCTTCTTGTTCATGGCTTCCAAGAGGACAATGCTTCGGAAGGACACCATGTCAAGGGAAAAAAATCAGTCATGGCTTCCAAGAGATCTTCACTTGAGGGAAGAAACACACTCTGGAAGGAACACATTTCGAGGGTCACGACAGGGGTAAGGAGATCAAGCTCTAAAATCCCTATCGAAGAGATCACCATGTCAACTACTGGATCCAAGTCATAAGAGATTGAGCTTACTGTGAGAGGCTCATCTACATCGACAACTGAAGGCATGGGAGACAACGCCACATAATTGACCTATGGCGGGGGTGATATTGTCTGCATATACAAACTGCTTAGGGAGGTCATTGAGTCAGGACCAATGAATGAAAGTTGATCAATAGTCACAATTCTTCCATCGTGAGGGAAAGATATCACACGAAAAAGAGTGAACAAAGTAGCTTTCATGGCATAGACATAGTCTTTCCCAAGGAGCAAAGCGAAATCTAAGGGGTCTTGGACTACCATGACATTAATAAAGACAGTTTTCCCTCCCAAAGTTACGGGAAACTGAGGAAGGATCCCTAAAGGTTGACTGGTTCTTTTGTTAAAAGATAACATATTTTAGGTAACCAACACAAGCTGAGGATAAACCAAAGCTTGCCAAGCAATAGAGGACAAAATACTAACAGATGCACCTTCATCTATCAACGTCTGAGGAACATCCCGACCACAAACCTGTACTGTAATTTGGAAAGGAATTTGAGAGGGAAGACGAGGTCCAGTTAGCACACCCCAATAAGAAAGGATGGCCTTATTACTTGGAGGGGGTTCCACGAGAGAAGGAGGAATTCCCCCCAGCACGATAGATTCTGTATCAACAAGAAAAGCATGCGCAATATCGGGTTTACTCTCGAGCGGGAGAGTAGGATCGACTGATGATGAGACCAGATCGACCACTTGGGTGGCATTCTCCAAGGGGAGAATGGAGACAACTACTGGAAATAGGTTGACTGCTTTGGTTTCATTCTCTAACGGGAGAGTGGGATCGACCAAGGATGGGATTGGATCGACCACTTGGTCAACTGGTTCAACTAAGGACATGACCAAATTGATAACGTGATCAACCAGACTGACCGACAAAGGGACCAGATTAATCATACCATCAACTACAGAGGGGTTGAGAGAAAGCTTATGGTAAGCAACCAGAAGTCGAGGCTATGAAATAGTCATGTCTTCCAGTAATTTCGAGGCTTCGTCCATACGAGGGAAAAGGTGTGTTAGATGACTCCCTTTGCATAACATGTGTTACCACATAATCATGTATGGGGTACTCTCCTGAAAGAAGCATCCCCTTGGGCGAAGAAAGAGATTCAGAAACCCATTTTTCCAAAGTTTAGAGGGTGGGCACGTAATTTTAACGAGCAGGTAGTTTTGGACGACCAAGATCTGCCTGCCTAGATCTACGACCGAGGTTTTATTCCGGAGCCCCCCCCGTCATTCTTCTTTAAACGGAGGGGGGGGGGTCGATATTTGGGCGCGCATCTCTCAAACAGTCAAGATTGAGGCGCCTAGATCAACGACGCTCAAGCGATTCCAGACCCTCTTTGCCATTTTGCCTTTAATAAAGGGGAGGGGGTCCAAAATGGTGCGGTATTGACGTGGGGCCCCCATTCCTGTCGTGTCGCCTTCTGTACCTTTTTCTCCCCTACCATATTTTCTCCACTTAATTGCGTGGCATGGCTTGTTTCCTTTGACCCCTCCTCGTCCTCCAACATCTGTGTCGCTCCCTTCCACGTCAGCCCTCCATAAATAATGTGTCCCCCATTACCATTATATCCCTTCACCTCCGCTCCTTCTTCTTGCCATGTGTCTCACCCCTGTTGTTTCCATGATCACTCCCTTTCCCCTTTCCACGCCAAGCATGCCAAATTTTCCTCACCTACCCTTCGTTCGTATACCTTCATGTGCCCTAGTCTTCGCACCGGCCTCCACGCCTTATCCATTAGACCGTTCAGCTGATCTAGGTGGCACCATGAGAAGACCTCCACGTCCCAAAGGGCAGAGTTGACCATGACTATTCCCGATCCCAAGAAAGCAGTTATTGAAGTTGTTGGAGGTGGTTAGACATCGTCTCCGCCATAAATGGAAAGTCCAGCAAAGGATTAAAAGCATGTCGATTCATTTGCAGGACAATCAGGAGTCTGATTGCGTCTGTCATAAGTGCACGATTGTTCAGAGTCTGCATGCGCAGACTACCAGAAGACACGCAGACACAATGTTTTAATGCAGTGTCTCGTTTTCGCTATTGTTGTTTTGTTTTGAGTATATGTAGGAAATTTCGCCATTTTTGTAATCTATCGATGGTTGAGCTAGGCTCCCGATTGTAAAGTTTTAACGAAGCACTGGTTGCTTTGGTTATGTATTGGCACTCGAGACTTTTTGCCTTATGAATGTCAGCTTCTTTCCATCTCTTTGTTACACTGTGTTAGAACAACTTGGAATTGGAGGATCCAGTCGAGTTGCGCTGTTATAGGATGATGTATGTTGGATCACTGTAATAGTTGCATTGTTTCTAATCAGTTCTTGTATTTTCTCAACGCTGGATGATTTGGAATTGGAGGATCCAGTCAAGTCACCTTTCAGCTCCCCGAAGCTCTGAACCAAGAGGATCTTGTATTTTGAGTTTTTCTTCCTCAAGTTGCTGAAAGGCTTAATGCTCGAGGCAGTCTTTCTCACTCATCTCACCAAGTCTTCCACCTGCTCATATTTCAATCAACTCACTGACGGAAATTAGATCAAGACCTCTTTTGTCTTTTTACATACCAGGCCTGGTTCCCTAAGTTAGAGTGATACCTTCCTGGGTCTCTACCCATTCGATCACCCATTAAATTTATTCATGACATAAAATGATGGGCGTTGGGCTCTGCTCCTATTGCAATCCAGGAGTGACTTCTAATGCTAACATTTATGGAGTCGTTGCCGAGGACGAAGTTGAATATTTTCCCCGGGATTGAACGACAACGATTAACTGATTCTGAAGGTGCATCAGATATTAGAACTATTGAGATTTCTACTGTGCACCTGGCGACTCCACTGACGCGACTCCGCTGGGAGACTCCATTGATGTGAACCCATAAGCAACTCCATTGTTTCAGCCGTGGCTTCTAGAGGCATACAGACAAGGTCTGATCCTCAGTTGTCGTTAGCGCTACCTGAAGCTGACCCAGAGAACAATATCAGTAAGGGAAAGTCCTCTGAAGGTGGTACTTCTATTTCTAAACCAGGTATTTCTAGTGATTTTCATGATTTTGTAGAAACTCCAACCCCTTCATTTCGTCCTGTTTTATTACCTTCTGTCAGAGTTTATCGTAGTCTAAATTTTGGGAGTGTTCCTGCTGTATTTTCTCCTCCTGGTCCCGAATTAATAGGAGAAACTCTTGTCACTCCCCTCTCCCCTGAGGTGGTACCCTGGTTCAGACCCAACACCTCTGAATATTCTCCTACCCCGGGTTTTACCACTCCTCCTCCTGTTATTACTGTTGTTGAGGGAAGGGAAATTTATGTGCCTTTGAGCCCGCGAGCCTGTTCTCCAGATTTGCTGCAGTTCCCCTCCCATTCTGTAAGCTCATCTCATATCTTTTTTCTTCAAACATCATCTCCTCCTAGTTCCCCTACACCTGTTGTTCCTATGGCTGGTGCTAATCCCCCTCTAAATAGAATGGATGCCATAGTGGCTGCCAGATATGCTTCCTTAACCCTACCTCAACCTGTGAATCCTCTCCCTACTAGAGATTACCTGAAATATATTCCCAAGTTCACTGGGGAAGAGGACATAACTGCAGAAGAGCACTTGGCTGCTTTCTACAGTTACGCAGACAACCTGAACATTGAAAATGAAGATGTCTGGATGAGAGTCTTCATCCAGAGCCTGGACGGTGAGGTGAGGAAATGGTTTAGGAGATTGGCCCTCAGATCTATTGTTAGGATTGAAGCTCTAGATAATGCTTTCCTGAGGCAGTGGGGAGATAAGAAAGATTTCATGTATTACATGACAGAGTTCGGGTCCTTGAAGAAAATGGGAGGAGAGTCTGTCTCTGACTTCTCCAAAAGATTCAATAAGATGTATAACAAGATCCCTGCTGAGATAAAGCCCACAGAAGCCTCTGCCAAAATTTCTTTTGCTAGTGGATTCAACCCCGACTTTTGTCTTCTATTGAGAGAAAGAAGAGCTACCTCCCTAGCTCAAATGCAAGATGCGGCCATAGAGGTGGAATCTAATGTATTGGCAATTGACAGACTGAGAAATAAGACTGATGCAGACATAAGAAAGGGAAGATCTGAAGCCTCAACTTCTAGCCCCTCTGCGCCTCACCCTCAAGTGGATGAATTTACCAAGATAGTAAAGTCTATGTCTGCAGAGATGGAGAAAATGAAGGTGGAGGGGAAGCAAGCATACATCAATCCTCAAAATGTAAAAAACAAAGGAAGCTTCATGAGGCCAAATAATATTGCTCCCCGACTATGCAAAGAGACCAGAGAGGAAGAGATAGAGAAGACCAGAAAATTCAGGCCCCTCTTCAAAATAATTTTGTGGCTGATGAGGAAGAAGGGGAAACAGACGGGCTTGATCTTGAAATCCACTGCTTCGGAGAAACTCCTCCTTTTCCTCATCTCACTCAATCAACATACGAGGAATATCTCATGGACAGTCAACTAAATGAACTTAGCAAGGGAGACAAGGCTAGCAGCAGCCAAAGCAGGTATAACCCGAGGTCCAATAAAAAGATAGGAGCACCTGATGTTCCTGAACAGTTCACTAGAACAGAGAAACCTGCTAATGAAGTAGCAGACAAAAAAAAAGGTAAGAAGGCCCAACCCCTCTCTCCAATGGTCTAGATTCATGTTCCTGAAGTAAGGGAAATCCCAAAGCTTACATCTTCCTTTAACTTTGAGCATGAAATTCAAAAAATTAGAATCCCTGTGCCCCTCTCCGAGCTGATCAAACATGAAGTGTTCAAAAAACGCCTCTTCGAGCTATTGCAATCTGGAGCCTCATGCCTTCCCACAGTCTCAATCGATCTATAAGAAGAAAAGCCTGTAGTTATCCTAGGTCCTATGGTAGAAAACAAGAATGATTCATCCCCTCCCTTCTACACATCCTTGAACATACATGACAAGGTACTACACAACTGTTTAATGGATTCAGGAGCTTCCCACAACCTCATGCCTAAAACCGTCATGGAAGATTTAGGACTAGAAATCACCAGAGCCTATCATGACCTCTATTCCTTTGACTCCAAGAAAGTTCAATGTCTAGGAGTCATCAAAGACCTGGTTGTGACCTTGTTTCAGTTGCCCATTAAAAGTGTGGTCATGGACATTGTAGTGGTTGATGTCCCCCCCAAGTTTGGTATGTTGTTATCAAGATCTTGGATAAAAATACTAGGGGGAACCCTGCAGATAGACCTAACCTATGCTACTATTCCAGTGTTTGGAGGAGAACATAGGAGACTATACAGAGAAGCCCAGCTGGCCTACATAATCAGTGACGAAGCCAATCCTACCAACCATCCTATCTTTTCCCTGGACACTGATTTAGGGTCCAGTTTATTACAACTCACTAATGCTCCCGAGCCTCTTCTAAAACTTAGAAAGTAGCCCACCACTTCTCATGAATTTTCTTCCCCCATCACCTCCATTTGGAAAATGTTTTTTGATAGAGCCTCTTCCAGGGAAGGCGCTGGTGCCGGAGTATTTTTTGTTTCACCTACTCAGGAAACCATATCTCTATCATACAAGCTAGAATTTGAAACAAACAACAATGTGGCAAAATATGAAGCTCTTGTTCTAGGATTAAGAGTTGCAAAAGGAATGGGAATTCAGGAGGTAGCAGTGTTCGGAGATGCAGAATTGATAGTCCAGCAGATCATAAACGCTTATCAGGCCAAGCATCCTCGACTCAGGAGTTATAGAAATGAGGTATGGGACCTAATCGACAGTTTCTTCTCGGCATTTAACATTTCTTTCGTTCCAAGAGAGAAGAACACAGTGGCAGATTCCTTGGCTACATCAGCAAGCAATTTCAAAGTGCCCTTGCCACCAAAATTCAAATATGATGTAGAAGTAAAATACAGGCCCTCCATACCTGACAATGTCAAACATTGAAAGGTGTTCGAGGATGATCTTGAGATCAAAAGGTTCTTGGAGACTGTTGAAGAATTTTCAGCGATGCATATTGACCAGGACTTTGTTTCTGAAGAAAATCCTGATGATGGTAATTTTCTGAGTAAGATTGCAGAGCATGACATTGTGCAGCTACCCAACAATCATATTCTAAGGGGGTTGGTTCCTTTGGAAAGGATTTTTGATAGAAATGATGTGGCATTAAAAGGGAAAATCTTAGATGATGATGCCGATACAACTCAGTGCAACATTGGCACCGAGAATGAACCCAAGTTTGTCAATTTGTCAGGAAGTTTGACAAAGGAGTAGAGGGATGAATACACTGAACTATTGAGGGAGTTTGTTGATGTTTTCGCCTGGACCTATGAATATCTCAAAATTTATGACACTTCTGTCATTAAGCATAAAATCTCGTTGAAAAAGGAGGTGAAGCCATTTAGGCAGAAGTTAAGACAGATAAATCCTATGTTGTTTCCTATCATGGAGAGAGAAGTGAAGAAGATGCTACATGCCCAGATCATCGTTCCATTGAGATATTCAGAGTGGGTGGCCAACTTGGTCCCAATAAGGAAGAAGGATGGAGAAATCAGACTCTGTGTGGATTTTAGAAACCTAAATAGGAGCTCACGGAAGGACAATTACCCCTTACCAAAGATGGAACATATATTGCAGAGGGTAACAGGAGCATCCAGGATTTCCATGATTGATGGCTTCTCTGGCTACAATCAAATCTATGTTCTGCATGAGGATAGGAAAAAGACAACATTTACCACTCCATGGGGCACATTCATGTATGCTAGAATGCCTTTCAGATTGATGATTGCAGGGGAAACGTTTCAGCGTGCCATGGGCATAGCTTTCATTGGGGAAAAGGATAAGTTTGTAGTCATCTATCTGGATGACATCACCGTCTTTTCCAAATCTGATAAAGAACATTGTTTTCATCTCAGGAAGGTTTTTTTGAAATGCAGGAGTTTTGGCCTTTCATTGAATCCCAAAAAATATCTGTTCGCCATGAAGGAGGGAAAGTTACTGGGCCACATAGTATCAGCAGAAGGATTGAAAATTGATCCTAGCAGAGTTGAAGAAATCCAAGCCTTGGCAATCCCAAGATCCAGGAAAGAAGTCCAGTCTTTCCTTGGTAAGATTAATTTTCTAAGGAGGTTTGTTTCTAACTTTGCTAAGGTGGTAAAGCTTATAACAGCCATGTTGAGAAAGAAAAATGAAGTAAGGTGGACCTCTGAATCTCAAAATTCCTTTGAGAAGATAAATAAATCCTTGACTAAAGCTTTTGTGCTTATCAGTCCCGATTACTCAAAGGATTTCCTTATTTTCTCCTTTGCCTCATCTGACATAGTGGCTATTGTCTTATTACAGACAAACGAGGCCGGGCTAGAGAAACCTATTGCCTATTTTAGCAAAGCACTAAGGGATGTCGAGGTCAGGTACGACATTATGGAGAAGCATGCATATGCCCTGGTAAAGGCGCTCAAAGCCTTTAGAACCTATGTCCTGCAATAAAAAATAATTGCTTATGTTCCCTCAGTTGTTGTTAAAGACATTCTTATTCAACTTGATATAGACGGGAGGAGGAGTAAATGGATAGCCAAGATCCTTGAGTTTGACTTGGAAATAAGGCCTACCAAATTAATCAAAGGTCAAGGTTTAGCCAAGCTATTGGCTGAAGCAAATTACAAAGCTTTGGGGGTAAGTTTCATCAATGAATGCTCAGAAAATCGGCAGGATCAACTGTTTGATGTATACCCTCAAGCATAACCCTCGTTGGCCCGATGTCCTTGGTATAAGGATGTCATATATTTTCTGCAAGAGTTGCGGCCTCCTGATGGCCTGCAGAAGAACAAGGCAAGAACTTTGAAGCTCAAAGAAATCAAATACTACCTTTTCGATCAAGCTTTATATTGGAAAGACCCCCTGGGGGTGCTTTTAAAATGTATGAATCCACAAGAGGCTGAAAGGATCATTACTGAATTTCACAACAACCTATGTGGAGGGCACCATTTCTGGAAGACCACAGCCTACAAAATCCTCAGGGTTGGGTACTACTGGCCAACTTTATTCACTGACGTTTGCATAAAGGTCAGAGCCTGCATCAAATGCCAAAGATTCTCAGGTAAGAAACAACTTAAATCTCTACCTTTAAAGCCTGTAGCTGTTTCAGGACCTTTCCAACAGTGGGGCCTAGACTTCATTGGAGAAATCCACCCTACTTCTAGTGGGCAGCACAGATGGATCCTGACTTCCACAGATTTCTTTACTAAGTGGATATAAGCTATACCAGGAGTGCTTCCCACAAGGTAATCATTGGATTCCTGGAAGACCTCATCACAAGATTCGGCTGCCCAAGCAAGATTGTTATTGATAACGCAACCTCTTTCAAGGCTGAACCATTAGCCCAATTCTGTGAGCAATTCGAGATCAAACTGATTCACGCCACCCCATACTACCCCCAGGGAAATGGTTTAGCAGAGTCCTCCAACAAAATCCTGATAAGGATCATCAAAATACTATTGGAGGACAACAAAAAGGCCTGGGATTCAAATTTGAAATTCGCTCTATGGGTCGATCGAGTGACCACAAAGAGATCTATAGGCATCTCCCCTTTCCAATTAGTTTATGGAGAAAAAGTTGTTTTTCCTTCTCAGCTAGCCATTCCTGTAGCAAAATTCTTCCAGGATTATCAAGAAGAGCCTGATGATATGATCAGAAGAATTCATCAACTGGTAGAGGTCCAGCAGGCCAGAGAGCAAGTGATGAATAGAATTCAGGACCATCAGCAGAAGATCAAGCAGGCTTTTGACAAGAATGCCAAGAAGGAAGAGTTCCATATGGGAGACCTGGTACTGAAATGGGATGCTCCTAAGAAAGACAAGGGAAAACACAGAAAATTTGAAGCCCTATGGGTCGGGTCCTTCAAAATCTCTGAAGTATTTTCAAATAATACCTACAGGTTACGATATTTGAAGGATCAAGAAGTTTTCAATGGCCCTATGAATGGGCAATTCCTGAAGAGATGTTGCTCTTGAGCCGCACATGGCTCTTCTGTAGTTGTAAATATTGTTTTTCTTTTATCTTTAAGTTTTAAATAATGACTCCATAGCCCAACAGTAAGGCACTGAAGCTACAAAAGAGTTCTCGGCATCCCATAGGGGGCATGCCATCCCCCATGGAGCCTAATGTTAACACATAAGCATGTATGGGGTACTCTCCTGAAAGAAGCGTCCCCTTGGGCGAAGAAAGAGATTCAAAAACCCATTTTTCCAAAGTTTAGAGGGTGGATGTGTCATTTTAACGAGCAGGTAGTTTTGGACGGCCAAGATCTGCCCACCTAGATCTACAACCGAGGTTTTATTCCGGAGCCCCCTCACCATTCTGCTTTTAACGGAGGGGGGGGGTCCGAAATTGGGTGCGCATCTCTCAAACGGTCAAGATTGAGGCACCTAGATCAATGGTGCTCAAGCGATTCCGAACCGCCTTTGCCATTCTGCCTTTAATAAAGGGAAGGGGGTCCGAAATGGTGTGGTATTGACGTGGGGCCCCCATTCCTATCGTGTCGCCTTCTGTACCTTTTTCTCCCCTGCCATCCGTTCTCCACTTAACCGTGTGGCATGGGCCATTTCCTTTGGCCCCTCCTCGTCCTCCGACATCTGTCCCGCTCCCTTCCATGTCAACCCTCCATAAATAATGTGTCCCCCATTACCATTATATCCCTTCACCTCCGCTCCTTCTTCTTGGCATGTGTCTCATCCCTGTTGTTTCCATGATCACTCCCTTTCCCCTTTCCATGCCAAGCATGCCAAATTTTCCTCGCCTACCCTTCGTTCGTATACCTTCATGTGCCCCAGTCTTCGCACCGGCCTCCACGCCTTATCCATTAGACCGTTCAGCTGATCCAGGTGGAACCATGAGAAGACCTCCACGTCCCAAAGGGCAGAGTTGACCAGGACTGTTCCCGATCCCAAGAAAGTAGTTATTGAAGTTGTTGGAGGTGGTTAGACATTGTCTCCGCCATAAATGGAAAGTCCGGCAAAGGATTAAAAGCATGTCGATTCATTTGCAGGACAGTCAAGAGTCTGATTGCATCTGTCATAAGTGCACGATTGTTCAGAGTCTGCATGTGCAGATTGCCAGAAGACACGTAGACGCAATGTTTTTAATGTAGTGTCTCGTTTTCGCTGTTGTTGTTTTGTTTTGAGTATATGTAAGCAATTTCACCATTTTTGTAATCTATCGATGGTTGAGCTAGGCTCCCGATTGTAAATTTTTAACGAAGCACTGGTTGCTCTGGTTATGTATTGGCACTCGAGACTTTTGGCCTTATGAATGTCAGCTTCTTTCCATCTCTTTGTTTACACTGTGTTAGAACAACTTGAAATTGGAGGATCCAGTCGAGTTGCGTTGTTATAGGATGATGTATGTTGGATCACTATAATAGTTGCATTGTTTCTAATCAGTTCTTGTATTTTCTCAATGCTGAATGATTTGGAATTGGAGGATCCAGTGAAGTCACCTTTCAGCTCCCCGAAGCTTTGAACCAAGAGGATCTTGTATTCTAAGTTTTTATTCTTCAAGCTGTTGAAAGGTCTGATGCCCGAGGCAGTCTTGCTCACTCATCTCACCAAGTCTTCCACCTGCTCATATTTCAATCAACTCACTGACGGAAGTTAGATCAAGACCTCTTTTGTCTTTTTACATACCAGGCCTAGCTCCCTGCGTTAGAGCGATACCTTCCTGGGTCTCTACCCATTCGATCACCGATTAAATTTATTCGTGACATAAACTGATGGGCGTTGGGCTCTGCTCCTGTCACAATCCAAGAGTGACTTCTAGCGCTAACAACATGTACGGGAAATTTACTTTACTTTTCTTCTTCCCAACTATATCATGACTAGTTGACCTCTCATCATGTTGTTCAGAGGTTGATGACGTGGATTGGCAAGGAGCTATAGACCATGCTTCTATGACCTTGGATAGACCAGGGAAATATTTAAGAAGATGGCTACCCTTACAAAGCCTGCAAGGGTACTTGGGATTACAGGTTGTTTGGGTGATCTTGGCACCATCAACACTCCCAACACAATTAACAGTAACTGGTTGCTTTCCAACATGTCTGGGAGTGGTTGGAAGTGTGGACCCTTGCTTATTTTTCTTCTTCTTAATCTTCCTTTTCTTCTTCTTCTTATTCATCGGGTTACTAGCTTTAGAGATTTCACTTGGAGAAGAAGATGAAATGGAAGAAGACCTTGTAGGTGAAGAAGGCAAAGAAGATCTTACTAGTGAAGGATCAACATGAGGTTGATGTTTTTTGGGGGAAGTGCCTACAACCGAAGCACTAGTTGCATTTTGGATTACCTGAGTGGAAAACAACCATACTGATAATCCAATTGTGAGACCTGGAAGGCTCAAAGTAGCGATGTGAGGAGGATCAACGTTTTCATAAGAAGGAAAAAAAAAAGGTTCCCCTGGAAAAGGGGTTCCTTCATTGGTCATTCCGGGAACTGATGCCATTAAAGCAAATATCCAATCTAGAGTCCGCTAGGAAAAACAAACAACACATGCTAAAAATCTAGTAAGCAATCAAGCAAACAAAACCTTCTCACAATGAGCACACTAGTTGGTGATAAAATCCAACGTCGCGGGAACAATGTAAGAAGGGGTTGATATAGAGCAGGTGGAAAAGTTACGTTGATGACCTACTTAACGGACTTACACCCTGGTGCAAGCTCCCACACATAAACGTGGGTATACCCTCCAAGGAGCCCGAGTGAGTTTGGCCAACGTTGATTCCAGGTACCATGAAGAATTTCCCCTACATAATCACCTTGTGTAAAGACCCTAAAGATATAGCCCACTAAGGTTACCAACTACAATAGTGATTCCTAGGGAAACAGTCGACACTTCGACCCACGTGCAAAGGCAGGGTATCTAGCCCGAAATCAACTCGAAAGGCTTCCACTCATAATTGTGGGTATACCTTCAAGCGACCCCCATAATATGCGCAATCTCTACACCAAGACCGACAAAGCAGGGTGTTAGAAGGGCTTCCCATGACAAAATGTAGCAAGTGGATTTAAACTCTCTCTATCACAAGATACCGTGTTTGTTTGCAGCTTTGGAAAGTTATCTTTCACACCTATGCCAAAGCCCTACAACTAATCTAATGTAGGTTTGCTACTAGAAAATATAAAAATGTCTAATCAATTTTTATAAGCACTTTATTTTTAAGGTTGTTGTTTACTCAAGAGGAAACTGGCGTGGACTAAATGATGTTTTTACTGACTCTAAACAATGCAAAGAAATGAGAATGCAAATATTTCACTTCAATGAAAGCTATATTACAAGAAGGAGAAAATGTTTATCATTCCCATATGCACAATGTCCCAAAATTTTATTAAACTCATCAATATAAAGGTTCTCAAGAAATGAACGAAAGATATTGTACACCAATACACGATTCTTGCCCCCCCCCCCAGCCATGAGAGGGATTTTTTTTTAAGAATTCAAGACTAAAAATGCCAAAAAACATGCAATTTCACTACTTCAAATGCAAGGATGCCCCCAACCTAATGCAAAGCAATAATTTAACATTTTTGTTTCAAAGATAGCTAAAAGTAATAGCAAATCTTTATAAAACAAAGCAACCCAAACAAATTTTCTCTTTTAATACGAACTGTTCAATAAAAGAAAAATAGGTTCTTTCACCAAACAATTCTAAAGAAAAAACAATGCTTTGTAACTAAAAGGCACTCAAAGCAAGAGATCAAATCTTTCAAAAGCACAAAAGATCAAACAAAGCAAATAAGGCTAAAAGAAGATTCCAAGTTGTCAAGCAGATTGTAAAAAGACCATAATCAATCTCAAAAATTCACCCCAAAGCTAAAACACAGATTTGGGTAAAGAAGAAAAATTTCGCTGTCCCTCCAAAAACATTTCTACAAGAATCGACGCAGACAACTGAAAGGCATAGTGCGACGATCAAGGATCATCGCAGGCATGGTTAACTACACAATGTGACGTTGTCACACTGGTTCCCACAGATAGGGTGCGACGATCACTGAGCATACAAAGGGTTTACATGAGTTGTCACAGGCTGTAAAAAGACAGGGTGCGACGATGACTGAAAATGCAAGAAAAATTAATAGAGGACGGGATCTCCAAATGAATTTTCAAGACCAGAGAGTCAACATGGTCACCAATAACTCAACAGGCATAATACAAGAAGAAAAAACAAGGAAACTAGACTTACTAGGAAACAATCCATTCCCCAGTGGAGTCGCCAATTTTGTTAATGGGCTAATTGTTAAGTGCAGACACAAATCAATCCCCCTAACTTCACTACAAAACTAGAACAAAACAAGACAGTACACTACTATTTCCTTAGATTTCAATTATCAAATGAGAAATGGATCTAGAACATACCTTTTAAATATCAAAGATCCGACTTCTCCAATGCAATCCAAGCTCTGTCGCGAGGCTTATGGAGAAATATCTAAAAAACACAAGCCAACGAAGACAAGAACAATACAAGAAATATTTGATATGAAACTATGTATGTGATCAAGGAATCATACAATATGGACAAATAAGATTCATATAGGAAAGAAAATTTCATCTGTATTAAATAATAGAAAGATAGATTACAACCAAAGCCTTGATGTCGTAAGGTTCCTTCCAATTGTCCCTTGTTTCCTACACACTTCTACTCCACGAATTCTGAGACTATAGATCTGAAAGTAACTCACAATCTATCTAGACAAAGCAAATCTCCAAGCCAACACAGGCCTAAAAACTCCAAGCTACAAAACTCGATAACTCAATCAAGCTCCAAAACCAACTCCAAAAGCTAACTTTCTCCATGAGAGCTCTTCTCCTTTTATAAGCTGAAGAGGATAAGGTAAGGAGGTTAGGATTATCTCACTAAATCAGAAAAGAAATTAAGATCCAAACCAATTGGAGGCCACCTCACCATAGAAGCTTCTCCTTCTATAAGCATCGAGAAGATGCTCGTTTTTCCCACGTACGAAAATTGTTGCACCCCCAGAACTGAGCAGAGTGCAACAACATCACAGGACAAATATAGTGCAACATGCGACAATCCGGGATAGTCGCACCCCTATAACTGAGCAGGGTGTGACGATCCTCCTTAATAGGGTTTTTACAAAGGAAAAGACAACTTTTTCTCTCAGGCAAAGTTTTTCTCCCTTATTTCCTCAGGAATTCAGGCCACCGATCCTTTTGAAGACAACATATTGGTTTATATCATTAACAGTCATAGGGGTGACGAAAATAATGTGTAACATAGACCAATTGGTCTCACTAATAATCATCATCATCATCATCGGTTATTATATATAAAAAGATCTACTAATTAGTTATTATATATAAAAAAGATCTACTATAAATAACACCAAAAAATTTCAAACTCAAAATATCATGTGGTGCATAAATTTGATGGTGTTGTATATGGGGGCACTCAAATCACCCCATTTCAAGCGAGTCAAAGTTTCACCTTTTTCTTTGTTTTGTTTTTAGAAAATTGGATGATCTAAGTTGTTTTAAAATTGACCAAAATTCCCAACATAATTCCAACTGGATTTTTTTAACCAATAGTTCCAACTAAATTAAGAGCAATTTTTACAGGATAAGAGAGATGATATGAGTGCCCTTTATCTTGTACCAAATTTAATCACTTATAATTCATAACAATAATGTATATAAGTGGATTATTTATATGTGGTTGATAAAATTCTAAATTTTGATATTAATATGTATTTATGTTACTATAAATTTATAATTAGAAATTAATATTATAGGAGGCTTGAGTAAGAGGTATAATAATATTGGTTGACAAAACAAAATAAATAAAAACAAAATAATTAAAAATAAAATTAATAGGTAACAATTTTTTTAAAAATTAATATTGTTTTAAGACAAATAATACAAACTATATAACTTTATTGTTTCTTATAATTAGAATTATTAAATAATTTAATAAAATATTTAAATTTAAATACTTTTGTCCCATCCTTCTTATAATAATATCTTCGAAAAACCCAATGTAGTGGTGATGTCCTTGCCTAGAAACTTTTGTGCCCAACATATACCATGGTTTCATTCTTGTTTTATCAAGGTCATGATAGTCTGTTGTTGTAACAATATCATGAGTGATGTTTGTAAAGAGATATTTTTTTTCCAACAAAACCAAACCTTTTTACTAAGATTGGAGCACCCATTCGACCCCATTATGCGAATATACTCTGCAATTTGAAAACACCAATAATATAGCTGAGTATGCAGCTATATTATGGAATGGAAATATGCAACTCTGAATCTGGTTATCCTATGGTCAGCCTCAATGGTTTCCTATCATAGTTTTTGCAACCTTCCATCAAACACCAATGAGCTCAAGGCCCTTCTGCTAATTTTGGGTCTCGACCTCTACTTGAATCAATCCCAGGACTGTCTCGTTTGTGATAGAATTATATGCTACATAAGCACAACCCATCGTTAAAATCGAACTCCTCACCGTGGGCTATTGATTTGCAATGAAGTGTCTGGGACTATTTTGTTTAACAGAAACGGATAATATATTACTGTGCCACTGTAACAATGGCTGGAAAAGAGTACATCAGTTCATATATTGAGAAATTTTCCATTGTAAAGTCCTTGAGACTATCTGCTAGACAAAATAACTTCAAAAAGATCACGAGTTTAATGACCGTGACTATAAAAACCTAAATCCCTGTACTGACTTCTCCAAAAATATTGAAGTAAAAGACACCTGGATTATCCCAACTTTAAACTATAAGATTGTATCTGGTTCTTCCTTTTCTCCATCTTCCTGGTTCGCTGTTTCTTCCAGCTTTCTCTCAAGCTTTACTAGTTGATTGACCTCCCTGGATCTAGTGTGAGAGTCATGAGAATTCTGCAGGTTTTTTGCCATGTTTCTTTCTCCCATTTGGTACTTGGCTTCAGAATGTGAACCATATTCTCCCTGATTAAGATCATGATTATGTGAGATTGCTCATTGATTGCTCGGGCCTTGTCACACTGGTGGGATCGAGTGGATGGAAAAATTCTCTGTATTGACTGACGTGAATTGTACTGAATTTGGCTTGGGGGTGACTCGCAATCATTATTTCGCGTTTGGTTTAAAATTTCCGAATCCTCGTAGGGATTCCAATTCAGATATGTGCTATTTCATGTCATAGACATGATTTATAATGTCAAATTATGGAAGCGGGTGGTTCTGTCGAACTTCATTGAGAATTTAAGTCTCGTGTTCGAGTTCATGGACATTTTTTTCTAATTGATCCGCGATATTGTTTTTCTTACGCAAAATATAGTAGAATTTTATTGTCGTTATGCTTTTGCATTCCTCCATAATTATTTCCGTAAACATTTGTTGATTCTGATGATGGAATTTTCCCTTGAGCACAGAGATTTAATGGTGACTTCTGAATCGCCCATGATAATGGCTTCTCTGGTCTTAGTACATTTTAGTAGTTTAATTCCCATATATGCGGCTAGTAGCTCAACACTGTTATTGGATGCTTTGCTTATTCCCCATTTGAATTTAGACTCTTCATTGTTTTCAAGGTCGTATATTATTCCTCCTGCTCCCACAGCTCCAGGGTTTCAGGTTTCATCCGGAAGCACCGTCAAAGAATAGAATTTTAGCTTGTCGTTTTCGCCTCCATGCCAAAAAGTCTTCATCTGTCATTCACAGTTTCCAGTCATGTTTGGTTTTGGCTCTTATGATTTTTGTATCTGGTGTTGTCTTCCAGCTTGAATTTTTGTTATCTAGCTTCTTTCTTCTCCAATCATCCGATGGCATGTTTTTGGAGTGGACTTCAGATAGGAGATTGCATGTTATTGCTAAAACCTTTTGCGACGCCCTTGAATTGTTTTGGAAGATGTCTTTATTTCGAGCTAGCCAAATTTCCCAGCATAGAAACTTAGGAAGGGCTTTACAGATTCTTTTTAATGTGGGTTTCTTAGAGAAGGAACCACTGTATTGGTTTTTCCAATTTGTGAATAGGTCATGCCAATTAGACGGTTTGTTATATCGAGGAGACAAGTTTTGATATGCCAGATCCCATACCTGAAGCGTGAATTTTCATTCGAAGACGAGGTGTTGTGTTGTTTCCGCAACTTCTTTACATAGAGTGCATCTGGAAGTGCCTTTAACTCCTCTCTTTGCCAGATTTTCTGATGTTAAGAACTTGTTGTGCACCATTACCCAACATAATGCATTTATTTTTGGAAGTGAATCTCCCTCCCAGATGAACTTCCAAATTCGAGATCTGGGGTAGTTTGAATTTTCTTGTATGAGTAGATTGATGCCCTCTTTGACTGAGTATCGCAGGCTTCCCCATATTCTGGCATCTTCTGTATTTTTGTGAATTGGAGCACACCCTGATGGGTTTCTGATTAGCTGAGATAGGGAATTTACTAGGTGAACTGGGACAGCAGGAACTTTCCAATCTTCCCATTTTCCTTCTTCGGTCCACTGAGAGATGTCTTCTAGGGAGACCATGTTGTGTTGTGATCCCCAAACCATAAGATCCCTGAATTATTCTGTACTTCCCAGAAGAGGGGTTTCCCATAATGCTATCTTCCCACAGATTTATTTTTTGTTCATTGCCTGGGAGCTAAGACAATTTTTCTTGTATAAGAGGGGCAACAACTTTGAAGAGTTTCCACACTGGAGAGACATTGATATTTCTAAATGGCTTATCTAATTCTCGTTGTCGGTCTGAAATCTGGTAGATTGCCCCGATTGCATCTTTCCACCATTCATGTTTGCCCGAGATAAATCTCCAAACCATTTTGGCTCCTAGGGCAAGATTTAGCAAATTTGGATCACGGATTTCCAAACCTCCTCTATCTTTCGGGGATTTGACAATGTTCCAGTTGATTAGATGATACTTCTTGTTATTGGTTTTCCCACCTTCCCACAGAAATTTCTGAATTAGCTTTAATATTTTCTCCATGATTCCCTTCGAAGCTAATGTGGTTGCGAGTTCATAAATGGACAGGGAAGAAAGAACAAATTTGATGAGAATTGTCTTTCCTACTGGGTTTAGCCAGCAGGCACCCCAATACTTAATCCTTCTAACCATTTTTTCCAGAATATGATTCCAGTCGCGCGCTTTGAGGGAGTACGAAGATATCGACATTCCAAGGTATTTGAATGAGGATAGAATTTGGAGATGGGGGAAGCCCAAGATGTTGGAGAGCTCATTGAGCATATTGTTTTGAATGTTCCATCCATAAATTATGCTCTTGTGATTGTTTATTTTTCCTCCTGATTCTTTTAAGAATGGCTGCAGGATACGCTTAAATCCTTTGGCAATGATCGATGAGGCTGCCCCCAGCAACAGAGTGTCATCAACTAATTGTGAGTGGTTTATCTCCTTTACTCCTGATCCGAAGGGGAGACCTGGGAGTTTTCCATTTCTTCTTTCATGTTCAAGCCTTTTGCTTAAGGCTTCAACAACCATGATGTATAAAAGGGGAGAGAGAGGGAAACCTTGCCTTACACCTCTGCTTGCTTTGAAGAAAGAGATTGGTCTACCATTCACCATTGGTGTCATCCATGGATCTTTTATGCAAGCTTGGACCCGTTCAATGAATTGCTTTTCAAACCCTAACTTTTCCATGACTCTGAAAAGAAATGAGTGCTTTACCCTGTCGAATGTGTTTTCCATGTCAAGTTTGATTACCATCCCTTTGTCTTTTTTTATCCTGCTTTGGAAAATTGCCTCCTGAACCAAGACTATGTTATCAAGAATTTGTCGGTTGGCCAAAAAACCTCTTTGGTTGATGGATATGAGAGATGCAAGAAGGGGCTTGAGTCTATTTGCAATAATTTTGTAAATAATTTTGTAAGAAAAATTGCAGAGGGAGATAGGTCGAAACCTGGAGAATGAAGAGGGATTTGATTCCTTTGGGATAAGGGCGAGAAAAGTGGAGTTAGTTTCCCCTCCGATTTTATTTTTTTGCAGGGTGTAATTGACCATCTTCCTTAGGTCTCCTTTGATGGTGTCCTAGAATGCCCTGAAGAAATGAAAGGTGAATCCGTCAGGCCCCGGGGCTTTATCTTTTTCGAAGTTCCACACCACCTTTTCTAGTTCTTCTTCAGTTATTTCTTGCAGCAGATTTTGATCTTCCTGCTTGGATATTTTGCTGGTAATGTGTTGGGTCATTTCTTCTTCGTTGGGCACTTAATCCTCTTATTCTTCTTCTGTAAACACGGATTTGTAGTGCTGGAAATATACTTTCTTTATTTGAGCATAATCTTCCAGAGTGTGCATGTCTTCTTTTTGTATTTTGGAGACTGTGTTTTGTTGTTGTCTCATCTTGGCTTGTTTATGAAAAAAGAAGGTGTTCTGATCTACTTCTTGAAGCCAAAGACTCTTTGATTTTACTCTCCATTGTTCTTCATCCCTTATAAAATCCTCATGGACTTTGATGTTGGCCTCTTTTTATTTATTTAGAATGGCATCATTGACTTCACCCTCTTTCATTGCTTGGTGTATGCTTGCAAGAATATTGATATTGTCCTCCCTGTCCTTGTGAAGGGGAACAAAGGAAGATTTTTCCCATTCCTTCAACGCCAATTTGACATCTCTTAGATTGATTTCCCATATGAAGTTGGGAGATCCTAAAATGCAGGTGCTCCAATCATTTTTAACCAGGGCGTGAACATCTGAATTTAGCAACCAAGCAGGGTTGAAACGGAAAGGGATGGGACCGGGATTGGCAGGGGGGTCTAGGGAAAGGGAGATCGTCATGTGGTCAGAGGTAGTGGAGGGGATGATATGCGAGGAAATTTAATAGTGAAGAAGAAGGAGATTGCTATGGATTAGGAAGCGGTCAAGCCACGATACTATGGAATTTATTCCAGATCTCTTATTATTCCAGGTATACTTTCCTTTTTTAGGCTTGATGTCTATCATGTCCTAGTCTGAGGTGAGATCCTCCATGTGTTCCCTTGTAGTATCCCTAACTCGATCGCCACCTCTTTTTTCATTATTGCTTAGGGTCGTATTGAAATCCCCTGCTATTATTGTTGTTTGAAGTTCAATATGGTTCTTCATTTGGGCGATTGATGCCAGTATTCTTCTTTCTCTTCTTGTCTTGTGGGCATGTAGATGTTGAAGATTGAGAATCTTTCTCTTGAATGAATGTTTTTTAGGACCATGCAAAGCCCATTGTTAGCCCTATGTTGGGACTCAAGAGAACAAATATGGGGATCCCAAAGAGAGAGGATCCCCCCGAGGCACCTCGAGAACTCATAGTCGGTCCCTCATTATTTGGCCATGCTTTCCTTCCAGAATTTGGGGTTGCTGACTCTTCCAATTTGGTTTCTTGGATTAAGAGAATTACTGGTCTTTCTTTTGTGATTAGGTCTCTTAGGGCCTCGATTTTTTATTTACTTTTGAGGCCTCTGCAATTCCATGAAATGAATTTCACCATCATTTAGAACTGGTAAGGGGTTTTCTCCCCTGATGGGAACCGGTCTGTTGTTCTGAGTTTTTTCCAGGGTTCTTTTTCCCCATATTCCCTAGGGAGGATTCTATGGAATGTTGCTTCCCCATGGCTCTTTCTTTACTGGCATTTTCTTCTCTGGATTCCTTGTTTGTTTTTCTTCCATCTTTTCTCCCTGATTTTGTTGACTCTGCTTTCTCTATTGTAGTTTTGCTCCTTCCTTTGGTTATTATTGGATTATGTGATTGTTGTTGGACCCCTGTTTCTGATTCTTCCTTACTTATTTCTCCCTCTTCCGACACTTCATCATCCTCTGCTTCTTTTTTTGCTTCATCATGTTCTTCTTCCATTTCCTTTTGGTTCTACTTCTCTCTTGTTTCCTCATTTTCATCCTGCATTTCTTCCAAAAATTGATACATGTTGTTATTTGTAACATGTTTCTTTCGTTTTGCTGATCATTCTTCCTGGTTAAGATTCTTTTTGGAGAGGGAATGGGGAGCTCGTGTTGGGGAGGCTTTGAAGTGTTAGGTTGGCGATCGGATTTGCCGATGGGATTGGTTTTTCTTTTCACCATTTTCCATTTTTTCGCAGGGGTTTTTGGGTGTTGAGGAGGAAGCTGAGACTATTTTGGACAATCTTTATCGTGATTGTAATCATGGCATATTTTTCATTTAAATGGGATGTTTTCCTAAGATGGATGTGAGACCAGACGTCTAGTGTTAGTTTAATGGCTTTTGGATGTCTAGTGTTAGTTGAAGTGTTAGTTGAATGACAAGGGAGGGATGACCAGCCCATAGTAGATTAGGGATGATTACCATCCCAACATCATCCTAGCGTAAAGGAGGTAGGGATGAAAACCTAGTATAATGTCTGTAAACAAAGCTCCCTTTAGCATTATTACTCGGGTTTTTTTCGCTTTACTTAAAGCGGAGTTGCATGATGGTAATGTCTTTGTGCTTTAAATATAATATTTAGTTGAGAAGGAGAGCAAAAGAAGGCTTAACAAACAAAGGAGGATAGACTTATGACTAGGTCAATATGTTATAGAGAGGAAAGCCAAGGTAGAGGTGAAATTGAAGAAACAGATTGAAAGCCAAGTGTAACATATTGAAAGCCAGGCAGTATCCTCTTACGACATGCTTGCTTTAAATAGGATCCAAGTGAATCCCTTTAACGAAGGCCAAGGTATATATACATCTTTTCCTTGCTGCCTTAGGTAAGAGCTTAGGTGACTTGGGGGCATCTATGGACATGATAGATCATTTGACCAATGACAAACTGCAACATGCCTATGTATAATGTCCTATGGCTAAAAATGGTAGTTTCTTTTAGGGTTAATTTTTTTTCTGCATTTAATATCCAGAATTCCAAACAATAGATAATAAAATTGATCACTGCAGAGATTACATGACCATTTATTGCAGATTTTTTTTTGTGGACAAACACATCATTTATCACGGTGACAAGAAAGATAAACTGGTAAAAGAAAATAAAGGCAAACCTCAAGGAGATCAAATGATCAAGATGCAAGACACAAGTAAGTTGAGAGCATAGAAGACAATACGAGTACATTTCCACAATTCTCCTGATAAATTAGAGTTAAGAAAGTGATTACATTGTAATGATCAAGAGTGAAGACACAAGTACTGGGAAGAAGGGAAAACAAATAGGAAAATAGTGCAAAACATGTTGTTTAGCGGCAAATGTCAAAAACAACTCTCAAAAACACACTATCCAACGTCAAATCTGCTATGGAAACTCTCTTTAGCTATGTGAAGAAAGAGTGCAACTACAAACTATGTGAAGGAAGCTGAGAAACGCTATGTAAAGAAAGAGTGCAGCTACAAACTATGTGAAGGAACCTGAGAATGTACCAAAACGTCCATGATAGGCACCTGGATATGTTTATTCAGTCGCATTGTATCTTCTGGTCGTGCACCAAATGAGTCAGTTTAAAACTCCCTCCCTCCCCGTGAGCTTGCTTTTTTGCTTATTTGGGAAGCCCAGATCTTTTTCGTTTCTGAGTGTCAATAAGTGGGTGGAGTGGATTAAATGAAGCCTTATATGTATATGTATGGGAGTGGACTAACTGGGGAGTAATTTTTTCTCTCGAGTTATTTTTTCGACAGGTTTTTCGATGATCTTATTTTAAATTTTTGGTCAATTCAGAAGTTTGATCGATTTTCTGAGCATCTGGGTTGGTTTAAAATAGGGCAAAACCATTGGGGTAAGGTTTTGATATGCATAGATCTTTGATCCATGCAAAACTCAGACTAACCCTGAAAATCTAGTTGGATTCAAATCATTCTTTTGAACTGAAAAACGGATCTGTTTGCTCCCAAATTAACTTACTCCATATATATTTCTTATATTTCAATCTATAATTCAGTGGAATCTGGAGCCCGCCAACCCAATAGATATCCACTGTGACATCAAAGTTTGAAGCTGCTTGCAGGGGGCGATTTGAACCCGAGTGGAAAGCATTATTTCGCATTGTTGTACCCGACTTGAAAGGCCAACTCGGGTTGATCGCCGGTAGTGAAGAACAATTTCTCTAGGAGTATTTGAAGTTACCGCTGCGAAGCCATTAGAAGCCAGGGCTCCAAAAATCAATTGTTCCTGCCTTTCTATGTTGTCTGGCGACTATGGGAAACAAGAATGTGCAGGAAAAACTTGTAAGTGTGTAGCAGGTTTTCTTGTATTCATTGAATTTATCTTGTTACAATCCACCTAATTGTCCCCATTATTCATCCTTAACCAAAACATGCACAAGAGCGACTAATGAAAGGCCTACAGTTGGCCTGGATAATCATCACATATTTTTATAGCATTAACTAATTTACAATTTTATGAACAATATGTTTATATATTGTCCATATTTGGTAAATGATATATGGAAATCAAGATCAAAGTATATATAGAAGCTTTCTAGTCCAGTTCTAAATATTGATAATTTTTGGGAAAATTAGTAAATTTTATGCTAGAGTATAAAAATAATTAGCATCTTTGCAAAATTGAAGAAAGTTTTATAATATGACATGAAGAAAGTTTTATAATATTACATGTGCTTCTAGGTGATATGGGGGCTGGTAAATCTAGCCTTGTTTCCAGATTCGTCAAAATGATTTTTTTTAGTTATTGGGTATTAAATCTATAATAAGTAATTTTTATAGGATCATAATGCTTATTAATGTTGTAAGTATGTTGAATGAAAGAATGAACAATAGGGGCATCTTTTTTTTTTCTTTCATACACTAGTTGTGAATGAAACCTGTGGAATTGTAGATATGGATGGGTACATGTATCATTTAAATTTTAATGCCAAGAAGCAAAGCAACAGATTGGGGAGAGAAACAAAGTCACTTCCTTCATGGTTTGGTGTGTTTTATTATGACAACACCATTAGGTTGCATGTATTTCATCACTATTACCCAACCCTTAGCCTTCATGGCTTGGTGTGTTGTATTATGACAACACCATTAGGTTGTTTGTATTCCATCACTATTACCCAACTTCACAATCCATATGCTTGGGTTATTTGAAATACTAGTATTAGCCTTTTTCTTGACTAAAAGTTACTCCTCCTGCCCTGACTTTTGCTAATGACCCAAACCAAAATAATACAATCTCAAAATAAATATATATTGGAGAAGAAATAAATATAGAGAGAAGCAGTTGATATGGTTGAACCATCAGCCTCGATTTGCATAGCATGTTATAGATATGTGAGTCATGGTATATATCAAGCTGTGATAATGGATTAGTTACTTTGCAATAAAAGAAAGAAGTATTTCCAAGATTTCCAAAGTTCGAGCAACAACTTTGTCCCACAAACGATGTATCTTCAGCATGTTTGTGTATCTTCAGCTCATGAACGAGAACGATGTATCTCATCCCACTGGTGAGATACATATTGTATATGTAGAATTGCAAATATATGTAGAAGCACACTCAACCAACCGATGACATATTGTAGACATAGAATTGCAAATATATGTAGAAGCATAGTGGCGGTGGAGGAGAAAGGGGGTAGAATGCTGCCAAAACTCACCGCATACAAATGTAGAATGTTGTCAAAACTCACTGTGTACATAGATCATACAAAGATACGTGGCAGTTTGGTAGTGGTGGATATAATGCATCGTTGTCATCCTCTATACAATAAGATCCTCCAACCGGTGACATATTGTAGACATAGAATTGCAAATATATGTAGAAGCACAGTGGCGGTGGAGGAAAAAGGGGTAGAATGCTTCCAAAACTCACCGCATACAAATATAGAATGCTGCCAAAACTCACTGCGTACAGAGATCATACAAAGATACGTGGCGGTTTGGTAGTGGTGGATATAATGCATCATTGTCATCCTCTATACAACAAGATCCTATTTAAAGACAATAGAAAGATAATCAATGAAGTTCCTTATGCATCGTCGTCATCTTCAAAAAAATCAGAGCCTATTTAAAGACCATAGAATGATAATCAATGAAGTTTCTTATAAAGAGATTCGATGGAGTTATAAGACTAGAAACTTAGGTTATCTAACTTTGAGAAAACTTCATTGTAGATTCAATGAAGTTATACATAGGTGAAAAGTTAGGTTATATGTTAGACCTTCGGCAATAAGACATCGATTTTTCTATCCAATAGTATGTTTGATAAAATGAATTTAAATATTATAAGAAAATAACTTTTTTGGGGGCTTAAGTACAAGTTTGGAAAGCATGAAAATATTTTTAGTCGATGCTAAGGTAATTGACGGTCAACAATGAATCAAATGCTAGAGTCCCTACATTTTAATAAGACAAGTACATATTCACTTACTTATTTTTCAATATAAAATAAGAAAATAAAAATCAGCAAAGGATAAACATAAAAGTGAAAGTGATACTTAAACTCATCTCAATGTGTATGCAAGGGTCCACTCATACTCTTTACTTTTTGTTTCATATCACTTAATAGAACATCAAAATAATTTCTCCTTATTAGTCCCTGCCTTTAGGCAACATGACTATTGTAAACGGTTTTCCGTTTTCCATTAGTTCCTCACACAAATAAGGAAATTTAACCTTAAGTTTTCATCCTCTATTTCATTTACACTTTTTCTAGCCCTGTCAAATAAGCACACAATTTGTTTTAATCAATAGAAATCTTGAGGGTCTTATTTGGCCTCATATCGAGGCAAGGGATGGGAAATGGGTTTTAAACTTAGGAAACTACAGTGTACATGTTTTGACGTGAACTAATGCTATCTCCAGAGATAGCATTAGTTAGATAACAATTTTTGTTAGTATTCCATATCCTAACATTTCCTTAAACCATTGAAGCATCCACCCTTTAACCATTGAAGCATATGCCTATAGCGTGACTGCTCTTCATTTTGCCACATATACCCGTCATGCAAACTTAGGTAGCATATGCCCATAGCGTGATTGATCTTCATTTTGCCACATATACTGTCATGCAAACTTAGGTGGCTTTGTCCATCCTTTCCTCCTGGCTTACTGATAGCGAGTGCCTTCCTCCTTATACATTCGATCTATCCGGCACCTTACCGACAATATTCTTCATAATGTGTATGTATTTTGAAGCTTTCCGCCGACTTTCAAAATATAGTTGTGTTATAAAAAATGTTTGTCAAGTTTTGAATTCTTAAACTTTGCATTGTCAATCTTGTTTCTAATAGCCCTAGTGAACAATTCAAATTCGTGGAATTAGCATGGTTCACAGAAATGACGCTGAACAATCTTTCGAAAACCTTGCAGGCAGTTGCAACTTAATCGGGTTGAAATTGCTTAGGGCTGAAGGTTTTTTAGTTGAACTCTTTTTTCGTGTTGGGTAGTTATCAAAACTAATATATCTCTGTTGGGAGAACTGTCATGTCAATAACATCTCCAATGGGACTTGGCCCACATTGGCTAGAGGAGTAGGCATGTAAATAACAACTGAAGTGTCTTACCCTTTCAGCAGCCACCTTCCTTTGGAGAAAGATCAGCTTAGAGATAGGTTCTGAGTTGATCAGCCTTAGCCACCAGTGCAGTGGGTCAACCTCTATTTCTTCCTTTCTTCCTGGATTCCAACCAACGTTGTTTCTAACGACCATTTCCTTCCTCCAATCCCTGCAAACTAGGGTCTATCCATTTCTATCAGACTTGTCACTAGTCTACATAATTTCACTAGTTTGCATAACTACCACAAGAATATGTCAAGGTTAATATGAAACTTTGCTTAAACGTTTTTTAGTTTTGGGATATATATTTTCAAATTTATATCTATCCTCGAGGTATATGCATGTTCATGGTAGTGTGGGAACTTATTTTTTTTTTATTTGATAATATGACTTCTCTGTCATGAATATTTGGATTAGTCGAGACAAAACCGTCTTTTCTCCATCTCTATATTTATTCCCATGAGGTAATATAGGTTTCACACATCAGTAACTGTTTTTTTCCAGGATTTGTGGATGCCCATGTGAGTTTCCTTGCTTGTAGCATATGTTCTTAATCTTTATTTGTGTGATCAGGAGGATCGAATTAAACATCTGAATTTACGGGAAGGATGGCTACTGGAATCCTATGTGCAGTGAGGCATGTGGCCCCATTTGCTTCAGGGTCGAGCAACAATGGCAACAACCATAGCTCAAAGCAAAAGGTAGAGGAGAAGCCTAGTCAGTTTGTTACAAGTAATTCCATAAGGCCATCATCCTCCATTGAGATTGTTAATGTTGCTACTTAATGTCTTTCTACTCTTTCTTTTGAATCTATTACTGTAGAGAGTAAGACTAACCATAGTGTGTGCAGGTAACAACATTTTGGATGCAAACATTTTCTATATAGGGTAATAGAAAGACTCACTGCTAGCACAATTAGGATTGACAATAACTATCTTTTATGATGGGAACTTTGGGGATGGATTGTTTATTTTCAATTTTATTATCACACTTTTATTAATTATTTGCAATCTCTCTCTCACACAGTTCAATTCCTTTTATTAATTATTTGCAATCTCTGTCACACACACAGTTCCTTTTATTAATTATTTGCAATCTCTCACACACACTTAATTCATTCATTTTCATTAATGGCTTTTGGAGGAAATGTTTTTAATAATTATTTGCAATCTCTCTGTTAATTCATTTTTATTAATGGCTTTTGGGGGAAATCACACATTTTAATTAATTGAGGGGCACTCACATAGTTCAATTCTCAATGACAAGCAAGCTGTGATTTTTATTTTTAGAGCTGTAAAATTTATTTCCAGATCTCAATAGAGCGAGCACAACACATGCAACTATTTTTATTTCCAAATCTCAAAAGAGGCAATTATTTTTATTTTCAAATCTCAATAGAGCGATTTTTATTTTAATTTAATTGCTGGGCAATTCTCAAGAACCAACATTAATTCTTTATTTTAAATAATTTTCGAGCAATCACACACAACATTTTTTTTTCAAAATACTTGTTTTTTCTATGAAAATCTACCGTGTTAGGGACTTGAATATAGAAAGTAATTCTGCAAAATACCTTGGTTCAACAGTAGATCCAGTTGAAGCACCACCACTAGTTTCAATCGATAAGTATCTGTAAAGGAAGAGACTTGCTTTTGAAGCAAACGAGGCATAGAATCTCAGCACCAATAGACCAAGCTACTACACTAATAATAGGCACTCACCCTCGCAATTGTTGCCACTACCTTTGCCCCTAGAACCATAGGAACAAAGCCCAACATTATAGAATAAATGGAGCCATAAAAGGTGAGATTCAAATTTCTCATGCTATTTTCCTCCCCTAGACATTACCCTATCCTTCGCTAACTCAAGAGAATCTGAGAGCAAGGGAGAGTCATGCAAGGCGTAGCGAACGACAACCTCTCCCAATAGATATGCATAGATATGCAGTCGAGTCCCTCTGGACAAGCAAAGCCTGTCATACATAAACTTGACTATTTTAAGTAGCCTACGGGTTGAGGATAGGAATAAACCTTCGATAGTGGATAGTATTCACAATAAACCGTGAAGAGTAAGCCAATACTTTATTTGCTGAGTAACCATGTACGACTATTCCAAACTAGATATACAGAAAAACTCCTGGCCTGCGTTTCCAGTAATAGAGAGACGGTTCTGCACCCCATCCTTCTAAACATAAATAAAGAATGTAAAGATAGGTGCTGCGAATCAAATCATGTGAGTGTATCAGGCTATGACTCCCAACTTTTAGCTTTTATCCCTTCTATTGGTTACCATTGAGGTGATCAGAACTCCCAATGCCACGTGACACATGTTGGGATGAAATAGATTCCTTCATTGACACTTGTTGGGCACTCGACATTTCCTTGCTCCACGACACCACCAAACCAACACCGTTACTATATAAAGTATGAACATCATTCCATGGTGGACACATCAATTCATCCTCAATTTTTAGCCTTCAACTCACTTGTGCTACTGGGCAAGGTGAAAATTGTTTTACGATCCCATAAAATTTGAGGGCACGCGCATAATCATGACACCAACCTCTAACTAATTACTTTGACTGGACAAGTTTGAGATTAACTACAAAGGGTTGTGAACTGTAGGCATCAGATGCTGGAGAGTTTGGGAAATATATATAATTATAATATATATTTATATATTTAATTCTGTGTATATAAATACAAATAGGTGAATCGTGAATGATTTGATTGTACACATGGGAACACGTAACTAGAGACAAAGCTATATTGGAGGAATATTATTTTTATGATTATTTTTTGTTCTTTTGAGATTGGTGGCAAGTGGGGTTTGATTAAGTTTAGGAAATTGCAGACATAAATTTAACAAAAACCTCGACACTATTGTCTCTTTGTTTTGCTCCACTCTAATTGCTTTTTGTCTATGATACCTTTTTCATTCACAAAGTTTGAAAGAAAAAATAAAGGGATCTCAACGGTAAGTGCTTCAATCCCATTCTCAAATGATTGGAGAATCTTCTTTCTCAAATGTTTGGAGAATCTCCTTTCTCAACTAAGCTTTCCCATGTAGCTCTCCATCAATGTGTTGCATTATATGCTTTAAAATCTCTTTTAACATGAGCTTAAGCCGTTGAAAAATTCATTTGAAATATTACTTTCGACAATGATCTCTATTCATTTGAAAGATTACTTTCGACAATGATCTCTATGTAATTCTGAGACTCTTGTGAGACTCGAAGCAAAGCACAAGTATTCTAATAAGTCAAGTTTGTGCTTCTGAGACTTGAAGCAAACAAAAGAGATGCAGTGGCGGGGTGACCTGACCGTGAATCCCTCGCTCAATTCCTACTCACACTTCAACATGTAGTGCCCATGCATTCTCTTGAATCTCAATCAGCCGAAGGCAGGGGCTTGTTGCCCTTGCAACTCCCCTTGTTAATTTTAAACTTCATAGTTGTTGTGGGATGAAAATCAATATAAAAATAATTTTATTTATAAAAAAATAAGTAAATAATTTATTAAATTATGATTTAATTTAATAGGTAATATAGAAGGCGAGAATGATAATCATTTATATTCAAATTAAAATATAAATGAAATTTAATTATATTATTCATTGTGAGGAAAAATAATAAAGTTAGAAAAGATATTTCTAAAGTGGAGTGGATGGATTTTTACTAATTAAAATCATTCAAATTTAATCTAATGTATTTTTAGTATAATGGATGAAGTTTTCAAATCTTATTAATCCCATGCATTTTAGGTTTGGAGTATAAGAATTGTTTTGATCTATTTTTAAGTGTAATGTTAGTTTCAATAATATTAACCCATTACAATTAATTATTTTTAAATTTTTTGAAATAAATTAAGTTTTAATTTTTGAAAATATATAAATTTGATAAATAGATAAATTGAATAATTTCACTTCTTATTTAACTTCATTTTGAGATATTATTAATGGTCATTGATCACTAAGTTAATGATTCACCACCTCTTTCAAACTCAGATGCAACTAATATGCTTATTTAATTTGGTTTCCATAACGCATCATCTCGTATAATAAATGTCTACTAAGATTTTGATAACATTGGTTTACATTGTAGAATCAAATAATTGACATATTTTTTTTATTAATTATGAGAAATTATTTTGATAATTGTAACAACCCTAGTTAATTATTCAATTATCATGATTAAATATTAGTTTAATAAATTATTAATTTAGATTTTGTTGAAGACTTATTTTATAATATAATTGTATTGGGAGATGGACCAATTTATGGGAGGGATAAGGTGGTTGAGTGATTAATGAAGGGGAGGCGGTGGATAATGAAGGGGGAAAGGAAGATAAGGTAAGGGAGAGCACTTAGAAAGGAAAAAATCTTTTGGGGAGGAGTATTTTGATATTAGGAGAGGGTGAGAAAAGTTGGAGAAGAGGAGGAGAAGGGAGGAACAGTTTGGGGACTGCATCTGTTTTACTGGTTTTATTTGCAGCTTGCTTGAGGACTCTCACAGGGGCATGTGTTGTTGGGAATTTTGGGCTCGGGGGCCAGGAAACTGTAAGGAATCTTGGGGCTAGGGAGTCGGATAGGTTGTTCCTAGCTGGCTGGGAGGTTAATCAGTTTGGGAAGAGCTTCAGAACAACATCAGTTTGAGGTAGATATGTTTTATTATCATCATTATTATGTCGTTGTTCATTATTGTTATATTGTTCATTATTATTAGGCTGAACATGTTGTTCATTATCATGCTGCTCATTTTTTATTCTGCTGAATAGTGAATAAAGAAGAAATTATGATAGCATTTATATATCTAGATTTATGTTTTATAGGACTCTGCTTTGACAATCTTTACACATGGTATCAGATTCCTAGTTTAAAAACTGGGGCCTAGGCCTACTAGGATAAATGTTATGCCTTATTATCCTTAGACAACCATGAAAACCTAGGCATGCAACCTTGAAACCCTTACAGCCCTCTAACAAAAAAAAAAAAGTAAAGTAACCTACATCTCTTTAACAACCAAAAATAACCTAGAAAAACTTAGAACTGTGGTAAGATGAAGGGGTAGGTGGTACAAAAAAACTGCAAAATGTCTGAATGTTTTGGAACTTATTAATCTCTGAAAACCAACAACCTGTGCGCACCTGTAAGAAGCCCCACCTATAAAAATGGCACAATTTTTTTTTTAATTAAGCATGACCTATAAAAGAGGTAGAAAATATTTATTATATATATATATATATATATATATATATATATATATATATATATATAAAAGATAGGTAAACTATTTCCTTAACAATAATTCTATAGCATGATAAAATTATATATATATATATATATAACAATTGGTGGTGTGTGTGCTTAAGTAAAGCATCCTAATACCTAAGTCACCATCCATACACCAAACTCCAATTCAATATACAAACCAACGCAAGCTCAATGCAAGCGCCAACCCTGAGAGGCATCCCACATTACTCATCCCAAAGTAAATAAAAATTTTGGGCATACAAGCCCAATCTTTGATTCAACAAGGAAGCATACAACATGCAGTCCAATACAACATCAAGACTACACCATAAAGCAATGAAAGTCTTTACAATAACCTTTCTTGACATCGTAAAATTCATTTTCTTGAAATTATATTTTTATAAGTTTATTTTAATATCAAAATGATACATTTTTTATTATCAAAAATGATTTTGATTACATTGGTTGACAATGTAGAATCCAATAATTCACACATTTTTTTTTTATTAACTACGAGAAATTATTTTGATAATCTTGGTCGACATTGTAGAATTCTTTTATAGTTATTTTTGAAAAACCTTAATTTTTTTTTTTCGAAGGAAAAAAAAACTTTATATTCATAGAAAAAAGAAATATACAAATTGTCCTCCAAAAAGTTTAGACTTTCTCTTTCACTTACAGTTCACCATAGTGTTTTCTCTATCCCAATTCCTTTTTAAAAATAGTTCTATATCTCACCTTTTCTTAAAAAAAAAAATAGATTACATGCAAATATATATCCCAAGTTAATACATTTTTATAGCCTAAATTTCAATTCCTTGATAATCTAATTTTCATAAAATTCCTGAAGGATGAAAGTAACAACATCCAAAGTTAAAGAATCCTTTGATAATTTTTCTGCTTTGCCATTTAGTTCTCGGTGAATATGTTTGCAAGAGAACCATTCCAAGTTGTCAACAAAGTCATGTGCTTGGCTCATTAAGGGATGAGGCATTTCCATTGATCCAATCAACCACCACCTAGGAATCACCCAAAACCTGCAACTTCTGCAAATTTATCATGTTTGTGTTGGATTACTGAGAGGGGGGTGAATCAGTAATAATGTAATTATAATCATTTTTCTTCAAATGTTATATCAATGTAGAATTATTATCCAATAATGAGCAGTAATAAATAAACAATCACACACATGCACAGTACACCAGTGTTTTACGTGGAAACCCAA
>ML777244.1:396185-436112 GCA_009831015.1 Picea engelmannii | reverse complement strand
AGAGTTGGGTTTTTGCCCCGCTTTCCTTTTGGTTCAGCCTTGAATTCTCCAACTAATTTGATAATCAGTCCAACCACCACCTCATAGGGAATAAAAATGTTTTGTAAGATTGCATTGTTTATTGCCCACCACAATAAATAAACAAAGACGAATGGAATTGAATTATAAGACTGGACTCCAGAATCCTCCTTCCACTGTTTTACCCAATTAACAAGATCTTCACCTGATTGCATCCTCTGGAAATTTAAAACTTTATCAATCTCAATCCATACTTGTAAAGCAAAAGGGAACTCAATGAACAAATGATGAACATACTCAGAGTTTGTTTTGTAGAGGGAACACCTATTTGGCCCGCACCACCCCCTCTTCAGTCCATTATCCCATGTCAGAATATTATTCTCCATCGCCATCCATGGGATATTTTTTTCTTTGTTTGGGATCTTTCAAGCCCAAACAAACTTCCACCACCATTTCCTTTCTCCAGAAAATCCTTCTTCCATGCTTTGATATCCAAGTTTTACAGTATACAATCCCCTTTTTTCATCTCTTGTCCAATATAGAGAATATTCTTCATCTTGAGCAAAATAAAATTTAACTTTAAAGAGTAAACGTATCCCCCCCACAATTGATCGTTCTCTCCTTCCAAATCTAACATTCCAGTAGTTTTCCATTCACTTATGCCTGCTATATCCAAGTTTGCATTTGAGGCATCATTTAAATATAAAATTACATTGATGTGAAGAGTATTTAACATATTTTCCAGGAACTTAAAACCATTACCTACACCTACCCAGGGGTCTTCCCCAATTATAACTTGTTTCCCATTTCCCACGCTCCATGATAAGTGATTTTCGATGATTGGGAAAGCCTCCACTAGGGCCTTCCAGCAGATCGAAACATTTTGAGTATTCTTTCTTAGAGACAGAATCCATTCTATGAAAATTTTCCCTGGTAAATACTTGGAGGTAATAAATCTACCTAGAGCATGTCATTGTGTAGCAACCTCCACATAATTTTTGCAAATAAAGCTCGGCTAAACCAAACCAAGTTCTTGATTCCCCATCCTCCCATCTATTTTGGCATAGCCAATTTTTTCCACTTAACTAAAGGGAAGCTTCTCTTCTTTGAATTTCCATCCCATAAAAAATGAAAACATAATTTCCTGATTTTGTGTAAAATAACCCTTGGTATTTTTGCTATGGAAGCTTAGTAAACATGAATATTGCTTAGCACTGCATTCAAAAGAACCAACCTCCAACCCCTTTAGAGCCAACGATGGGCCCAAAAAGAGATTCTTTTTTGGATTTTTATGAAGAGCCATAACCAATCTATTAAGGAATAATCATTAGGTTTAAGAAAAAATCCCAAGTACTTTATTCCTTCATCGAGGGGAGATTGAGGGAACAAAAATCAACCTCTCAACTGAGCTACAACCTCCACATGAAGACCATTAAAGAGCGCTTAAGATTTTTCCTTATTGACTTGCATTCTCGTAGATGTACAAAACAGTTATAAAATATTTTTCAAAGCTTGAAATCCCGACAACGTTCCTACACCAAACAAAATCACATCATCAACAAAAACCATATGTGAAAGAATTTTAGAGTTTGTGATCCTATTTCCATTTAGAAGACCTTCTCTTTGAGATTTTTTTATCAGCGAGCTTAAACCTTCTGCAATGAGAAAAAACAAGAACAGAGAAAGGGGGCAACCTTGTCTGAGTCTTATAGAGGATTGGAATAGGGGAGAGGGGATTTCGTTTATGAGAACATCGAAGGAAGGGGTTTCAAGGAAATCCATAATCTATTTGACTATTTCAATGTTCATGCCCAACTGTATCAATGCTAGTCAGATACAAGTCCAGCTTACTCTATCGTAAGCTTTTGACAAGTCAAGTTTCATAACAAAGGAGGGGATTTTTTTTAACTTTATAGAATGGATGACTTCTTGAGTAATGGAGGCAACATCATGGATTTTTCAATTGAAAAGGAACCCATATTGTTCTTCAGATATGAAACTATTGAAAATCGGCTTCAATCTATTGGTGATAATATTTGGAATGAGTTTGGAAATACGATTGCAACATGATATGGGGCGGAAATATTTGAAGGAAGACAGGGCTTGTGTTTTCTGAATAAGGGCTAGGAAGGTAGAGTTATAGGAACCCCACACCTTTCCTATCCTTTTAGATTCATTAACCACTTTAAGTAAATCCCACTTGATCTACGTGTCAGTCAATTCAATTGATTGAAATTTGTTACATTAAATTATCGACCTGGGGATCATAAACCAATGAAGTGTAATGCAAAATATATGTAGGGACTAGTCCTACTCTATCCTATGATGCATAAGGAAAGTAAATTGTCCACTAGTTCAGTTGCAAAAAAAGAGTTTTGCTTAGTTGTAGAAAATAGAGTATGCAAAATAACTCATTTAAACACAGAAAATTAGGTTCTAATTGCTTGAGACTAAAAATCCACTGAATTCTTAAGCATAGTATTGCAATTACTATATTCGAAAGATCAATCATTTATTCAATTACTGATCTTTGTATATTATTTTGTCATGTGTAATAAATCAGAACTGAATTAACTGCAGAAAATGAAAGAAACATAATTATAAATCAGACGACGAGAAATCTTGTAAATAATTCACACAACTGGAAATGTAAATAAATCACGCAACTAAAAATATAAATCTCACAACAAGAATATGAAATAGCAACGAACTTGTCCTCAGGGGGCCTTCTCGATTCAAAGAACACTACTTGAACAATTGTATGCGACTAAAGAATGATAAACTCAGAACATGAATTTAACTCCCAAATGTAGAAATCAACATTATGTATTAATCAACAATTTGATTACACTCATTAAACATCAAACTAAATATGTTTATCATAGTTTGATATCACACATTTATACAATGAAATGAGATCACACAGATCCACTTGAATCAGATTTCTCACAATTTTTCTTAACCAATTACATATGTGATTATATTAAATCAGATCTAATATACTTTGTGGATGTGTAGAATTATCTTTGATCATCCACGTATTTGAGAAGTTCATGACACGATGCATAAATTTCTCCAATGCAATCTCGCCCCTCTAGTGAATTGATTTTTTGAAGTTGATTTTGCACAATTCTACCATGTGTACATGTTCACTGTAGCTTTGAATTTTTTGGTACGTTGATCTAGAGGATCTTCAAGCAAATCTGATAAGTGGATGAGTTGGAGGAGTTGATTTGGCATCTCTCTCTAGTTGAGGTTCAATCTTGGAGCGTGCCCAACCTTATAAAACATCAGCTCTGCTACATAAACGATTTTTAGTAGCTAACAGATGCATATTTCAATAATTACATAATCAAATATTATGTAGCAACTGATAAAATAATAACTATTTAAATTAGATTGCATAAGAAAGAACATAATTATGCTTAAGGATGAACAATTTTCCTCAAGTGATCTTCCAAGTACTGATTTTGTAGCTAGGTAATGTTATTATGGAAAAAAGGGTAGAATATGATTTAACCTGGGGTTATGGAGGAAGATTTTATGGCAAGAAAAAGTGACAAAAAGAGTGAATTCTAAGGACCGAACACTACTCATAGAATCCCAAATACAATTCGACCGTTAGGTCGTCGGGCCTGGGACTTTTGAATCTTTGAAAATATGAGAGGGTTTGATGCATTTCCTTCTTTGATATCTCTTCTTGTAAAGCAATATTCATTTCATTAGATATAATGGAAGGAAAAAGAGTAATAAGCTTCAAAATCTTGGCTTTGGGGTAATTTGTTGGTTCTTTGAACATACTTGAAAAATAATTTTTACTTGCTCTTGAAATATTGTCTTGTCCTGACACCTTCTGTCCATCAACACCCTTTATTTCCTAGATGGTGTTTGTCATTCTAGGATAGCTAGCATACTTGTGAAAAAAATTTGTGTTGTTGTCTCCATTTTGAATCCAAACCGCTCTACTCTTTTAACGCCATTTGGATTCTTCATTCTTTAGCAAGTCCTATCGTTCCTAGAAAGGACATCTATTGGCATAAGGGCCATAAACATTGCATATTTTGAGTGAGGAGTTGAATTGTCTATCCATTACTTGAACCAAGACGCAAGAAGGGAATATTTAGCATCCAACACTTTAACCTTCGGATTGGAGGCTATTAGAAGTCCACCTAAGAGATGTCATAAACAAGGGATGAAAAGAAACATACCCCATTGTTGAACCACCTCTGCATTAAAACTAAAAATGGATTCCATCCGGCTGATTGAGTAATATCTACCATTTTTTATGTTTTTAGAACTACGCATTACCCCATGGTATGAGCTTGAATGAATGATCTATTGTACCGCCACCGTCATTTGACGATTCAGAGCTGAACACTAAAATCTTAACCTAAACCCTAACATTCCAGTCGATGCCCATTGTTATCATATAAGTGATAATCCGTTTCAGATTTGAAATATGTTTGAAAAAACTTAATGTTTATAAATCTTTAGTAATAAAAACGTTTATCGTATTAAACTCCGTATGGTATTAAAAGCTAATGCAACAATAACAACTACAAAGTTTTATGTAAGTCACAATAACACTACCAAACTTATCTTTGATTTATATTTTATAAAGTTAATTTATTTGAAACTTTAAAAAGGATAAAGACAATGTATTTGCAATGATATTACATCATTATTTTTGGTTTAGCTTCCTCGACTTCCACCTCGAAGTTTTTAGTATTTCCACAATGTTTATTTTGTAAATGCAATATTCAAGACCATGGTTGTTGCATGCTTTCCGTCTATTATGTCCTTCCCAATCTCAACTAGAAGTTTCTAGTTGATGCATTGTAATGAATCATTGATTGACTCTTATTGTTTCTCGAGATTATTGGCACTCTTGCTTGAGATCGTTGCTTCATATTCCAGGATGCACAGTGGTTCGGGTCAAAGTATATTAATAGTAACCAATTACATCATAATAGGAAATAGAGAATAGATAAACAAGTATAGCATAAAGTAAAGAAAAAACAAATTGATATTAAGATTGCTAGGCTAGTATTGATGCTTGGAGTTTTCTTTGCATATTTGTTTGCTCTCGATTTCAAACCTCATCACCAACTACCTCACTTGCTCACTAGTATGTTCGAAATCAATAAATGATGGTATTAGTTCATAGTTTTTGAGTTTTTCTTTCTTATTGTAATGTCCCATTTTGACCTAGGGAACCAAATTTACTTATGGTCTAATTGTATTTTTATTGCTTATTATTTGTGGAACTGATCCGGATTATTTTTGGCATGAAATGAGAGCGGAGATATAATAAAGAAATTCACAGAGATATCATAGATATTCAATAATATAAAAGAAATGTATCAGAGATGCAACCATAAACCCAAATATATAGTAATACACGATTTCTATTAATGAAATAAATGTACAAAGACTCTAAAAATATAGAGTGAAAGACTCGCTAGAATGGTGGCAACTTATCTCTGAGAAGAGATGTGATGGCTACTCGCATTCACAAGAAGATGATTACAATGAGGCTTTGAAGGCATTTTTATAATATACAGGAATTCCCAAAACCCTAGACATCCAAAAACCTAACCCTAGGAGATGAAGCGCCAAAAGTCATGTGGGCCCCGTTTGGGTAAGTTAGTACATCAACTTCCCGGGGTCGTAACTTTTGCATACGATCTCCATTTTAGGCGCATGATAGCCTGTTGGAAAGGTATCGTCATGGAGATTCATTTTAGGCGCAATATCGAAGGAAATTCCATATTGCAATCCTGTTTTCCCAAAAAACATCATTTAGGGCCTCAAAATGGCCCCGAAAGTTAAAAATTGCTAAAAATAGTAAATTACCAAAATTGCCAGAAAATTGTTTTGAGCCAGTTGGAAAAGGTGGGTGGCCGCCAATATCCACCTGGATCAATCCTCCCTCCTTAGGAAGAAATGGTCTCCATTGTGTTGAGTGCCTGAGGGAGAGGGAAAAGCGTCTGTTGAATCTGCATCTTGATGAGTTGCTTGCCTTGTTGGAAAAGTTGCATTGCTTAGCTTGTTGAAGGTTGTCACGAACATGTGGCTGGAAGGGTTGGACCTTTTTAACCAGTCTGGATACATGAGATTATTTTGTGCAGAAGGAATCTTTACACTTTGTTGCAATCTTGTCGACCTGCTTCTGTTGGATAGAAGGTGCTTGGGCCAAGGCTCTAGTGGTTGCGGTATCCTTCTATTCACCTTTTGAGCAGATTGTGAAGAAGCCAAATTTTGTAGTATCATATACTACCTTGCGACACTATTTAGGTGGAACAATAGTCAGAACTACCTCTAGTATTCTGTAGAGATGACCCCCCAGAGAAACAATGACACTGCGGGGTCAAGACTCATAAACAACATGGCGTCTCCACATATATGGCTAGCCCAAGAGAACATCACAGACATCCAGTGGGGAAACATCACATAATACCTCATCCTTGAAGGGTTGGATGTCATATGACAATCGACATTGTTGTCCGACACAAAGATCTCGTCCTTAGCGAAGCCACCCGATGTTGTATGGATGCAGGTGTGGTGTTGTCAACAATCCCAACTGTTTGACAACCTCTGCTGAGATGAGGTTCTTCTGGCTTCCGCTATCAACAATAAAATGCAGTGGGGTCCCCTTCACCCACATCTGTGAATGAAAAAGGCACTCCCCCTCTTTAGGATCTGTTGGTTCTTCTGGTTGAATTGTTGGGGTCACGACAATAGCAATGGGGTATGCGTCGATGCTCTGTATTTTACCAGTATTTTTAGAATCATATTCTAAATCAGGGTTCAACTTCTTGTCTTTGATCTCGGCCACCAATGAATTTTTTGAGCAACATTCATCGGTGTTGTTCCAGGGGATTTTGTGGAAATCGCACCATTTTCCGGTGTCCTTCTTCATCTTCCCGTGACCCTTATTTTCCTGTGGCTTAGATTGGTTTTGAGGAAGTTGTTTGTTAGGGCCATCTTTATCATACTTTGGTTGTTGCGTATTTGCAGACCCAAACTCCCGTTTGTTCTGGTGCTTAAATTTTTTTCTCGATTTTAACAACATATCGATAAGCACCACCGAGTGATGAGATGTCCAAAAAATCCATTTCAGTTTGGATGTATCTGTGTAAAGCCCCACAGTATTTCAGAACCAAATGTTGTTCAGAGTCTTTGATACCCAACTTGGTGCGCAAGGTATGGAAGGTTTTGTTGAACTTTGGAACTGCTTGGCCCCTCTCTTGCCGCAGTGTGGTCCATCTCATGTACTGGTCCTCATATTTGCCAACAAGGTCATACTATTCCTTTACCGCATCTACAAAAAAATCTCAAGTGGGCTCAACCCCATATATTTTAGACTCCTCTGTGGAACTCTGCTCCCAGTAGGTTTTCCACCAATGTTTGACATGGGGGAAAGCCTTAAGGAGCATGAAGATGATATTTTCTCTGTCGAAAACATTATGAACAAAGAAATAACCTTCTAATAGATTTAACCATTTATCTGGGGCATCCGCATCTATTTGACCTTCAAATATAGGAATATCAAAATTGACTTGTACCTTAAAAGGCGAGGTGCCTCCAAAGTGGCCGCTTGATGAATATGTGCCTGATGCTATCGGGAGGCGTTGAAGGATGTGGTAAAAATTCTCCATGATTTCGTTCCTTTGTCGCGTGAGAGCTTGCTCAAGCAATAGACTTATAGGATCGTTTGCTCCGTCGTTTTTCTTTTCTTCTACCATGGAGGGTTTCTTGGACGTGCGAGAATGATTGTCTTCAAGAGAGACAAGATCGAGGCCCAACTTTCTATACTCAGACCTCGTCGGGGACATGCACTGAAAAACAATCAAGAGCAGCCTGCTCTAATACCATTGATCCGGATTATTTTCGGCACAAAATGAGAGTGGAGATATAATAAAGAAATGCACAGAGATATCACATATATTCAATAATATAACATAAATGTATCAGAGATGAAACCATAAACACAGATATATATTAATACATGATTTCTATTAATGAAATAAATGTACAAAGACTGTAAAAATATAGAGCGAAAGACTCGTTAGAATGGTGGCAACTTATCTCTGAGAAGAGATGTGACGGCTACTCGCATTCACAAGAAGATGATTGCAATGAGACTCTGAAGGCCCTTTTACAATAGACAGGAATGCCAAAAAACCTAGACATCCAAAAACCTAACCCTAGGAGATGAAGCGCCAAAAGTCATGTGGGCCCCGTTTGGGTAAGTTAGTACATCAACTTCCCGGGGTTGTAACTTTTGCATATGATCTCTGTTTTAGGTGCATGATAGCCCGTTGGAAAGGTATCATCGTGGAGATTCATTTTAGGCACAATATTGAAGGAAAATCCATATTTCAATCCTGTTTTCCCCAAAAGCATCGTTTACGGCCTCAAAATGGCCCCAGAAGTTAAAAACTGCTAAAAATAGTAAATTACCAAAATTGCCAGAAAATTGTTTTGAGCCGGTTGGAAAAGGTGTGTGGCCATTGATATCCACCTGGATCATGAACACTATTAAACATTGTCACTTCAAATTATATACATGTGGACTGACATATATGTAAACACTATAAATGATTATTATTATATTGTTAATGACAAATGTTATGTGATTTACTTCTAAGATGCAAGAATTAATTGAAGAATCTTAGTACATGGGTACCAGGTTTAATGATATGTTTTAAATGAAATATGATGCAGGATCATCTGCTCTCATTGACAAATCTAAATATTGAGCAGACCAAGGGTTTCGATGTTTGCCCAAGAAGGGGTTTCTATTGCAAAATATTTTGTAAAATATTCAAAGTTTACAAGCATAGATTTAGAAGGTTCTAAGATATGGTTAGGTGTCACTAAGAGTTATGAGTCATTGTTTGAAGGAAGTATTTGATTGAGTCATAAAGAGACCTAGGAACGAGTTGCAAGATTGTAGGAAGTTGTTTTAGTGAATTACTAAAGGGATAAATATCTAGTTCTAAAAATAGAAACAATTAGCATGAATTCAACAATTCGCTGGTATGTTGGTAATGCCTTACACCATGCATAAATATGTAAGTTGGAGGGAAAGATGGGGTTCACTTCAGTTTTCCTTAGAGACAGGTTTTGGCCATAGAAGAGTAGGTTAGGATCTTTTAAGAATGTATAATTTTATTATTTAGTGAGCAAAGAAATTAATCAATTACTGTGTGTTTACTCTTACACAGTCTATGTGAAATGTGTTTGAGTTTGATGGATGTTGGTTAATATAGAGGTAACTAACTTGTGCGTGAAATCCTAATGAGAAGAAATTCAATCTGTGTGAATGAATGACTGTAATTGAAGGTTTGAATGAATTTATATCTGAGTTGGGCCAAAATACAAAGTATTTATCTATGAGTGAATGGTCTCACGAGGTTTGTGCATGTTAAGAGGTGATAGTTACAGGAATATGAGGTTCCTGTAGAGAGGTTGAATGAAAATCAGAGTTGATATTTAATCACGGGTTTTTGTGTGAATTTAACCATGTAGAACGAGATTGTAACTTGTTAAAGGGAAGACGCCCGTGTGAGTGGAAAAAAGGGCAATTAATTCTGTGTTGAAGACATAGATCAAAGTGGAAAAATAATCATCGAATGGAGATGCTCTCATTATTGTGGCACAAAGAAAGAATGTGGATTTGTCATTAAATATTTTCTTTTTGTTCTAGAGAGAACGAAACATTGAAATAGTGTGGAGTAAGCAGTGACCAAAATGCAACCTGGGTGCCAAGTCTGAAGTCAAATGAAGACAAAATAATTAAAGTCAGTTGTGGTATTGGTATGGTTAATGGAAATTCTCCCAGATCGCGTATTGAAGTTGATGTGCCAATTTGTTGAGCATTGATGGAAGGGGTGCTAGAGTAGTTACCTTTGTAAGTTAAATGCATGTTATGTTCCTCAATTCATGACTTGAATTCCTTGTTGGGCGTTGATTGTGAAAGAAATAAAACAACAGACTAAGACCGGGCATTGATAACAGAGGAATATGAGTCTCTTTGCAAAGGCATATTATTCCAGTTGTAGTTGCATTGAGAGCATGGTAATTGTGGCCATGTGAATCACCTTTAGGACAACACGTTGAATTCTGAATGGGACACTGCAAATAGAAATTGCCCAGTTGATAATGAATTGAGGAAGCCATATTAGTTTTCATAAAGTTACAAATGAGAGGTGACCAAAGGAGTTCAGAAACTATGTATGAGATATGCCAAGTATCAAATGTTGGTATTAAAAGTCTTGTCTGTAAAGTACCCAACACAGAAAATATTGCAGAAGTCATTGGGATTCGATGATGATAAAAAGGTATTCCATTTGAATGATAATACATATGCCTTGTGAATCATAGAATATACGTATGTGTATTTGACCATGAGAGAGAATTAGTGGGAGGTGAGAGAATAAGTGTTCATAAGTTTTATTATTTTATTTATTGAGAAAGGATTGTGTAATGGATCCAAGAGGTTCTAGTAACTCTTGAGATTCAGGTAGTTAGTATGAGAGTCTTGCAGAATTCAAACTTATTGTTGTTTCCTGTACAAATGTATTTGTTAATGATTAAATTGCTAATGGGGAACTGAGCTCGAAACACAGTGAAGTGAAATGATAGAGAAAGGACAAAATTTGATATGAAGCTATAGGAACATTGTTTTCCTGCAACCACAGATTGAGAAGGTTTTGTGTTGCAACTAAATGTTGTTAGCATTAAAAAAACTTTCCAACATTTTGGTGGCATCATCACATGTCAATAATAAATGGTTATGCATGAGCTCGTGTTGTAAACTAACCTACAAGTTGAATAGGATATGTGATAGCTAGAGAAGTGTGATATTAAGTGGTCGATGTCATGGACACTGAATGAGAAATGGTATGATATGAATCATCCTTATGTTATTTTATATTGGTTCAAATGAATTTCTATGAAGACGTGTGATGGTGATCGCCAATTTCCTATTGTGGAAGCTCTATCAAGGTAGTTGATACTTATTCTTGTGGGTTCTATCTAGATTTAGGTCAATATATTTGACATTCCAGTATAGTTTAGCAGAGGAAGGATATAATATGGAAGATGTAAGTAGGTTAGGGAGGAAGGGTGTTCTGAGTAGTTGAGAATGAAATTGGGTTTTAATCATGTAATCACGATGCTTGAATTATTCTTTGTTCTTTGATATTAAACTCTTAACTTAGTTATGATGATCTAGATGAATGTTTCATTCATTTTAAATAGTTGTGACTGATGAAATTATGCTATTATGTTAGTGCAAATGATTGATTAATTCATTATGAGGTTTATTGCACTTTTGACTTGGTTGTGAGCATACATGACTTGTGCATTGGATATGATGGTTATTTTCATTAGTACATGAACGATCTATGTATGCATTAATTATGCATACATACCTTGCACGTGTACACTAGTATTATTATGACATGTATTAAAATGAATAGTATTGTTATTTGTCATGGGCGTGTAATGTCTTAGTATATTTGATTTAATTAGATTTAATGTTATTATAAAATTGATTTATAGTTAATGTGATTGATTAGATTAATTGATTTATTTAGAGTTAATGACATTTATTAAATTATTGATTTAATTAGATATTTAAATTTAATATATTATTTGGTATGTGTTGATTCAAATTAATTGAAGTTTGGGGTGAATTGATTTAAAACCTATTCAATTGATTTCCTTATTTAATAAGAGATTGCATGTTAGAGAGGGAAGGAATATTTTATTGGGTTAGCATCCCTGGGACCTTTGGGAGGTGAAAGTCGAAGCTTAAAAGGGGGACCTAAGGAAAGGAGAGGGGGTTGTTGATTTTGGGAGTTACATATGTTGGAGGGAGGATGATGGTTTTGGGAGGGAGGACAAGCCATTAATCATAAAACCGTGTGAAGAACATTGTGTGGGAACTGAACTCTGTTAATTTGACTGAGATTGTGATTTGACTTGGGTTCTTGGACAGATTGGTGGGTTATGGTTCTAGGACTTTGGGCACGGAGAGCTAGGAAACCCCAAAGGTTTCTTAGATCTAGGGAGAAAGTGGGGTTATTCCTAGTTGGTTGGGTGGAAAAATCTGGTTTTGGGCAGTTGACAATGGAGAGGAGAAAACTCAACAAGATTAAGGGACATAAGAAACTTCATGAGAAGTATTTTACCATTATTCTCTAAATCAAAATTTGTGTTGTATATTGAAATTATATTACGAGGCCACTCTGAACTCAAAAATTTAAGATTGAAGTAGTTAATTCAATAGAACTTACTATCATGCAAATAGAAATTAGATTTCATACAACATAAACTTCTTTCTTATGTTCACAATAAATCTTTTATTTAGAGAAAATTCACTTAGATTACAAGATTTATTGTTTAACTCTGAAGCTCTCGTAAGGGCTTGACATTTATTTATGATAAGATAAAATGAAATTCAAGTTCCTAACTCAAAGAGAAGGATATCATGATACTATTCTTCTTATTCCTTGTAAAAAAAACTCAAGGTAATCAAGATTTCAGCATAGGATATGAATGTATCTTAACTTCTGAGAATAAGCTCTATATCTTGAGTAATCATAACTGCAAATAAACAATGAACAATATTAATGAGTATTTCCCAAAGATCACTCCATTTAATACCACTCCATAGCACAAAGTGTACAATGCATTGCATTTAAATATGGAACAAACATAGTTGTGCTACAACAAAGAAGCACATGAAGGAAAACACAACTTAGTGACGACTTTAGTGGATATTTTTAGTGGTACAATATTGGGAAAAAAAAATATGCTAAAACCTTCTCCAATGATAGTAGAAGTTTTAGTATATGTTCACTATAACTAATAATTTTGGGTAGTCGGAGGTTCTACGAGATATTTTTTCCTTTGCATTTAAAATAGTAAAACACATCATTGCACACATATTTAATACACAATGGTGTGTATTATATATCTTGAAAGAACTAATGTGTAATATATATTTTGAAAGCACTTGTGCATATTATATGTTTTAAAAACACCTATGTGTTATATATTTGAAAGAACCGATGTGTTATATGATTAATCACTAATGCATCTACATCCTTTCTCACTGTGAAGTCTTGGTAACAGTAACGATAACAATAATGGCAATAGTAACAATAACATTGAAGGGAATGATTTTGTTGTTGTTGTTAGGAGCATCATTGATATTATTATAGTTATTAGCACTAATGTGTTATTATATGTATATTGCACCTTATCTGTGAACTGCTATGGATATTCCAATGGACCAGTTCGTTAGAACAAATCTTACAATATTTTAAAATCTTTTACTATGTAGTTTATTACCTTAGATCACAAATTTATTATTACTAGCTTAGTGCTCAAATTTATAGAAATAACTAAAACCAAAATAAAAGAATAAGAAAATGAACACACCATCCACACAAAGGAACACAAGATGTGACCTGTGAAACCTAATATGAGAGAAAACCTAGCTAGAACGTGAGGCCTATGCTATGCTCTCTTTTTCTCACTTAAGGAATGAAAGTACAAAGAAAGGGGGAAATTCAGTATGGATTTTCCATGGACATTATGGCCTCAATGGTTGTTGTTACAGAATTTTCTACCTCCTTTGTTATGTTCTAATATCCCACTCCTGGATGCTATGGTAAACTATGGAACAATAACAATACAAAAATAATGGAAATCCTTCTCTTCATAGAGGCCCAATATTTAACATATCCTAATAGTCGTCTAAGGTTAGGGTTAGGGTTTTTGCATGCCTCAACCCTCAATTAGTGTTAAGGTTTTGGACCCACTAGAATATTCTTTAAATTCCACACATGAATGGTCCCACATGTGTGAGTAATGGGGGTTGACATGACATCCACTTGATACCATAGTGGTTAATAAGGTAGGTCAAATTGTGGAAGGCATAAGTTCTGCATATGCACTATGATTGAGGTGATTTTTACATTGTTGGAAATATTTTAGTGAGTAGAGCAGTGTCGAGGGGATGGGAGCTATGATCACAAATTTTTGACCCAAAAAGTGTCATTTGATGCCTCAAACTAACTCTAGATGGTTTTGAATCCTAAATGACCAAATTTGGACCTACCCCTAAAACGGTCCTTGCAAACCAAGGTAAATGATAAATTATATAATGATCCTTTTCACATCACACCTCCCTATTTAGGGAGGCTTTTGGTCCCAAAATATTTTACTAAATGAGGTGAGGAAATTTTTCCTCTACCTTCTCCCTAGAGTACCATTTGACCTTGCCTAGAATTTTCCCTTTCAATGCTATCTTCTAGAGTCCATGTTACCCTTGTCTGATAGTTCTTGACTTCCTCTGCAAAAAATTATCTTCTTCCAACTCTGCCCGAGCTTCTGGTGCTAAGTCCTCTATGGTAGGTGGGACTTTCTCCTTAGTTTCTTGATCCAACATGGAAGGCTCATAGATTTCAGATTCTCCACATTTGTTATTGATTAAATGTGCATATATGGGGGTAGACTGATTCTATAGGCATTATCACCCACCTTCTCCAATACTTAGAAAAGACCATACAATAGAGAATTTATCTTCTTACGAAGACCTTGTAGCCTTTCTTTGTTTAGATGCAACCAAACTCTATCTCCCACCTTGAATGTTTTCTCAATTTTGTGCTAATCGTTTCGAGTTTTGTACTTTCTTGTGACTTATTCAATGTCTCTAGTACTTGAAAATGGATCTGCCTAATCTTTTCAACAGTTTTTTTTTTTTTCAGTGCATCTCTTATGATTTCTTCCCTCACTCATCCTTTTTGTCCATACACAATATCCAAAGGAAAAGGAGGAAAATACCCAAAACACGTTTCAAAAGGCGGCTTTCCAGTAGAAGTATGGACCGCTTTGTTATAGGAGTGTTGAACATAAATAAAATTTGTATCCCAAGTCTTTGGAAGCTTCTTATTGTAACCTCTGAAAAGCTAAACCAATGTCATGTTGACTACTTTTGTTTTCCCATCTTTCTACGGATGGAACATTGTATATATATTCAACTTGCTGTCCATCTTCTCCCAAAGTGTAGTCCAAAAGGTGTTGAGAACTATGGTATCCCTAACTAACATTATTCTCCTTGGTATCCCAAAGTGCACCTAGTCCTATTCAAAGAGCATGTTTACTACTTCTTGTCCTTGTGTAGTATACCTAGGGGGTAATATGGGGTACCTAGGGAGGTACCCAATGTGAATAATAATTGATATGTGATTATGTATTGTTATATATGGAGGCCATTTCTAGTAAATAAGGCCCATGTAATTGTGTGAACACAACAAATGTAAGAAAGCTCAGTGGAAGGTTCCACCTACTATAATGTTCCTAGGAGGTACATATTACTATATAAAGATGTATAAGAAATGTAATGAATCATTGTGAATAATATTGTAATTGTATCAAGCATTTCTTGAGGAGTGTTTTCCTTCCTTAAGGAATAATACATGATGTTACCCTACCTCAAGGGTTTTCTCTACAATTCTCTTGTGTTGATTATTTTGTGTGAATGATTCAGTTTCTTGTTGAAATTAAATATTTCTCTTCTAGATTATATTTTTAGATATGAGGTATACAAGATTTTGTATTAGATCTCTTTCTTGTGCCAAAAAGAAGAATTTTTTTCTTCCTATTTTGCAGGTTTTCAAAGGAAAAAAGAGGGTCGCGACACTTGGATCAATTCACTCTCAAACCCTCATAGGAATGAAGAATGAAAATATGATAATGTTGTTAAAAAAAGATCTCCAAGATTGGTCTTAGGGAATCTAAGATATTAAAGATACAATCTCTAAATAATAAGAGACATGTATTATTGGTACCACATACCCTTGTATCAAGGAAGAATATAATCAAGAAAGATATGTCTGGTATGATTTAGAGAATGGTTTTGATGATTGGTATATGGGTAGTTGTCAATTTTTGGATGAAAACTACTTTCATCTTCTATATGACGACTCTACTCCATCTTATGTATATAAAATCATTGAGGGAAATAAAGAGCATGTTATGACTAATAGTGTTTAGATTGCATATTCTACAGTGGTATCGTCCTTCCAAATTTATCCTTGACCCTTTACAACTATGTGGATGATATTTTTGAGGAATCTATTTATTCAAATCCCCATGAAATTGGTGATTATTTGGAGGATATTAATTGGCCATTCATGGAGCTCAAGAGTCATCAGTTGGGTGTCATCTTCAACTCTTATACATGAGACTCAGGTTTATGGTGGAGCTTGGACTACTTTAACATGGTGGATAGAACTTATACACGTGACCTTTGTTCTTTGGCTTACTTTAGCATTATGGTCAACACTTATCCATGGGACCCTGGTTCACGGCCGTACCACTTCACAACAAGCAATGAAGACAATGCTTTTCTAAGGGGGGTGGAATGTTGAGATCCTCCCTAAGGGTGTAGTGAGGGGGTGAAGAGCCCATAATGATATAATAATAGTCGATTTAATTCAATGTAACATAGAATAGGTCCACTATATTATTAAATAAGGTCCATTATGGTAATTAGATATATTGAATAAATGAAATAAGGCCTCATTATAATTAAGGAGGTTGTTATGATTAGGTTTTTCTTAATTAGTTATAAATAAGGATGGAGACCTCCTTATTAGGGGTGTGGAAGAGTATTGTAATTGGAGCTTATCTCAATAAGAGGTTACCACCTTGAAGAGGAAAGTGAACATGAGTGGATTCCTTCGATGAGTTGTAAGGTGTTTCCCTACCTTAGGGTTTTTATATTGATAAAGAGTGGATACTTTCTACATTATTCTTTGCATCTTGTGTAGGATTTTATATTCATATCTAAGGTACATAACAAGCCTTATCAAATTATCTGTGTCTTGTTTAAACTAAATGTACATTGGTTTATTTATCACATAGAACATAAGATAAAATATGTTGGTCATTCACCTATGACTTCATATCTCATGTAGATCATAGATATACATTTACACCAAGATACATATTTTGTTCCATTCTTAGGAAAAAATTGAAAAATATATCAACATTTCTTCTAATTTATTTCCCTTTTTTAATTTTATTAAATGTGTTATAGGAGGCAAGGTTCTCCATAGATTATATAACAATTGTTCAACATGTTAATTTTTATACATGGGTCTCTTTTAAGCAACATTTATTTCAATGCAACTGCAATATTTTGGATTTGGGTGGGATCACTTGTATTAGGGAAATATTTATCCTCTCTCATCATCTCATGTGATAGTGTCACAAGTATTTATGGATGATTTTATTTTTTTATTTAGACCTCCCTTAGCATAGTTTGACACTCTTCACCAAGCCCATGAGCTACAATTGTTTGGAGATAATTGTTTTTTAGAAAATGAAGCTAATTAAATATAACTTATATCAACTTCGTGATCATTTTTTCACTATGGATGTTATCATTGATAATCTTAATTACATGGATACCATTTTGTTCACAATGTAGTCACAAATATTATTTTTGTTGTTTACTACCTATAGTAATGTGTGATTAGATACTAAATGTCATCAAAGCCTAATTCAACAGATATCACCTACCCTCTCCACCCCTTGGTGATAGAATGAGGGCCATTGTGATATGCAAGAAAATCAAGTAAATTCCAAGAAATGGTAGTTTATCCACGAGAGAGAAGACGACCATTTACACTAGGTGCCCAAAAATTTCATGGAAATTGAGTCACATAAGAGGAATAATGGCTTAGGCACCATGGTTGACCATAACCAAAATAACAAAAACCCTTATAGCATCTCTAACCCCTACTACATAATTCTTAATCGATATCACCCCTAACCTCTAAAACATGTAATATTTAAAACTTTATAACACCTAATCCATATTGCACATAACACCCCTTATAGGAAAATATTGTTCGAGCTTCTAAATGCATTATATTTCTCCATTAAGAAACACATTGCCACCACCTAGAAATATAAAGTAAGGCCCTTCTTCTTTCACCCAGCCCCAATGCCCTTTCCAATCTATAATAATTTTATGAGGCATATTTCTATGCCATATATGTCATGCAAGTTTAAATAATCAACAAGATTTAATACATTATTTCAATTTAGTCAATTATGTAGTACCCAAGATTGAATCAATGCAATTATGCATGATATTTGGAAGATAAAGAATGACACGAGGAAGATCCTCGAACTAATTCAAAACTAATAGTCATATTACTGAAAGGAAATAAGTTGTCTTCCCATTATAAAGTGTATATATATATTTATCATTACAATAACATAAAGGAAATAAGTTGTCTTCCCATTATAAAGTGTATATATATATTTATCATTACAATAACATAGTCTTTCCCATACCTACCCAAAATGAGTAGTTATATCAAATTATGGAACTCAAATGAGTTGACTAAGAATTTCTCTACTTGCAATCAAATATATTTGAGCAAACATTTTAGAGTGAAAATGGGATTATTTTTCCTAAATTGAGAATTTGATGAATAAGAGAGTGAAAAACAATTTTTCCCCAATTTGGACTTGTTACTAAATATCCACTTCTCATTCAATTTTTAATTAAATTTTTAAAGGAAACTGAAAAGAGTTATGGTGGTGGATTAAACTACCCATTTTCTATCGCATATATAACCTTTGTCCAAATTTTCTCAAATTTTATTATGTTAATATATTTTAATAGTATATATATATTAGAAAATCTCTTTGGTGATGCAAGGCAACATTGACATTGTTGACATTTTTCTTATGAACCCTTAAGAGAAGTGAAGTGAAAGTGTGTTGTTTAATGTAAGAATTGTATAAATTTATCCCATTGACTTTCCCCTTCGACTAATTTTTCACAATATGTTACTTATTATTAACTTTAAAATGAGAGCTTCCATATGAACCTTACATCCATTTAGTTGGGAGGAAATGCGATTGAATTGGGTTATGTTTGAAGCAGAATAAATTCTCTTGAGCACCAATTTGATGTGGACCTGCCTGGTCCAATTAACTCTAGACAGAGTCCTCAAACAAACTCTGCTGACAACTTCAAACATGACTGCCCTGAAACTCCTTGATTGGCCTCAGATCCTTCACTAACAGAGTCTCAGACCTCTATGTTTAAGCACCAGAGAACAAGTTAATTTTGAGCACCTTCTTCTTCCTTTGGCGCAAAGCCTTTACTCCCATGTGACCAAGCACTCGACCTTAGGCTAAGACCATTGTCATCAGAGGTCCCTTATTAAGGAGCAATCACCAACGTCATCATCCCAGAAATCTTCTAGTATTGACGATATATATATATATATATATATATATATTCCATTATGGAGCAATTACAATGCTAATAGGCCTCGATCCGACAATAGATATATCATCGTCGGCGTGTTCATCAGTGATAAAACATACACATCCAATTGCCCCGACGAAATGAGGACCCACCTCTTTCACTCTAGACTATCGATCAAAGTTTAATTGGATCGTTGATCTCTTATAACCTTGCCAATCTCCCTTTACCTCTCTATCATCGATCTCCTTCTCCATTTAAATCCACACTATCAATCTATTTAACTTTCCCAATTCTTAATTGTCGTCGAAGATCACTCCTCATCGACACAACTTCCAAGTCTATCGTCGTCGACAATCCTGGAGTCGTCAATGGCGATCAAGACAATATATATCATCGTTGGTGATCCTTAAGGGATGTTTGGGTCATGATATGACAAGTCCTGAAGACAATATAGTGGTGATTGTTCATCCCAGAAAAAGGGGAATTGCCAAAATTTAATCTCCTTCATCCATTCACTTAGACTGTGGAATGAATTTCACAAGACCCAACCTAACTTTGGTCGATCATGATACGTCACCAAGGTTGATTCTTCACTGAAATATGGCCTCGATCTAGCTCTAACTCGTACTCAGGGTCAGTACACAATTTCTTGCAAACACAAAAGTTTTGTCGCTCCGCACCAAACAATTTATACACAGAGTTTAAAACACAAACGCACAGAAAATGCAATTCCATAAACCGATCTTTGTTATAGAAATATTTGCCTCACCCCATGCAACTTGCTCAGAAGGCCTTTTCCATTTACCTATGTAGAATTGAAGTCCCATTTTGCAATTCCCAGAGCTAAAAATCATATTTTTCCACATATACGCGTCCTAACAGCTATACAACATGCGTATACGCAAGTTGCACCATTACAACTCGCATACATCGGGTTTTGTGTCCAAAATTAAAAAATGGTGTCGAGTTTCCATGTCACGTCACGAGATCCATAATCCTTGACCTTCCATATACTGGAAACGTTCTGAATCAACCATTCAGTTCCATTTGAAGGCTATAAATGGGTCATATCCAAGTTGTGGAAAGAGGAGAAGAATTCAAATTATGAGAGAAAGTTTACTCTGGAGAAATTATTCACTTCATATTGAGTCTGCATCCCTTTTTCCTTTTAAGTCTGAACACATTGTTCAACCCCCAAGCTCTTCCCTCTTTGATGGAGAACCTCATTGTCTCTCTTGTATGAGATTTCCTTTGGTGGAGGATTGAAGTGGTGGAAGCCCAGCTGGAAGGGAATTAGTTTCTTGGTTCTGAGATGTGACGACATGGAATTTTTTCACTCATACACTTATGTTGATCATATTGTAATAGAAATACTATTTTCTTGTCCAATTAATCTCTTGAAAATATTTGAATTATTATTTCGTGGGCATATTTGTTATGAATATTGATGGATTATGCTATTATATGTGCTAACTTTATATATTATCACCATATGCTTGCATATATTGGTTGTTGAGGACAAGTTGTAGGTATATAACTTTGAGTCGAGTGCTCAACGATGGTCTTCATCGAACATCTGGACGAGGTAAGCTCTTTATCTTGTCTTGTTAGCATGTTTGTTTATATAGCATAATTGAGATTAAAGTTGATTTATGTAGTAATTCCGTCTATTGTGGTTTACCCCATGCCATAGAGTGATTTTCCTCGTAACATAATTGGCGACCATACTAGGGAATGAATCTTCTTTTTGGGGTTTGGATTATTTTTCTCCTTATATTGTTCTCGGTTAGCTTGAGTTTCCTTTTCGTCTGATTGCTTGACAACCTATTTTCATTTTGAATCTAAGTTTCTTGGCCTTATCCTTAACCTGGAAGTTTGTTAATACACAAACACAATTTTTCCCTTGATAGACGCGTACATATACGAGTTGTCATTCTATAGGGTGTGTACATATGCGGTTTTTTCCTAAACGATATCGTACATAAAAAAAATTTACTTCATTACTGAGTTTGGTGTTTGTTGGGTGAGTTTTGATGGTTGTTGAGTCTTCTTGGGTCTCTATCATAACTGTTTAGTTCCTACAGAGTGATAGGAAACCTTTCTTTGGTTGAATTTTCAAGCATTTTTTCTTTCTCATCATATTTTTCATTGGTTGTCCTTGCATCTTGGGCTGGGTGTTTCCTTCTTGATATCATACTTCGTTTGTCTATTTATGCTTACAGTATGGTCTATATACCAAGTTGTGGTTTAGTCCTTGCATTTTCATTTATTTGTATTGAAAATACAAAAAAAGATTCATTTTTCATTATGGCATTTGATCTTTTGGGTTATTATTATTGATCTTGATACATGTATGGAAAGATTGCATCTTATTGAGATTGCAGAGTTGAATTGAAAGTTTCATTTTGTAAAGCTTATAATTTTTTGAGAATTGATGTTAGGAATTTGCATTATATTCACATTCATTTCTTTTACTTGCCGAGTCATAACATCACCATTTTCACGACCACATGTTTTGAGTAAATAAAGCCACTAAAAGTAATGACGATAAATTTAAAATTGATTATAAACGTTTTTATTTTTTAGGGTACACAAACTAGCTTAATATACAGAGCCTTGGAATAGGATTTTGTGAGTAAACTTCTCCAAGGATATTAAACTCAACATATGTGTCTGACTAAGGGTGTGGTGAAATCCATTGTATAATTGGTGACGTCATGGGGCTTCACTCACACCAGAGTTAAGCACAAGCTTGCACAAAGTTGGTTGCGGAGATATCCCTCTAATACCTCCTTAGTGTCAGAGATATTTCTCAAGATCTATTCGTATCAGGGGGTCTTGCTAGTGCCTTTACCTCTGTGAGAGGCGATGCTTTCAATATTTTGGGCTTTGTTACCCTACCCATACGGTGGACCTGACTTACAACTATTCTCCTGCGTATTTGTTATATCGTGGTGGCTTTAGTTGCTTGACATAGGTAGCCACATAGGTTACCTGGAGGGGTTATTCTGTAGGTACTCTGGGTCAGACAAGGGTTAGACAACACACAACCTTTATGGAGGATTACCTCTTTAGGGGGATCTTACCAACTGCATTGTTAATCCCATGAGGGCCCATATAACTGGTTATGATACATTTGATCTTTTGAAGGGAGTCTCAGGCCCCTCTTGGGAAAGACATACCTACTCTAGTGAGGGAGGCCCATTTTCAACCACTATATCCTATTTGTGTGCATTGGCATTTTTCCTTTACCTTGGTATGCTCTCTAATTATTAGTTTCCATTAGGATTTTGTATTGCATCGTGAGTTTTTATTTCTATGGTTAGTGGATCCCCGTGACTCCCTCAATTAGCGTTACCGAGCCCATGGTCTTTTCTCATTCCATGGGGACGAACCCTTTTGAATTTCTGAGTGGTACACTGAATCATGATACTCAACCAAAATCTTAGTCCTCTAATATTGTTTCTCATGGCATGCCAGACATGTCTTCTCACTTGCCATCCTATGTCTCGTCGCCTTATGTGAATCATAGTTTTGGGTTTGGAGGCATGATGCCTCCATATTCTACCTTTTCCTTTGGTGGGAGTCACATCCCTCAACCAACTCTTACAGTAGGAGGTTGGAATCTTCCTTCCTATGGATCAAATCTTAGCTTCACTTTTCCAGGAGAAAGTGCTCAAATCAGAGGTCATTCTACTTATTTCATCTTGTCCATCTATCCTTCTTCCGCTATGCCGGTTCCTATGAATGCTTTTCCCATGGTGGAGCTTCATATGTCCTATGGTGTTTCATATTGAGGTAGTCAGTTTTATAGTATGGGAAAACCCATTCACGAAGTTCCTTCGTCTAGGGGAAACATATATCCTCACATGAGTAACCCTTGTCATGTTGCTTTCTCTTCACAATCGGTGACAATGCCCTTACAACCCTTTATGAATCAATTTGGAGGAGGATACTTTCTTTCCGGACAGGTCCATGGTGTATACCAGAACCCTTCCTAGCCTGAAATTTATCAAAACCAATATTTCCTAGAACCTTGGTCTCAAATGCCGGAACCAACTACCACCACCAGTCCAATCACTGCAATTCATACTGACATTATATCACCAACCTCTTCTAGTCATGTTGGATATAGGTCAACAACCTTCGTAAGTCATGTTGGTAGCACAAATCCAGTCACACTTCACATACATCACCAACATCTATTAGTCATGTTGAGGATTCATCACCAACCTCTACAAGTCATGTTGGAGATCCGCTACTAGCCTCTGCAAGTCATGCTGGGAGAATGCCACCAGCCACTGCAAGTCATGTTGGGGGAATTCATATGATTGAGAATCCTAGACATATAATTCGTAAGCCCAAGTTCCATTTTAGACTTTGCAAAGGAGATCACCTTACTCGTTTGTGCCTTTCTATTATTGTGGTACAAGAAGGGTGGTCCTTTCCTTGGGGCCCTTTGGGTTCAGAGTCATCTTTGGTTTCCCAAAATTCTACTCCTTATTTGGTTGATACAACAGTCGTTCCAATGCAATATTTATCTGACACCACTCTTCTTTTTGGGGGTGATGCGTTTCTTTACCATGTTGTCTCGCATCCTGTTCAACCACCGGTGGTGTAGATGCAATATTCGACCGACACCGCTCCTATTTTTGGGGGTGATGCGTCTCTTGACCTTGTTGTCTCACATCCTATTCAACCAACGGTTGAAGAAGTTGTCATTTCAATGCAACCTTCGATCAATACCACTCTTCTCTTGGAGAGTGACAAGTCTAAGGAAGTGACATTAGCGATGAAATCTTTGGTCAATCCCACTCTTCTTTTGGAGGGTGATGCGTCTTTCGACCATGTCCTTAGAATTTCTATTCATGTACCTTATGAACAAGGGATAATTCCACTCTCTTCGAGTATGCTCCCTCCAAGTCCTAGGGTAGTTTCCTTTGATTGGAATTATCTTGTAGAGCCTTGGCTTCCTTCTTCTACACCCTTCCCAATAAGGGGCATTCTTCAATATATCGTAGATAAGGCAAACTATGAAAGTATTTTGTCCTCATCGACTTGGAAAGATTTTGGTTTTTCCAATAATGTGTTTGTTATCTGTGAGTTGCTAAATTTTGACAGAATTTCTGCATGGGAACCCTGGCCTGCCCCATGATATGCTGCTTAGAACAATCATTTTGGAGTCTTATTTAAGCTCTTTTTCGACTCTCTCAAAAAGTGAAAAGATTGTTGAGTGAAATTGTCTCTTTCACACTCGTTAATTGGATTTGAAAGGATGTCTATTTGGTGTAAGTTTAACCCATTTTCAGACCAAGTATACTAATTTAGAAAAAGGAATACCCTAGTCGCTAGTGACTAGAAGAGATCTCCTGGGTATTGTTTTATGCTTTTTTGGGCCTAGGGTACTAAATTTTGGAAAAAGGACATTCTTTGGCATTAAGCTGTAATGGAACTCCATTATCCTGCTTGTAGTATTGAACCTATTGTCACTTCCTTCTTTCTCACTATAATCCTATTACCTCAACAATTTGCATGATCAACCAAGTAGAGCCTTGTTTATATCCTTTGCAACTTGACACCCTGTACACCAAGAGGAAACATTCCCCCGAGTGTCCACATCTTGCATGCATCTCCTTGCATTGAGCATAGATTTGTTCCAATTTTGGAATGAGTTGCTTACTTGTGACACTCATTTCCTCTATTGTATCATAGCATTCATTTGTCTATGAAAAAAAAAAAAAAAGACATGCGAGAAAATAATATTATTTCATGTTGGCAACAATCATGTTGCCTTTGAATAGAGCACAAACTTGTGAGTCCACTTGTCATCCAAAGTTTTGGTTTAGCATGACCTTAGGAAGCTAATCTCGTTACTTAGAGCTTACTCCTCTGACTAGTTACTCTTCCAATCCCTATGGAGAGTTTGATTGGTGCCTCCCACATCACAAAGTTTCATTATCAAGTCTATGCTATTGGAGCCCTACATATGTCTCATGCTCTTGTTCAAAGGATGTCTATAAGCTTATGTCGTCCATTTCTCAAAACTCTTGACTTTTCATGTCGTCCATACCCTTAGTGTATCTCAGAGTCACATGAAGTTGTAGTCCTACCATGCACCCAGGTCCTACTTTCATTATGGGTAGGTAACCTTGAATCCAACAGTCGACATCTCCTCATTAGTCGTTGACTGGGGGGTTTCCCTTGTGTTCGATGGCAAGAAATCTATTCACACATTAGGATTCATGCAATGTCTTGGATGCCATTATCCCTATTGGTGGTTTCTTCGCCTTTGTTGACAATTTTCATTATTGGTTGCTATTCAGAAGGTCTTTTTCGTGCACTTCTTGCATCTAGTGCATGTGAAAGATACACAGGGTCGTTGGTTCATGAACATGTTCTTCGTATGAATTACTCCAAATCATCAAGCTATTGCTTTGTACCTCGTGTTGAATGATGAGAGATGCCTTAATGCTCTCCTTTCAGCGGGTCTCCTTCCATCGAATGAAACTCATCTATTCTGGAAATGAGGCATAGAGTCCTATGAGTACCTAGAGTCTTACAGTCATCAATGGTAGGTTCTCTTTCCATCGATAGTTGGGAATACACCAATGTCTCCTGATCGATGGATTATTTAAGTTTTCAACCTCAACACATTTATTCACACTTGTAAGAATGTACCCGGTGCCTTGATACCTAATTTCATTATTGGTAGGTTGTCTCGCATTTGTTAACGATATACCTTAATGACCGGTAATCAAGCGAAATCTCATTATTTTTTACCTTAAATCCTCTATTCACATTATGTAGACTTGCACCTTTGGCTGATCACGTAGAAGACTTGAGGACATCAGTTTATAGTCACATCTTTCCTGAGTTTTTGCTATCATTCATTGGACCAGTACCATATATGACTTCAGTGATCATGGGAGATTAGATTGTACTCCATTGAATACGGATATCTTCAAATTGATTTTGAGACTGGTTTTCACTGGGCCTTGTTCGTGACTATGACAGACTATGGCATGTATCTACTTTGTATTGCCTACTCATCGCCATGAACAAATGTTTGGTATATTTCCACATGGATATGTAGTGTAATTCAAATTGGCAGCCATGTGTACAAAGTCATTATGAATTGTAATATTTTTATGAGCAACTAGCTCGTCAAGCTGGGTCTCCATTACTACACTTCTGGGAATTATAATGTATTTCTCCAATCATAGATACACCTCTGAACTCACACATTAAGGGGCATATGTTATAGAAATATTTTCCTCACCCCATGCAACTTGCTCAGAAGGCCTTTTCCATTTCCCTATACAGACTTGAAGTCCCCTTTTGCAATTTCCAGAGCTAAAAATAATATTTTTCCACATATACGTGCCCTAACAACTATATAACATGCATATATGCAGGTTTCACCATTAAAACTCGCATACATCGGGTTTTGTGCCCAAAATTAAAAACAATGGTGTCAGGTTTCCATGTCGCGTCACGAGATCCATGATCCTTGCCCTTTCATATACTGTAAATATTCCGACTCAGCCCTTTAGTTCCATTTGAAGTTTGTAAATGGGCCATATCCAAGCTGTGGAAAGAGGAGAAGAATTCAACTTTTGAGAGAAAAGTTACGCTGGAGAAATTATTCACTTCATATTGAGTTTGCATCCCTTTGTCCTTTTAAGTTTGAACACATTGTTCATCCCCCAAGATCTTCCCTCTTTGATGGAGAACCTCATTGTCTCTCTTATATGAGCTTTCCGTTGGTGGAGGATTGAAGTGGTGGAGACCCAATTGGAAGGGACTTAATTTCTTGGTTCTGAGACATGCCGAAACAAAAGTTTGTCACTCATACACTTTTGTTGATCATATTTTAATAGAAATACTCATTTCTTGTCCAATTAATGTCTTGTAAATATTTGAATTCTTATTCCATGGGAATATTTCTTATGAATATTGATGGATTATGTTGTTATATGTGATAACTTTATATATTAGCACCATATGCTTGCATATCTTGGTTTTTGAGGACAAGTTGCAGGTATATATATCTTTGAGTCGAGTGCTCAATGGTGGTCTTCATCGAACGTCCAGATGAGGTAGGCTCTTTATCTTGTCTTGTTATCATGTTTGTTTATATAGCATACTTGATATTAGAGTTTATTTTCGCAGTCATTCCGTCTATTGTGGTTTACCCCATGCCATAGAGTGACTTTCCTCATAACAAAATTGGTGACCATACAAGGGAATGGCTCTTCTTTTTGGGGTTTGGAGTGTTTTTCTCCTTAAATATCTCTTGGTTAGCTTGAGTTTCCTTGTCGTCTGATTGCTTGATAGCCTATTTTCATTTTGAATCTGAGTTTCTTGGCCTTATCCTTAACATGGCAGTATTTTAATAGACATATGCAGTTTTTCCCTTGACATAAGCGAGCTGTCATTCTATAAGGCACATACATATGCAATTTTTTCCTAAACAATCACGTAGATCAATATTTTTGACTTGATTGTTGAGTTTGGTGTTTGTTGGGTGATTTTTTATGGTTGTTGAGTCTTCTTGGGTCTCTGTCATAACTGTTGAGTTCCTACAGAGTGATAGGAAACCTTTATTTGGTTCAATTTTCGGGCGGTTTTTCTTTCTCATCATCTTTTTCATTTGTTGTCCTTGCATATTGGCCTAGGTGTTTCCTTCTTGATATAATGCTTGGTTTATATATTTATGCTTACAGTAGGGTCTATATATCAAGTTTTGGTTCAGTCCTTGCATTTTCATTTCTTTATATTGAAAATACAAAAAAATATACATTTTGCATCATGGAATTTGATCTTTTGGGTTCTTATTATTGATCTTGATACATGTATGGAAAGATTGCATCTTATTGAGATTGCAGAGTTGAATTGAAAGTTGCATTTTGAAAAGCTTATCATTTTTTGAGAATTGAAGTTAGGACTTTGCATTATATTTATATTTATTTATTTTACTTGTTGAGTCATAACATCATCAGTTTCACGACCACGTATTTTTAGTAAACAAATCCACCAAAAGTAACATTGATAAATTTAAAATTGATTATAAACAATTTTATATTTTAGGGTACACAAACTAGCTTAAGATATAGAGCCTTGGAATAGGATTTTGTGAGTAAACTTCTCCAAGGATATTAAACTCAACATATGTGTCTGACTAAGGGAGTGGTGAAATCCATTATATAATTGGTGACGTCATGAGGATCCACTCACACTAGAGGTAAGCATAAGGTCACACGAAGTTGGTTACAGATATATCCCTTAATACCTTCTTAGCGTCAAAGATATTTCTCAGGATCTATTTGTATCAGGGGGTCTTGCTAGTGCCTTTACCTCTGTGAGAGGCAATGCTTTCAATATTTTTGGCTTTGTTACCCTGCCCATACGAAGGACTTGACTTACAACTGTTTGTCTATGCACTTGTTATATCGTGGTGGATTTAGTTTCTTGACATAGGTAGCCACATAGGTTACTTGCAGTGGTTATTCTACAGGTACCCTGGGCCATATAAGGGTCGGACAACACACAACCTTTATGGAGGATTACCTCTTCGATGGAATCTGACCGACTGCGTTGTTAAGCCCACGAGGGCCCTTATAACTAGTTTTGATACCTCTGATCTTTAGAAGGGAGTCTCAAGCCCCTCTTGGGAAATACATACCTACTCTAGTGAGGGAGGCCCCTTTTCAACCACTATATCATGTTTGTGTGCATTGGCCTTTTTTCTTTACTTTGGTGTGCTCCCTGATTATTAGTTGGCCTTAGGATTTTGTATTAGGTTGTGAGTTTTCATTGCTATGGTTAGTGGATCCCTCGTGACTCCCTCAGTTAGCGTTACTGATCCCATGGTCTTTTCTCATTCCATGGGGACGAACCCTTTTGTATTTCCAAGTGGTACGCCGAATCATGATACTCATCCAATACCTTGGGCATCTAATCTTTTTTCTCATGGTATGCCATACATGTCTTCGCACTTTCCATCCTCTGTCTCATCGCCTTATGTGAATCATAGTTTTGGTTTTGGAGGCATGATGCCTCCTTATTCTCCCTTTTCGTTTGGTGGAAGTCACATCCCTCAACCAACTCTTAAGGTAGGAGGTTGGAATCTTCTTTCCTACAGATCCAATCCTAGCTTCACTTTTCTAGGAGAAAGTGCTCAAATGGGCAGTCATTCTACTTATTACATCCCATCCATATATCCTTCTTCCGCTATGTTGGTTCCTATGAACGCTTTTCCCATGGCGGATCTCCATATGTCCTCTGGTGTTTCAACTGGGGGTAGTCAGTTTTATAGTATGGGAAACCCCCTTCACGAAGTTCCTTCATCTAGGGGCAACATATATCCTCACATGAGTAAGCCTTGTCATGTCACTTTCTTTTCGCAAGAGGCTTCCTCGGTGACGATTCCCTTACAACCCTTTATGAATCAGTTTGGAGGGGGATACTTTCCCGTCGAATAGGTTCATGGTGTATACCAAAACCCTTCCTAGACTGCAATTTCTCAAAACCAATCTTTCCTGAAATCTTGGTCTCAAATTCCACAACCAACAATTTCCACCAGTCCTGTCATTGCAATTCATACTCGCATTATATCACCAACCTCTTCTAGTCATGTTGGAGATAGGTCAACAACTTATGCAAGTCATGTTGGGGGAACAAATCCAGTCACTACTATTCACACTACACATACATCACCAACCTATGTTAGTCATGTTGATGATTCATCACCAACCTCTGCAAGTCATGTTGGAGATCTGCTACTAGCCTCTACAAGTCATGTTGGGAGCATGTCACCATCCACTACAAGTCATGCTAGGGGAATTCGTATGATTGAGAATCCTAGACGTATAAGACGTAAGCCCAAGTTCCTTTTTAGACTTTGTAAAGGAGATCACCTTACTCATTTGTGCCTTGCTACTGTTGTGGTACAAGAAGCATGGTCCTTGCCTGGGGGCACTTCGGGTTATGAGTCATCGTTGGTTTCCAAAAAAAATAGTCCGTCTTTGGTTGATATAGTAGTCATTTCAATGCAATATCGATCTGACACCACTCTTCTTTTGGGGGGTGATTTGTTTCTTGACCATGTTGTCTCGCATCTTGTTCAACCAATGGTAGTGTCGATGCAATATTTGACTGAAACCACTCCTATTTTTGGGGGTGATGCATCTCTTGACCTTGTTGTCTCGCATCCTATTCAACCAACAGTTGAAGAAGTGGTCATGCCAATGTAATCTTCGATCGATCCCACTCTTCTCTTAGAGAGGGAGAAGTCTAAGGAAGTGATATTGATGATGCAATCTTTGGTCAATCCCACTCTTCTTTTGGAGGGTGATGCGTCTTTTGACCATGTCCTTAGAATTTTTATTCCTGTACCTTTTGAACAAGGGAGAATTCCACTCTCTTCAAGTACACTCCCTCCAAGTCCTAGGGTGGTTTCCTTTGATTGGAATGATCTTGTAGAGCCTTGACTTCATTCTTCTACACCCTTCCAGATAAAGGGCATTCTTCGATATATTGTAGATAAGGTAACCTATGCAAGTATTTTGTCCTCCGAGACTTGGAAATATTTGGGTTTTCCCAATATTGTGTCAGCTATATGTGAGTTGCTAACTTTCGACAGAAGTCTTTCATGGGAACCCTGGCCTCCCCCGTGATATGCTTATGAGAACAGTCATTCCCGAGTCTTGTTTAATCTCTTTTCCAACTCTCTCAAAAAGAAAAAAGATTGTTGAATGAACTTGTCTCTTTCACACTCGTTAATTGGATTTGAAAAGATGTCTATTCGGTGTAAGTTTAACTCTTTTTCGGACCAATTAGACTAATTTCGAAAAAGAAATACCCTGGTCACTAGTGGCTAGAAGAGTTCTTCTGGGTATTATTTTATAATTTTTAGGGCTAGGGGACTAAATTTTCGAAAAAAGAAATTCTTTGGCATTAAGTTGTAATCACACTCCATTATCATGCTTGCAGTATTGAGCCTATTTCCGGTTCTCTCTTTCTCGTTATAAACCTATTACCTCAGCAGTTTTCACCATTAGCCAAGCAGAGCCTTGTTTATATCCTTTGGAACTTGACACCCTGTACCCCAAGAGGAAACATTCCCCTGAGTGTCCACATCCTACATGAACCTCCTTACATTGAGAATAGATATGTTCCATTGTTGGAACCAATTTCTTACTCACGACACTCATTTCCTCTCTGGTATCATAGAATGAATTTGTCTATGAAAAAAAAAACAAAAAAAAATGGGCGGGAAAAGTATATTATCTTATGTTGGAAGCAGTCGTGTTGCCTTTGAACAGAGCACAAAATTTTGAGTCCACTTGTCATCCAAAGTTTGGGTTTAGCATGACCTTAGATATCTGAGCTTGTTACTTAGAGTTTACTCCTCTGAGTGGTTACTCTTCCAGTCCCTATGGAGAGTTTGATTGGTGCCTCCTGCATCACAAAGTTTCATTATCAAGTCTATGTTGTTGGAGCTCTCCATATGTATCATGCTCTTGTTCAAAGGATGTCTATAATCCTGTGTCGTCCATTTCTCAAAACTCTTGACTTTGCATGTCGGCCATACCCTCAGTGTATCTCATAGTCACATGAAGTTGTAGTCCTCTCGTGCACCCTGGTCCTACTTTCATTATGGGTAAGTAACCTTGAACCCAACAGTCAACATCTCCTCATTGGTTGCTGACCAGGGGGTTTCCCTTGTGTTCGAAGACAAGAAATCTATTCACACATTGGGATTCATGCAATGTCTTGGATGCCATTAGCCCTATTGGTGGTTTCCTCACCTTTGTCGAAAGTTTTCATTATTGGATGTTATTCAGAGGGTCTTTTTCGTGCACTGCTTTCATTTGGTACATGCGAAAGACACACAGGGTCGTTGGTTCATGAACATATTCTTCATCTGAATTCCTTCAAATCATCAAGATATTGCTTTGTACCTCGTGTTGAATTATGAGAGATGCCTTAATTATCTCCTTTAAGCGGGTCTCCTTTCATCGACTTCAACTCATCTTTTTTGAAACGAGGCCTAGATTCCTATGAGTACCTAGAGGCTTGCAGTCATAAGTGGTAGGTTCTCTCACCATCAATAGTTGGGAATACATCAATGTTTCCTAAACGATGGATTCTTCAAGTGTTCAACCTCAACACCTTTATTCACACTTGTAAGAATGTACTCGGTGCCTTGATACCTACTTTCATTATTGGTAGGTTGTCTCATGTGTGTTAACAATATACCTTAATGATCGGTAGTCATACAAAGTCTCATTATTTTCAACCTCAACTTCTCTATTCACATGATTTAGACTTGCACCTTTGGAGGATCACGTAGAAGACTTGAAGAAATTAGTTTATAGTTGCAGTTTTCCTTAGTTGTTTCTATCATTCATTGGACCAATACTTATATGACTTTAGTGATCATGGGAGATTAGATTGTACTCCATTGTATAAATATATTTTTATATTGATTTTGAGACTGGTTTTCATTGGGCCTTGTTTGTGACTATGATAGACTATGGAATGTATCTACTTTGTAATGCCTATTCATGGCCATGAACAACTGTTTGGTATATTTCCACATGGATATGTAGTGTAATTCAAATTGGCAACCATGTGTACACAATCATTATGAATTGTAATATTCTTATGAGCAACTAGTTCATCCAACGGGGTCCCCATTACTCCACTTCTGGGAATTATAATGTATTTCGACCATCGCAGATACTCCTCTGACCTCACACATTATGGGAAATCTATTATAGAATGATTTTCCTCACCCCATGCAACTTGTTCAGAAGGCCTTTTCCATTTCCCTATGCAAACTTGAAGTCCCCTTTTGCAATCCCCATAGCTAAAAATCATATTTTTCCACATATATGTGCCCCAACAACTATACAACATGTGTATACGCAGGTTACACCATTAAAGCTCACGTACATCGGTTTTTGTGCCCAAAATTAAAAAAAATGGTGTTGGGTTTCCATGTCACATCACTAGATCCATGATCCTTGACCTTCCATATACTAGAAATGTTTCGACCCGACCCTTCAGTTCCATTTGAAGTCTATAAATGGGCCATATCCAAGCTCTGGAAAGAGGAGAATAATTCAACTTTTGAGAGAAAAGTTACGTTGGATAAATTATTCACTTCATATTGAGTCTGCATCCCTTTGTCCTTTTAAGTCTGAACACATTGTTCAGCCCCCAAGCTCTTCCCTCTTTGATGGAGAACCTCATTGTATCTCTTATATGAGCTTGTCTTTGGTGGAGGATTGAAGTGGTGGAGGCCCAACTGGAAGGGACTTAGTTTCTCGGTTCTGAGACATGCCGACACTTTTGTGTCGGCATGTCTCAGAACCGAGAAACTAAGTCCCTTCCTGTTTACTTCTGTTGATCATATTTTAATAGAAATACTCTTTTCTTGTCCAATTAATGTCTTGAAAATATTTGAATTGTTATTCCATGGGCATATTTGTTATGAATATTGATGGACTATGCTATTATATGTGCTAACTTTATATATTATCACCATATGCTTGAGTATCTTGGTTGTTGAGGACAGTTTGCTGGTATATAGCTTTGATTCGAGTGCTCAATGGTTGTCTTCATCGAACATTTGGATGAGGTACACTCTATATCTTGTCTTGTTATCATGTTTGTTGATATAGCATACTTGAGATTAGAGTTGATTTATGCAGTCATTCCTTCTGTTGTGGTTTACCCCGTGCCATAGAGTGATTTTCCTCGTAACAATATTTTATTAAAATATTGAAGGAATATGATTTAAGACATGAAGGATCGTTCCTTCTTGGTCTCGTGGAGAGGCACATAGACTCTCTCCCCTTCTCACACCAACTAATCTCTATTCATTACAAGACATAAAACTAAATGAGCGAGCTCTTGGATAGCTCACAAACCAACAAAATCTCGAGCTATCTCAAAAAAACCCCAAATACGAAAGTCTTTTTCTATAATTTAGTAACAACTTAACACCTATCAAAACAAACCAAACAAAAATATCTTCTAAGGTGTCTCCTAGAGATATCTCATCAAAAATTACAAATAAAATGAAAAATTAGGGAACCAACTCCCTTGGTAAAGTTTGTGACCCTTGGGTCAATTTTGGAATTAACACGGTTGATGCTCTTGCATCACAATTGCAATTCATCTTGGCATTTAAGTTACCTTTACAATAAGGGGTACTAGTGTTAAAACTGCTAGAGTAGCACTGGCCAACTTCTTTTCTCATCAACTTCAAAGTTCACCTCATTTGGTTTAAATATGCCTATTTCTCCTAAAAAAATGTTTCTTAGACCCATTTTGATAAATGAAACTAAACCCTTGGCCCATTTGAACCAATACTTAGAGGTGAAATAAAAATATAATCTTAATTCTATTACTTCCATGTACCAATTCCTTCATGCTCTAGTTACATGGTTATGAAGGAAAACACTACTTGCCTACCAATTGCATTGAGAAAATGTATTTTTTAAGGCTCCACTAGGGAAGAGGGGGTCATACATAGAATTTTATCTGTATTATAGTTGGATTGATTGCAAGTACCATTGAATATGTATCTTTCAAAACTATCTTTTGAGAGAAATGATATTTCAAGAGGACTAGGGAAAATTGAGATGTCAACTGGATGTAACAAGTGGGATCAACTAGAGGTCAAAAGGTCAAAAGAAAATTACGAAGATGCATGAAATTTTTTTGTGTTGAAGAAGGGACATGTTTTTATGATGACGAGACAAAATATTACGTCAAGGTCCCCTCAAGATACAAACATTGATTCAAAGGGTGAGAAAAAACAACAACATCCAAAGTTGGACATTGACTTCTGTCCCAATGAAATAATTTATCAAATTTCTCCATCATCTATACATGGTCTAGGACTATTTTCCATGGATGGTATAAGATCAAATATGGTGAAGAAACTAAATTGATGGAATATGACAGACCATGTTACAGTTTGTTGATAGGTTGGAAAATCCCTCCCGCAACAGGGGATAACTACCCAATCACAAGTCCCAATTGGACTTGTTTTCATTTGGGATGGTAGTTTCCAACTGATTTCATTGGCCTGGTTTTCCACTCAATAATTTTACTCTTTGAAAAGAGACTTAATCATTTAAGCTTTGAACTAAATGGTCCTAAACTTGTACAAAATAAATCATAACTATTGATCATGTTTTAATTGAGAGCAAAATTTAATTATGTGTAAATGTAAAGATTGATTCTTAAGATTTCAAAAAGAATTCTTAATCCAAAGAACTATAAATCACAGTCACTGGCATTACTAAGAATATATTTTGATAGCTATATCTACACATGGTGATTTTGGGAATTGAGTATTTTATGATAGCAACCTTAAGATAACATGGGATCCATCCGATTATATCTTTAAACCCCACGATATTTCGATAGTAAATCTCAGCAACTTGTTAGGGAACAATACTTAATTGGGTCAACTCATTTTCCTATAACCTCCTCCTCCAAATTCGTCCTCCATGAGTGGTTATAAAAGGTTATAAAATCTTTGTAGGCACAATTTTGAGGAACAAACCCGTGTCACCTTTCATGTATATCTCTTGCCCTTTATTTGCTTATTTGCTTTAATCTGGTCATGTATCAAATAACCACGTAGTGAACCTGGCAATCAATAAGGCACAATTTAAAATGACGTATGTACATAAAATAATAGAAACAATCGAAAAATAAGAATGCAAGAATTATCATAAATCCTTTATTGAACTCAAAATCATGTTCTCCATAAAAATCTTATGATAGACATAAACACAAATCAGTATGTGGAGTGTCTTTACACAAGATTATAGAATAAACCTTTTACCAAATTTTCTTTTTTATTTTATTTGATTTTGTTTAGGCCTCATAAGGAAAAGAGAGTGATTGAAGATTATCTAATCATTGACTATGCATGGGCTTAAAAAGATTCAAAGTTCAAAATGCCTTATTATTTTTTTTTGAGATTAGTCAACAAAATGTAGCAAAAATCAAAACAATATACTTTATCACCATAAAGTTATTGCAACATATTAAACATCAAATCAAATATAGCTCTTAAAATTCTATTGGATGTGCTAGAAGATAATGATTTTGATTTTGAAATACCAATATGGAACAAAACATTTTCATTTTCTAACAAATTCTCCGCTCGACTCTAAGATTTAAATTCTATAAATTGGTAAATTGTTGCTTAGGTTTCTTTACCCATTATTATTCCTAATAATTATATGGAAAAACAACGTGCTAAGCATGTTATCAAATTTTGGTCAAAATAACATCAACTTGTCATTTCAATTGAAGAACCACGTTTACATACATGACAAGCTTAGTAATTCCAAATTATTATGTAATGCATAAGCTATAGATAAATAATTGTATGTCTCATTCAAATGAAGAACGAGAACCATGCAAGATGCTCTAATTACACACCAACAAATGAAAGTGTGTTTTCCAAAATTTAAATGGATGCTTCTTTATTTCGTAAAAATTAAAGGGGAGTTGTTGAGGCCTCAACACAATTATGAAGTTTGGATTAGGCTGGCCCAATATATGTGAAGCATGCAAAGATATGCAATTTAGGCAAACTATATACAACTAAAAGACTCTAATCAAAATAAAGGAGTGACTATATATATATATATATATATATATATATATGGAAGTCCAAAAACTTTTGGAAATATTGTAGGGTTTATAAACAGTACACAACCTAGGACAATAAGAAAACCACTCAATTGCATATTCAAGGGACATGAAGGAATCAGGTAGTGGCATGTGCATAAAAACAATAGCAACAAAGGAGGAGTTGTTGATACATTATTTTTTGAAGAAAATATTAGAAGTAGACCCTACTATAGTTGGAGTACTTACGTTTATTCTTTCCATATCAAATCAATTAATTTTTTTAGTATTTACATGTCTATTTTTGTTTCTTTTGATGTAATTATTATTCTTTCGAATATTTTGGTAGGATGATCACAACAAGGGACCTGTGCAAAATATAAAGACACCTATAAAATCATAAATCTCTTAGATTTATTATAACTCTTTAAATTTCTATAATTTGTTTTTTTCCTTGGATTTTTCTAATTTATTTTTATTAATGTTATAATCAACTTTACATGTTGTTTGTTGGCAAGATTCCACCCATAAATTAACATGAGTGATGACGACAACTTGTTTTATAACCCAAACCCATGAGCCAATATCCATAAGGATATAAAAAATACTAATAGAGGATTTCTTTCATTATTTGACTTTGACTCATAGAATGCTATGCATAGGAATAACATTTTGGTTGATAGACTAAGATGATACCAAATATGCATTAACTTTTAACTTGTTTAATTTATCCTATCCAAAAGTTATCCATGTTATTTTAATCTTATATTAACCTGCAACAAAAAATGGCTTTGTTGGCACAGTATTATCTAATATTTCTTGATCAAACCATGCCTCATGAGATTGAGGTTGGAAGTAGCCATGTGGCACCATCTATGCCATCACATCCCCCACCCACCACTAGTCACATAGTCAATAAATTATTTGTCTGCATGTCTTTTTCTCACATTTCCTCATCTCCTCCCTCTATCACTCTTATGCATGCCTCTAAATCATGCTCTCACAATTTCTGGTGGCTTACATGGCACCCTGAGAGATCATGCAAATGTTTGGTGGATGCAACCCTAGTGTCCCCATTTTTGGATCATATGAAGCCTTTCTTGGAGCATTATGCTTCAATATCACTAGGACATTGTCCACTAAGATTATTGTGGATGAAAATTGAATCCCATTAAAGCAAACAAAACTCCCAAGTAATTATTAATGTCCTTATTTTCCATAATGTGATAGAATTGTAGTAGTTTTTAATATTTTATAGTATACTAATGACAATATATTACTAGTTTGGCGGGAAATAATGTGTTTTGGAAGTACCTAAATGATAAGGAATTAGACACTTTTGGGCCAACTATTCATACCTGATTTAACCAACAACCCTCTCATTTGAAGAAGGATATTCTTGGTTACATGGTTCATCTCTTTGGTGATATTTTCAACCAAAGTCAACTAATCACTTTAACAAGTATATCTTTGAAAACCATCAGAAATAATTATAGGATAAATATTGAAGAAAACCCTAGATATGATAGACCTTTTGTAGTTCCTAAGAGGGAGTGGAAGGCTCTCTAATAGGACACAAAGGAGAAGAGGATGAGAAAATAAGGAAAGATGTCACCAAATGGAGGAAGGTATAACATGATAAATTTAATTGAATGCACTATTTTTTCTAGTTCAACATAAATATTGCATTATCCCACCTCAAAATTTTTTATAGGTTCAAAGTTACCTCCAAGGCCACCTAGGCTAGGTTAGAGAAGCATGACCAACATAAACTTGGCCAAGGTGGATACCTCAAAATGTTTTCTAGATTTGTAATTATGAAAATAATTAAACCATTTCATTACTGAAATGTTCCAACTTTTATTTTACTATAAAAAATAATTAAAATTTGCAATGGTGTTACAAAATACAAGGGGATTGTTGCAATCATGCACCTAGTGAAGAAGAAATTAAGCTCACATTAAAGTGTGAGTTTCAAGTCGTGGTTGAACATGCACAAGTTGGGGGGATCACAAATTCCCTTGAAGAATTATTATGTAAATAATTAATGGTAGTGTTTAACTTCACAAAGAATTCCCATAAATACAAATCCACTAACTTATTTGTCAATGATAATTTATTCTATGATATCAAACATTAGTTTTGAAAATATAACGTAGACTTGGGAGAGACATATAATATTTATGCTCAAGGTCATTTTGAACCAAGAAAGTGAACATGATATTACACCCAATGAGTTATTTTCAATCATTTTTTATGTCATAATGGTCTTATCCAATCATTATGAGTCAACCCTCATCAACTAGGCCTCTCTCTCTCTCTCTCTCTCTCTCTCTCTCTCTCTCTATATATATATATATATATATATATATATATATATATATATATATAAGTTATGCTTTTAGGCATGAAGCCTACTTGTTCATTTGGGAGAAAAAGTGAAAGATCACCCTCCCCATGCCCATTCATTCCAAAGGTTTCAAAAATTATATTGCATGATGAGACCACATCTTTGTAGCACATTTTGTCAAAAAACTAGAATGCAAATTCTATACTCCAACTTTTGGCATATAGATCTATAAGAACAATTCCCACATAAACATGCAACTCAAATCCATTCCTAATTATGTAGGCATAGATCCACTTACCATATTGCATAGATCCCAACTCAACACATGTTGTGATCATAGTAATCAAATTTTTTGAATAAGTGAAGATAGATATGGGAAGAGGAATAAGTAACTCCACACTTGAATGAATTGCATTAATGTGAAACATTCATAAATACAAAGTGATGTGACCTTTAGTTTCATCTTCCAAGAGGTATGAATGACTCTTCATATTCACCTACAACTCTTCATATTTCTCCTAAATAATATTTATAGAGTACCTCAATCCCTAAGGATTAGGTA
>ML777244.1:368584-396135 GCA_009831015.1 Picea engelmannii | reverse complement strand
ATATATAAGTTATGTTTTTAGGCATGAAGCCTACTTGTTCATTTGGGAGAAAAAGTGCAAGATCACCCTCCCCATGCCCATTCATTCCAAGGGTTTCAATAATTATATTTCATGATGAGACCACATCTTTGTAGCACATTTTGTCAAAAAACTAGAATGCAAATTCTATACTCCAACTTTTGGCATACAGATCTATAAGAGCAGTTCCCACATAAACATGCAACTCAAATCCATTCCTAATTATGTAGGCACAAATCCACTTACCATATTGCATAGATCCTAACTCAACACATGTTGGGAGCATAGTAATCAAATTTGTTGAATAAGTGAAGATAGATATGGGAAGAGGAATACGTAACTCCACACTTGAATGAATTGCATTAACGTGAAACATTCATAAATACAAAGTGATGTGACCTTTAGTTTCATCTTCCAAGAGGTATGAATGACTCTTCATATTCACCTACAACTCTTCATATTTCTCCTAAATAATATTTATAGAGTACCTCAATCCCTAAGGATTAGGTATCTAACTTATCCACCCCTTAATTTGAAGGGGTGTTTGGGAGTCCAAGCATCATTCTGAACTTTTCAATTTTTTTTGAAGATATCCATAATTTTCACATTTATGGAACAATGTCTCAAATGAATAGTTTTGGCATGTACATGATATTGAATCAGATGGTATTTTGTGTTTATGCGCTTGGTTCGATCATGGAATCCAAGATTATTGGCCAACTTGATTGCAAAAGTATTGTCGACTAGAATAGGAGTAGAGTTCAATTGTTTCTCAATCTTCAGGTGTTTTCCTAAGCCACACAATCTCCTTTGTTGTTTCTGCAATTGCCACACATTCTTCCTCTATTGTGGAATCTGCATGAACTGGCTATTTCCATTATCTTCAGGAGATAACTTATGATCTAAGACTTGTGAGATAGCCTAAATTTGACACCATTTTATTTATCCCCAACAAAGTTTGAATCTGAATATTAGATAAGGTTTAAGCCATCCACCCTAGAATACTTGAGTTCCCTTCAAGTATTTTAGAAGTCTTTTTGCAAAAGACCAATGTCCTTCATAAAATTTTTGTATGGACATGTAAATAATCCCAACAACAAATTAAATATCTAGTCTAGCGGTGGTAAGGTAGATAACACCTCCCACAAGTTGTCCCTACTTGGTTGCACCCTCAAATTCATTCCCTTCTTTTGATGTGAGTTTCAAATTATGTTCCATTGGAGTAGAGAGAGGGTTACACTCATCCATACCAAAATTGTTCAACAATCCTCCAATGTACTTCTTTTTGGAGATGAATATGTACTTTGGATTTTGAGTCACTTCAATTCCCAAATAGTAGTGAAGAAGTCCCAAATATGTCAGCTCAAAGCCTTTCTTTGACTCTTTCTTTATGGATGCAATATAGCTTTGATTTTTACATGTTATCAACAGATCATATACATACACTACAAGATATACAACATTTTTTTCAACTTTCTTGACAAACAAAGTTGCATCATCAAGATTAAAGTGCTTGAAATTAAATTTCAGAAGATGCTCATTTAGATTTTCATACCAGGCTCACAGTGCTTGCTTCAATCCATATAAGGATTTGATGAGTTTTCATACTTTATGTTCTTGTCCCTTCACAACAAAACCTTATGGTTGAGACAAGAAGACATTATCTTTCAAGTCTCCATTCAAGAAAGCAATCTTCACATCCATTTGATGAACTTTACATCTATTGTGTGCTACCAAGGAAAATAAATTATGAATGGAAACCCATGTTGTTTTTGGGGAAAAGTCTCCTCGTAATCAATGCCTTCTTTATACAAAAATTATTTTTCCACGAGCCTCACTTTATGCTTTTCAAGTGAGCCATATGATCTATACTTGTTCTTGAAGAACCACTTGTAACCAATTAGTTTGGTTTTGAATTGAGGGACCACCAAATTTCATGTCCCATTATTGATGAGAGAATCATACTCCTTCTACATAGATTCTTTCCACTCATCATGAGAAGCAACTTCTTCGAAGGAAGTTGGTTCAAAGTTAGTAAATAAATTCAATTCACAATCATATAAAATATCCATATCATCTACATCACCTTAATTTGAATTATTTACATCACCTCGATCTTGTCTTTTGGAACTTTTGATTCCTATGTTTCCAACCTCATCAAGATGATTTTTTTCAAGTGTATTTATGAGCCATTTTCGTGGACCTTTCTGAAATGGTTCAGGTTGCTCAACTAATTGAGATGGTGTTGAATTCTCATCAAGGTTCATAATTTCAATCATCTTAATCACATCATCCAATTGAACTTCAAGTTCTAATGAAGTGGATCAAACTTTTTCATGAGGGGGAGATGGTTCTTCAAAATGAGATCCTGAAGATTGATCGAAGATAGGGATACTCCCTTCAAGATGTGGAATCTCATCATCAAATTCATGATATTTATTTACATGGTTGAATCTATTTAGATGATCAAGTTATCACTTAACAATTTTTTTCATTCTTGTAGGATTCAATAAAAATTACGTCTATGGAAAGAATGAACTTATTTTTTACCTCATCATAAAGACGATATGCGTTGGTGGTATTTGAGTACCCCAATAAGATGCACTTACAACTCCTTGCATCAAGATTGTTTCTTTTATCCTTAGGAATTAAGGCATAGTAGGTGGAACCAAAGACCCTGAGATGCCTCACTAAAAGAATGCATCCATACCACATTTCATAAGGAGTCTTATTTCCAAGAGCATGATATGGACACCTATTTTTCACATAAACTGCACATAAAACTACATCAGCCCAAAACATCAATTTCACATTTTGAGAAACGTCATGGAACAAACCATATTTAAAAGAGTCTTTTTCATTCTTCCGGCTACACCATTTTGTTGAGGATTGTATGGAACAATGGTTTGATGCTTGACCCCATGTTGGTGAAGATAGTTTTCAAATTAATTATATGTATAATCTCTTCCATTATATGTACAAAGTGAGCCAATATGAGACCGAGCTTCATTTTGGATCCATACATGAAAATTTTCAAAAGTTTCAAAAGCATATGATTTATCTTTCAACAAGTACACCCAACACATGTTGGTGTAATCATCAACAAAATTCATGATATATCTATTTCTATTAGCATATGGAACAAGCATGGGACCACACAAATAAGAATGTATCAATTCTAGTTTTCTATGTGCTCTCAAAGTAGAATTATGAAATGGTTGTTTGTTGTGTTTTCTAATGATACAAGCCTCACATTGCTTCAAATTCCTTGGAATGGTGGGCTAACCAGAAACACCATTCTTTTTCAACAAACAAAGGTTGTCATAATTAATGTGTCCATATCTAGCATGCCATAAGAGACTACATGAGAATGTACCTTCATCGTGGTGAGAGAGGTATGTAGAATTATGTGCATGAGAAAATGTCCCTTTCAATTATAACAATAATCCATCCTCCATTCTTGTCATAATGACCATGTTGTCGAAATCCTTCCTTATTTCAACTTTTCTGTCGAAGATATGAATAGAGTGGCCTTGTCGTCAAAAGTGCACAAGAGACAACAAGTTCCTTCATAGCTTGGGAAGATGGAGCACATCATGCAAAAGAAAATATGGGAGTCCAAGCAATTTAATTCTGATGTAATCTTGGTGGTGCCAATTCCTGAAGGTTTGAGACTTGATTTATCTACAAAATAGACTATACCATCTACATTGTCATTGAAATATTCAAAGAAGTATCTCTGGAAGGTCATGTGGCATGGTGTACCTGTGTCAAGCAGCCATTGAACTCTCCAAAAAGAAAATGAAGTGTTAAAAAATATTTAGTTACTCCAATATTACAATAATAAACAATATAATGAGCATATTCAGGTTTGAGACTTGATTTATCTACAAAATAGACTATACCATTTATCTACAAGATTTGAGACTTGAAATCTTCAAAGAAGTTTCTTTGGAAGGTCATGTGGCATGTTGCACCTGTGTTAAGTAGCCATGTATCTCTCCAAAAATAAAATTGAGTGTTAAACAAATATTTAGTTACTCCAATATTATAATGAGAAACAATGTAATGAGCAAATTTAGGTGTTTTACCTTTGGCCAGAGCTAATGTTTTACATTTGTCTTATTTTTTATCCTACTTGTCTTTGATCTTCTCCCATGAGATTCTGCATTTATTTTCCTCATGTCTATTCTTCCCATAATGAACACATTGAATATCATATTTCTCAGGAGGGTTATGCCTACCCCCTGCCTTTGAAATTATTCTTTATGCATCCTCTTTTACTACCTCCCCCACTAGAAGAATCATGTGATTGATTCTTCCCATTTTTTACCAAAGAATACATTTTCTTCCATCAACAACAGGAATATGGAAACCATGTTATTGAATAAGAAATCACAAAGGTGGTGTGCCAAAAACTTGCAGAAAAAATTATAATGGAAGAAGCTCCAAAGGGGCAGCGAATTGAAAATCACTTCAAAAATATAAGTTGGACCAGATTCCACAATGCTCAATTTCTTGGTACTAAATACATTGAGTCTCACTCAATGTGCAAAAAATCAATAAAATAATCTTTGTCCAAAGAAGGATACATGTGGTGCTAAATAAATATGGAGATGTTCTAGATTTGGTGCCACCTCCATCTAAAGTTCATAACCTACGTTTTGGAAGAACTTGGATCGATTCACCTGGTGAGATGGTGCTGACAAATTTAACTACAGGAGACAAAGTGGTGCTATAATTTCAACCATGTGCTTGGTTTGGGGTTGGTCGCTATGAAGTGCATGGGTATGTATATCATTCCAAGGAAGAACCTAAGATATTGATGACAAGAAAATGGAATAGATAGATGAGTTACCAACCTTGTGATGCTAAAGGGGATCTCCTTCCTGGCACATAGCTTAAAAGAGGAATGGAGGGTTTCATATGTTCCAAAGAATGAAAAATTCCAATATACATATTTTGCACAAAAAAATCACAGTGTTGATACGACACCAAAGAAGCTTCTTTCTTAGGATTCTCATCTTCATCAAAAGGGCCCAAAATCTCTTTGAAGTGCAAACATCTCATCAACCTTCCTAATCACCCACTCCATAATTTTTGAAAAATAATGGAGGGTGGAAAAAAACTAGAATTATTGCTAATTAGTCAAGTATTGAATAATTACCAAATATTTATAGAGAATCACCGGAACTTCATTAATTCCTTACTATCTGAGTTGCGATAGATTGGAGAAGATTTGACAATGATTAAGGAAATAACTGTGATTGATAGTGGGATAGATGTTGAAAATTTCTACAAATGGTTTTACCAAGGAAATATTGATTGAGGCCAAGGAGGATATCAAGCACCCTTGGCAAGCATGGGTGGAGTCATTGTGGAGAAAACACAAACAAGTAGGAAAACAAACATGTTAAGGTTGCGATCTAGCCATGATGGTGGGGCTCTCTTGGTGAGAAAAAAATTATACATTGTGGAATTTCTCAATATATACACTCAAATGGTCATGGTTAGTATCATTTCTGATCATTTTCATTTGAAATTGGTGTTATTCCTGTTATCACCAAATCTAGAACTTGTTCAAAGCATTCACAAGATTCAAGATAAGTGTAACATATGGAAGTAATTGTCATTGTCACATAAGTAGTTACTTCCATAATTTTAGTGAAGGATTTAGATCCAACACAAGGGAGGATTCCCTAGAAACCTCAAAGGATTCTATAGCAAGTCAATGCAAGTCTACAACCCCTCATCTTGGTTACTCTACTACCACCTAATTAGGTCAAGGTACAAGGTGATGTCAAGGTGGTTAAACAAAGTGATTGTGTGTTAAGGGTGTTTCTAAGACCATAAAAGATATCTATCACCATAAATGAATCAAGTAATATCAAAACACTAGCTATCAAAGAAAAAGTATTATCTGCAATAAAACTTGAATAAAGAGATGATTCACTTCAACAAACATAAATTTTATGACAACAACAATATAACATTCCTAAAACTAGTAAGGAAGCAATGGAAAATATGCCAAATGTCATATAAAATGATAAAAAAAATAATAAACATTGATTGTTGAAAATGAAATAGCATGAAACTACTCTAAATCAATGCTAGATGTCAAGCCCTGATGGCTGAAAAATGCAACAATGATGCAATAAATGAAGATAGAGATGATTCTAAGTAAAGTATGCAAGACGCTAAACTATGAATGGTAAATAAATGAATATGAAATGCAATTATACATAGAACTAACACAAGACATCAAAGAGAGAGTGAAAATAGGGTTTCAAAAGTCACTCGCAAAAGAGAAAAGGACGAGTGTCATTTAGTTCCTTGGGCATATGGAGTCAATAAATGCAACTTCTATGAAGGGAAATAGCAAGAGAAAACTGAAGAATCAAACCCTAGATGAGTACACTCATAGTCCCTAGGTATAAATTATTTAGGAAAACAATTTAGGGGAGTCCACTCATAAGCCCTAGAATGTCATCCTATGTCTTTAAAGGCCTTTAACAAGGGATCAAGATGGATCTTAGGGTAAAATCTTAGAGGATTCCACTCACAATATCTAGAGTTTTAACCAATAAGGATAAGTCTAGGGGATTCCACTCACAAGCCCTAAAAGTATCGTTATATGCTTCAACAAATTTAAAATGAATGAAAAAAAGGGAAGGGAGATCACTTGCAAGGCTTCCTAGGGTTTCAAAACAAAATTTATCCAAGGAAAACAAGATAACATGAAAATTATCACCACTTTGATAAAGCATTCACTTAATATATCAAGAATAAACCATCAATTAATTGAAAAGACCATTTACTATTCAAGTCGTTGAGCATGGAAGAAGCCCTAGCATGTAATCATCCACAATAAACATGAAAAAGAATCCACTAGATCAATATCCAAAAAGTGTGCATAAGTTCTCCATGATGTGTAAGAGAGTAAACACGTACTAGAGATTATTCCCCATAAGATGAGTTATGATATACAAATGAGGAAACCTCAAGTATATATATGAGGCAAGCCTTGTATTTTATCTCTCTAAAATCCCCTATAACATAATAAATCCATCATACAATGTGGATAGGTCTCAATCCAACCCCCTAAAATAGCCTCCAACATAAAGATAAAATATTAATACACCAAAACGTCCTCTAAAATAACCACACATGTGAGTGTAGGTAGCTAAAAGAGGGTGACATTATCTCCTCAAGGGGTATAAGGTCTCCAAAAGTCACAACAATCCCAAAAAGGTGTAAATCACAATGAAAGGTCACATCCCCTCATGAATACAAACATGTCTCATCATCATCAAGGTTCCAACTCATCATCGATGTGCTAGGCCAGCTCAAGAAAAAGTAACATCTCACTCAAGCATGACATCATCACCATGTGCATAATATCCCAAGCTCCTAGGGTGACATCATGGTGGATAATGGCTCCATAACCTCTCCCAAGGGGTGCATCATCATTTTCAAGGGTCATGGATTCAATCCAAACCTTGACGTCCTCAAAGTGTGGAACATCCAAGTGCATGGGATTCATGCCCTCTTAATAGCCCATCAAGTTGTATCCGTAATGCCGAAACCATCAATGCAATGTCAAAGGTCCAAGAGCTATTAGAATATTTCTGAAGGTATGGAAAGTCATCACCTGACCCAATTCTCATCATCAAGGGTGCAATGTCCTCCAAACATTGTATGACATCATCACCAAATGTCCTCCAAAGGACCATATCTAGGGGTGTATGATCAATAAGCAAGGCTCACATAATCAAGTAAGACCAACCATTACAAGATACAAGATCCATTAGAATAATACAAAGTAATCCACAATCTAATACCAAAGCCACTTAAGTAGTTCACATTAGGTATCTTGTTCAAACTTCACACTAGCTTAAGACTTTATGCAACATTCCAAGTTTAGGTATGGGAGGACCATCACAAGACCCTATTAGGTGTGTCAGTACCCAAGTAGAGAAGTAGTTTCCGAGGAAACCTTCAAAGTGTAAGAATAAGTGAATGAGATGGTATGGGATTTACTTCATGGTCATGGTGTCATTGACATGCAAGGCCACATGTGGGTTCATCTCCATGAGTTATTTTGTATAGGGAGTGCTTGGTGCTTGAGTTATCCTTTCCTTGGAAGTGTGTATTTCAAACCACTTCTTTCCTTTTGATATTCATTTATTTCTTTGCAAGTCCCATTTTCAAGTTCATGCATTTATTTTTACCGGGATTAAGTCCTTTTAATTTGATATGCATGCAGTGCATTAGGAATAGGGGTAATCACCTCATAGAAAGGGGGTAGAGATCAAGTTGTCATTGGTTTTTGATTTGTCATTTGTCATCCCATTATCATTTTATTATAACATGTTTCTTTTTTATTCTTCCTTACCAATTGCATCAACCCCAACATTCTATCCCTCCTTCTCATAGGAAGATGAATACACAAACCGTTTTGGGATACATGTAACATCCATTTAAAAAATATAGGACAATGGAAGGAATCAAGATGAAAATTGTTAAGTATGAAAATGAATGGTATGTTACCCCTATCAAGACCTCCTAGTAGTAACCATGTTCCCCAGGAGTGACAACATTGTACTAGGACACATATGATGGCCACCAAGGTGAAACAAGGAAAAAAACATAACTTCCAAGCATCATGATCCATTATCTGACTTCAACCCATGATTCTCACCTAAATTCCCAATGCATTAAATGTAAGACTTTATATGAAACAATGACTAGTGTACCTCATGTGTGTTGGACCACCATCATCAAATAAACGATATTTATCAAGTGAATGAGTTGATAAATGACGAGGGGGGAGGCACTTGAGGGGTTTTTGTTTATGAAGAATGTTGATCGTCATCATAGAGATCATAGTTTGCAATGTGGACCATGGGACATGATCTCCTCTAGGTACCCCTAAGTGAGAGGGGGTAACCTCTGGCTCCAACGTGGGGACATGTGCTCACCATAGAGCACATGAGAACCTCATAATGTTTGGTACTCCAAGAACTGCAACCTACATCACTCTAAATAATTTTTTCTACTATAGTCTAACATAAGACCATCAGTACAAAAAGGCGCGGGGGTGTTATCCACCCTGGTATATGGAAATTGAAAAATAAAGTGTTTAAATAGATATTTTAATTTTCATCAATATATCATGTTTTTATAACATGTATATACTTAGCTAACATGGATGCATGAATAAATCAATAAGTAACATCAACAAAGAAGAGACACAATCAAATGCAGACACTCAAAATGAACTAATACTATCCTACTCTACTCTAAACCTAAGAAGTCAAGTTCATTCCTCATAATAGGGTTTGAGAATGGATCCACTAATGGGTAAGGACACTATCCTTACCTCAAGCGTGGAAAAGTAAAAGGGAGCAGCTCTAGACTTTTTCTTAATATTGTAAGGGCCATGGCATAAAAAATCAAACTCCTAGTGAATATTTGGCTTACCCTTTCTCTTATCCCACGTAAGTTCTAGTCTTCCCTGTTAAAAATATTCCTTCCTTACTTTAAGATCAATTGTTCTCTTATATTCTTGAGTATCCTTTTCTTATTCTGAAGTAGGAGGATGGGACTTAATCAATGAAATTTTCTTCTGATCATCTTCAAATAAATGTAATTTTCTTTCATTACCTTGGTTTAAAATTGCAAGAGGGCCTGAATCTTTGTCTTCATACTTCTAAGTTTCTCTCTGTAATATTTCCATTTTGAAAATACCATATCATCAACATCATCAGTATTATATTCTTGCACAAAATGAAGGATGGACAAGCCTTTAGAAGGATCAGGATTGATATATAACCTATTAATTCTTCATAATTCTTATAAAGTTCATCACATATTTATTTTTCTTCAAATCCATTTCACTCTAATCATCTCTATCTCTAGGATCTTCCACATGGCTTCTAGTCACAAGATAGTTATACAAGGTAACATAGATCCCATCTCCAAATGAGATGGTTCCATGGGATAAATCCATTTGAATACTACCACGCAAATTTTAAGCCCATTTCCTATACAATAACATCCCCCGAGCATCAGGTACATCTATAACTATAACATCCATGGAAAGAGAGACCTAATGATAAGTATAAATACATACCTTAAGGTGTTTTATTACACCACAAATTTTGATAGATTTGGATTCAACCCCACAAAAATTCCTTTAAGGTCTTTTGATATGCAAGATCAATTGATTCATGACCTTTAAAGACATCAGATTGGAGGAAGCCCCAAAATCAAGCATACAATTATGAAGTAATAGATAATTTACTACCAAATTGATGAAAAAATGTGCATGTTCCTCCTTAGTTCCTTCATAACACATGGTTTGTAGTAGCACAGGAGGATCCTTAGACTCATATTGGATTCTTAGGAACTTCTTCACCTTGTCCCTTAAATAAGGAATCTGCATTATCTTAGTAAGAGGGACACATACATTAACCTTTGATAAAATACTAGCCTCATCAATATTCAAATCTATATCATCACTCTTAGGCAAGGTTGGTTGAGGAGGAGGAATAATATTCAATGGTAAAGAGGGTCTTTCTAGAGTATATTTGGGGTCCCTAGGAGAGGTCTTAGGTGCCTTCTTCCTTCTAGAGTAATTCAAGTACTCTTTCTTCCTAAGTTTCTCCCTAGATTCCTCATCTATTAGGCTTAGGAATTTTAACCCAACCTTCCTAGAAGCTTCTTATTTTCTTTGCTCAAGTTGTTCCAAGATAACATTTTAATATTATTGAGATGATATGGTGCAAATAGGATCTAATGTATCAATAAAATTCATGTATTCACAATTATTAGGGTCCTCATTATTACCATTATTATGAATTTTAAGGCATTCATGCTCCCAATGAGAATGACCACTAGGTAAACACCAAGCACCATCTTCTTGGCTAATGACATTAGTAGGCGATAGGGTATTATAAACTCTTTTCTCATTAGGGGGCCTAGGTTTCCATCCCGAGTTTCCTCTTTGTTGTTATTTGTTGTTATATGGAGGTCTAGGAGGAAAATTTTGTTATACAGGTCTTTCTAGGTTAGTGATCTTGATCATAAGGAGACCTTGATTTTGTGAGAAATCAATTACTATTTTCTCAAGTTGTTTGGATAAAAGTGTCAAAGAATATTGAGTAGGTTCAACATTATATAAATTTCTAGGCTTGGTCTCAGCCTTACCACGAGGGGAATGAAAAGGTTCTACCTTAGAAGCCAAAATATTTTCCTCAATCTTAGCATCTTTCTCTTGTGTTTCTACAAGGGTCTTTGGATACTTGTCCCTTATCATAAATCCAAATTATCTCTCAAAGGAATTTGTGTATTCAAGAAGGATGACACCATCCTTTGAGCTAATATTATTTGGAATTTGATTGAGTAAATTCTCAAATCTTATATCAAATTCTTTTACCAATTCATTTTCCTTGTTCTTCATTTAATTAAATTGCACTAATAACAACCTAGGATCCCTCTTCATGCCCCATATCTTCATAAAGGCAACATGAGAGGATTCCCAAGTTTTGATTCTCTTATCAAGAAGGTTATTATACCATTTTCTAGCATATTCAACTAGAGAAGCAACAAAGAGTTTCATAACCACATCTTCATCATCATTATTAAGAGGGTGATTTTGAAAGCATGCATAAAAGTTATCTATATGTTCTTCAACAGTGATGTCATTATTACCAGAGAATTTAAGAAACCACTTATCAAACTTTTAACTCATAGCATGAGGGTACCCTTTGATTGCGAACATATCTAAAGGTTTGAAGGAATTTGTAACCCATGGTCATTGAGCCATTCGAGATAAAGAAAGTCTTCTTCAAAATAAATATTTCACTACATGGAATTATGAGGAGTCCTTCTCTTATAGACCTTGGTGGGATTATCAAAAATTTTATTAGGTCCTTGCTTGGTGTTTTCAACACTTGGGTTCTTTGGAGTCACCAAATGATCTTGTTAGACAAGTCATTCGTATCCCATGGTCATTGAGCCATTCAAGATAAAGGAAGTCTTCTTCAAAATAAAGATTTCACTATATGGAATTATGAGGAGTCATTCTCTTATAGACCTTGGTGGGATTATCAAAACTTTTATTAGGTCCTTGGTTGGTGTTTTCAACACTTGGGTTCTTTGGAGTCACCAAATGATCTTGTTAGACAAGGCTCATCAATATGTGTTGGAAAGTTGGTTGTCATTGATGTCAATCCTATAAGAAGTCCAAAAGCCCCAAAATCCCCTAGAAGTAATGGGTAATGTCAACCCTAGAAGAAGTTTAGAAGCCTCTCGAAGTGGTGGGTGTATTTGAAGAAGTATCCAAAGTGGTCCCCTTATAGTGTATCTTTAATCATGGCCCTCATGGGAATACGCTTTGAAGAAGTCTACAAGAAGCCCCAAAGGTGTGGTCATGAAGCCTAAAGTTGTTTGAGGAAAAATAATATGAAGGACATTGCAAATGCATGAAAACCCCACATAGATGGATAGTTTTCATCGTGCTATTTCCAATGGTAGGTGGTACACCAAAAGGTTCCTCATGGTTGATAAGTTATTCCCTCTTGAATTTGAAGCCCTGAAGTATGGTCAACAAGCCCCAGACGGATGAGAAATTACGATTCAGCCCCAAAATTAATTAAAGGAGACAAGTTGCTACAAACAAGAAGTTACAGGTCAGACCTAAAGTGAAATAAAGGAGATATTTGGAAAATTATAATACACGTCAAGAACCTTTCGTTTGTTCAATCAAGAAAATGAGTTTTTGTGAATGGAGCTAGCATAAGTGGATCTGCAATTTTGCTAAGAGGATTGGCGATCTCGACAAAGAGAATCTAGCCTAGGAGAAAGGAGGTCGAGGAGAACAAGGAGTACGAAAGTGATTGAACTAGATTTATGAGATTATTTGTGAGTTGCAGTGGAGCAAGGCGTAGATGTATGCAGGTCACAATGAGGAAAAGCATAAATGTCTGTGGGTTTACAATAGATGAATCACAACTATGTGTGTTGATGAAGTTGAAAAAGGTTAATGAAGATGTTATCTTATTGATGTTGAAGTTGAAGAAGGCCAGTTGGTCTATGATCTTATGCACCAGATTGTTTACATAATAAAAGGTATGGTTTTCTATATGTCTTTAGGTTTGCATCTTGATGTTATGGTATATTCCTTAAGGCATATCTTGGAGGATATTTGGAACATGGATAGAGACATATGTTGGTGATATTTTGGAGATCATGGCTTATGATTGATGCACATCTTAGAGATTTTGGTACATGTTTGGTACATGCTTGATACATATTTTGGTACATGATTAATACATTATTTCAGACATATCTTTTGGTACATGGTTGAGGAACATCATGAATGATATGGAATATGTTTGAGACACATCTTTTGGTAGATGCTTGAGGCATATCATGAATGATATGGCATATGTTTGAATAATATCCTTGGTACATAGTTTATGGAGGTTATGGCACATGCTTGAGGTATATCTTGGCAAGTGGTTTGGATGCATATCTTGATGATGTTGGGCATATGTTTTGAGAGATTTTCTTGGTGATATTGTCATATGATATATGTGAATGGATCTGGTTTTTCTGATTATGATGTGATGATAATGATGTATCATTATCAGTGACAGGTTGACTATCAATGACAGGTTGATTATCAGTGACAGTTTCAGTGACAGGTTGAGTCTCAATTTATATTTCAGGGAGGAATGAAGGGGAAAGGAAAGGGGGTTGTAGCCTCCTTCTGATTGGAGCCATCGAATATAGGGAGTTGGAGCTTCTTTCAGGTTGGAGCCTCCTTCCAGTTGGAGTTGTAAAATCTAGGGAGTTGTAGCTTCCTTCAGGTTGGAGCTTGTAAAAAGAGGATTGGTGCCTCCTTCCAGTTGGTGTTGGAGAATTTTGGAAGTTTGTGCTTCCTATGAATGTAATATTATGATATATGAGAAATCATTCCATGGTTTTCTCCCATTTGGGTTTTCACGTAAAAATCTCTTGTGCATTGTGTATGATGTGATGCATTGTTGAAGGGTACTATTTTTATGATTTTTTAAATGCAATCATAAGTGAATGTAATTTTTGATAAGTTAATTCTTACACGTTGTGATTAAAAATGGTAAAAAGTTTTCAATACTAATTCACTCCCCCTCTCAGTATTGGTGAATATTCCAACAATATGTATGTAAGGTAATGGGATTCTTCCCTCCACGGAGACTCCAGGTAAGCTATCTAAGTAATGATTTGATGCAAGTTCACCAAAAGAGTGTTGAAGCATATACTTATGATCTTTGAGAAGAATGACTCAATTCTCCCCAACGACGACACTTGTTATCACACAAACTGTAGGTCAGGGAAAGTATGACCCTAATCCATGAGATGGAAATAACTGTGGGAGATTCTACCCATTGTCACCTTAGATAAACCCTCCCTTCACTTTAGTAAAGGAGAAATCCTACAAAAGGGGGGAATCTCGGGTGACCTTAGGGGGAAATGAGATGGAAAGTGAGGTTATGGAATATGATTCCCCTATAGGTCAAAATACTAAGTGGAAAGTGGCTTCGGAACAAGTCTCATAGATGGTTAATGGTTTCCAAGGGCTTGAGTACCTGCGGAAGATAGTTGTACTTGTCCGAGACACGTGAAGAGACAAGTATACAAGCTCAAATATTAAGTATACAAGAAATTTAATCTTGTTTACCCAAACTACAGAAGTAAACAAGAGTATATATCATCAAGGAATAAACCTAAGTACTGCATATTTAACCACTCAAAGCATCAAAGATTTATTGAGAAATGAAGCATAAAACAAGTAGATTAGTTCCCAATACTTTAGAACAAACTTTAGTGGTATTAAAGGGATGTTGTATAAAGTTTTCAGAGTATGTTTGTAACAGCCAAGTGTCTGTAGCAAATATTTTCTACAGAAGCAAGTTTCAACCATGAGAATAAGCAAGTAATCCGACCAAAATTTCACCAATTAGAAGTAGAATGATAGTAATGGCTTACTAGCAAATTTCCACAGTTGAAATGCACGTTAAATTCAAAGATATAGAGTAGTTTGATGCAGACCTAATGGTTGTATATTTAATTTATGACAACAACAATATATCCGTGGAAAAATAAGACACCCTAATGGCTCAAGCAAGTTATTGGAGCGTAGAATTGATTCCACTTCAAACAATTTGAATATCTTGTAAAATCACATTACCCAATGCAAGGAATTTATTTCTCCAATGCAAATATCATATTAGTGCCTGTAATATATTGGGTAGATGGAGTCTTGGATGTAATATTTATATCCACAATATCCCTAGGGTTGTAATCCCTTTTACTCCCTAGGGCATGCAAATCAAACTTAGGTAAATCTAGGAGGGTGTACACCCTTGTACTCCTCCTAGCAACCTTGTCCAAAAATGACTTATCAACTAGAAATGAGATGAATCTTGATGGAGGGTGTTTGTACTTATACTCCTCCTAGGGTTTCAACCAATAACACTATGAAACAAGAAAGAAGAACTAACAAATTGCAGACTTTTCTTACCAATTCCAAGAGATATGCAATATAAAAGCCTGGTTCACCAAGCAATGTCCATTCAGAAGCAAGAGAATAAGTCTCCAAGAGGTGTGCACCACCTTATCTCCACAATAAACCAAGATAAATCACCAAAATACATTTGCATAAGAGAGAGAGATCCAAATTTCCCAAAGAGGGCACAAATTTCAGCCAAGTATCCTTCTCCAAATGGGAGAGCTATGTTAAAATGAAAAGGAAATGATCCTTATTTATAGAAATACTCTAAAAAGTGTTTGTCCACTTAAATTTAGGGTAAAACACAAAATAGGGGGCCAAACACCCTTACTTTTCCCCTTTACAACTTTAAAATTTAATTTGTACATAAGAAAACCCTAAAAAAGGCATGATGTCACCCTTTTAGGGCAACGTTTTGGCACTTGGAGCAAGTCGTTGAGCTTGGGGATGAAACGTTGGGCCTCCAAAATCCTCCTTCTCATGCGCTAGGGCCTTCTTCATCAATCCAAAGCTTCTCCTCATCAAAAGTAAGGGACAATCCCTTCTTGGGTCAATACAACCGAAAATCCCAAAAGATAGGGAGATGAGAGGATGAAGTGTGGAAAATGATAAGTATAATTGGGAATGACATGATGAATTGTCAAGGGGACCTGCCTATAGAAATACCATACCTAAGGGTGATCCAGGTGGATATCGGTGGCCACCCACCTATTCCACTTGCTCAAAAACAGTTTTCCACCTTGGCAGTTTTTTGGCAGTTTTTCGGGTTCCAAACTTCTGGGGCCATTTTGAGGCCCTAAATGACATTTTTTGGGGATTTGGGGTCCAAGGGACTACCCATGGCACTTCCCTATTCCAGTCAAAAAAATTTCTTCTCGGTTAGACCTTTCCAACGGGATATCGTGCACCTAAAACGAAGATCGTATGCAAAAGTTACGACCCCGGGAAGTTGTTGTACTAACTTACCCAAACAAGGCCCACATGAATTTTGGCGCTTCATCTCCTAGGGTTAGGTTTTTTGACATTCATGTTTATTGTAAAAGGCCTCGAGATCCTCATTGTAAACATCTTCTTGTGCATGAGCACAGTCGTCACATCTCTTCTCAGAGATAAGCCGCCACCATTCCAACAATCTTGTTTTCCGCTGCATTTTACAGTTTCATCTTATTTCCTTATTGAATAGAAAACCAATTTGACTGTATCTCTGTTATTTTGTGTTAAAAATATTTTAATAATTTGTATTCATTTCGTTCTTCTCATAAAATCTGAATCAATGGTATCAGAGAGGTCTTCTCCTTGTCTTCTTAATGCATGTCCCCAATGAGGTCAGGGTACAAAGAATTGGGTCTCGAGCTTGTTTCTCTTGAGGAAAAAAGCTCTCTCACGCCCAAGCGACCTCTCATGGCAGGAGAAAATAAATATGATGGGACATGAGATCCTTTCAAAATGTTTCTTAAGGAATCCCTCATGCAACAAAGGAATGAGATGATGGATAGTTTCGTGCAAATACTTCGGTGACTACCAACAGGTGATGCATCTTCCTTGAGCGGAGGTGCCACTCCCTTCAAGGTAAAAATCAACTTAGATATTCCTATATTTGAAGGTCATATAGACACAGATGTTGTAGACAAGTGGTTGAATCTACTAGAAGGGTATTTTTTTGTCCATAACTTTTCAAATAGAGAAAACATTTCTTTTGCGCTCCTCAAAGTCATTCCCCATGTCAAAGATTGGTGGGAAACTTTATGTGAGAAAAATCAAACAGAGGAACCCTCATTATTTATAGTCACGACCACTTGGGAATCCTTCAGGGATGTTATTAAGGAACAATACTACCCTGTTGTAAGTTATGGTGACTTGTATACCAAATGGACAACACTGTGCCAAGAAAAAGACCAAGCAGTGCCAAAGTTCACAAATATCTTCCATACCTTGCGTACCAAGATCGGTATCAAAGATTCAGAGTGACATCTGGTTCTCAAGTACCACGATGCTCTGCATAGATACATCCATACCAAAATGTAATTTATTGACATCCCATCCTTGGGCGAAGCCTACTGATATGTCGTCAAAATCGAGTAGATGCTCAATCAAAACATGTCGCAATTTCGCCCTGGGAACCCCTCACAGCAAAATCCAGGAAAGGGCAACCCCAACCCACATAAAAAAGGATAGATAAAATATGGAAAGTATCAAGACAACCAGTCCAATCCATAAGCAAAGAAGGACACCAGAAAGACAAAGAAATATATCGGGAAGTGGTGTGACATCCATAAGAGCCCTTGGCATAACACTGCTGACTGTCGCTCAAAGAAGTTGTTGGTGGCCGAAGTGAAATCCTCTGAATCAGATGCGAGTTTTGACTCTGAGTTAGAACCAGAAAGGGGAAGATAAATCATTGATGTGGAACCCAATGCCACTGTTTCTACCACCAAGCTCCAACTTGGTGAACTAGACGAGACAGAAGAAGGAGAGCGCCTCTTCCATTCACAGATGTGGGTAAAAGGCACCCCATTGCACTTCATCGTTGATATCATTATCCAGAAGAAACTCATCTCAGTAGAGGTCACCAAGAGGTTTTTTCTATTGAAAACGCCGCACCCATAACCCTACACCATTAGATGGCTCCGCCAAGGAAACGATATCCGCGTCAGCCAATAGTGTCAAATGTTGTACGACATCAAGCCCTTCAAAGATGAGGTATTATGTGATGTTCCTCCTCTCAAAGTTTGTAATGTTCTTTTGGGACAACCTTATTTATGGAAAAATCATGATGTACATGAATCTAGGCCTCGCAATGTTATTATTACTTTGAACAGGAAATTGTACAGGATACCCGAGGCAGTCCCTCCTAGTGATATTTCCTTGATCTCTGCCAAGTAATGCAAGAACTTCATCTCTCAGACCGGGAAATTTGTATTCTTCATGATTGGCTCTTAGAGTGAGTGAAATATCGCAGCCACATCCAATGCCTCCGCGACTGATCTCTCCACACAACAGAAGCAAGTGGATAAGGTCGTGGAAGAATACTCAGATATATTCTCCTCTCCTACCGGGGTACCTCTGCACTACTAGTTCAAGCATCCCATCGATCTGACCCCAGGCGCACTGCTACCCAATGGGCCAGTCTACCGCCACTTGTTGTTAGAGAACGAGGAGATCGAGAGGTAGATCCAAGAACTTCTCCATAAGGGGAACATCCGTCCCAGCTCATTGACTTGTGGGAGTCCAATCGTGTTGGTGCAGAAGAAAGACGGGACCTAGTGACTCTGCATTGATTATCAAGACTTGAATAAAATTACAGTCTAAAACCAGTACCTGATTCCCCAAATTGACAACCTCCTTGATCAGCTCACGGGGGTCAAATACTTCAGTAAGGTTGATCTGAAGTCTGGCTACCACCAGGTCCCAATATAAGAAAAAGATGTATGGAAGACTGCCTTCAAGTCAAAAGAAGGTATTTTTGAATGGCTGGTCATGCCCTTTGGTTTGAAAAATGCTCCAATAACTTTTATGATGACGATGGACGATATCCTATGACCTTTCACCAACAATTTTGTAGTGGTGTATCTGGATGACATCCTCATCTACAACAAGACTTGGGTGGAACACTTGCAGCATATTCAACAGGTTCTGCACACCCTGCGACAACACAAACTATATGCAAACATGGAAAAATGCTCCTTCGGCATGGACAGGGTCCATTACTCAGGCTACATCATTGATCAACATGGTGTGCATGTGGATCCAACCAAGATCCAGGTCATCCGTGACTGGCCAGCCCCAACCACACTCATTGAACTTCAGAGCTTCTTGGGCCTCGCCAATTTCTATTGCAGGTTCATGCTGGGATTCTCTCATATCGCATGGGCCCTCAGCCAAGTAACCAGGGGTGGTGGTAAGACAAAATTTGTGTGGGGCCTGTCCCAACAACACACCTTTGATGAATTGAAGAAGCGTTTGTGCTCATCCCCATTACTTTCATTACCAAACCTGCAACATCCCTTTGAGATCAAGATAGATGCTTCAGAATATGTTGTGGGCATCATTCTCACTCAACACGGCTACCCCGTGGAATATTATAGTGAGACACTGTCATATGTTGTCCGTAAGTACCCTACTTACAACAAAGAAATGTACTCCATTGTGCAAGCATGCCGCCAGTGGAGACATTACATTTTTTGGAAGGAGACATTCATCCACACTGATCACAAGCCATTATAGTTCATGCAGACCCAAGGAAAATTGTAGAATGACTGCCATCAGAAGTGGTCAACATACTTACAACAATTCCACCTCAACATCAAGTATAAAATAGGAAGTAACAACCGAGTTCCTGACTGCCTCAGTCGGCCTCTAGTCGCAACACTCACCATGGTGCTATACTCTTATGGCCACAAGACCTCCGTATGGCCCCACCTCTACGAGGTAGACCCTAACTTCTCCACCACTTACCAAATGTTGGGCGCCAACTCAGTGGTCACTAATTTCCATCTTCAGGACGGGTTGTTGTGCCGTCTGGGCCATCTCTGTGTTCCATCAAGCGAGCACGTGAAGCTGATTTGGGAAGCTCACTATAGTGAGGTGGCATGACACTTTAGCAATGAAAAGACAGTGGCAGTGCTACAGAAACATTTCTACTGGCTGAAACTTCGACAGGATGTCGACAAGTATATTAGGTCCTGCACCACTCGCACTATTGCCAAACCAACCACTAAGAAACAGGGCATGTACACCCCTCTTCCTACTCCTAATAGGCTATGGGAATCCATCTCAATGGACTACATGTCGGGTCTCTCATCTACCAAGAGGGGAAATGACTGTGTTTTTTTGGTTTATGATCGCTTTTCCAAGATGGTGATTCTAGCCACCTGCAAGAGGAAATTCACAGCAGAAGCCACTGCAAATATATTCTTTGAACGAGTATGGGTACATTTTGGGATCCCACAAACCATTATCTCAGACCGTGACACTTGGTTCCTCATCTCATTCTGGTCGAGCCTCTAGTCATTGTTGGATACCAAACTCACCAAATCCACTACCTTCCATCCCCAGACAGATGGCCAAACTAAGGTCGTCAAACAGATGGTCGTACATATTCTGCACATGTACAATTTAAAACAACCTCGCACATGGGATGAGATTCTTCCCTATGTCCAGCATAGCTACAACCAAACCTTGCATATTTCAATTGGCCATATCCCCTTTCAGGTGGGGTTGGGATTCCAACCATTGGGCCCCATGAATGTTGCACTACCCCTGGCGACCACCTCGGCTGACTCGTCCCCTACTCCACCAGAAGCTGACAAAGCCACTTGGTTCATTGAGCGGATCCATCACATCCACCAGCAGGTTCAGGATATTCTACATAAGTCTAATGCCAAGTACAAGTAGCGCCATGATCAACATTGGGTTCCACATAAGTTTCAGGTGGGCGATAAAGTTTGGTTGCATTTGCAGAAAGAATTCCTTATAGGGCCCCATCAAAAGCTTCTCCCACTTCGTTATGGTTTGTACACCATCACCAAGGTTATGGGTGACAATGCTTTTGAGTTCAACATTCCCCCCTTCCTTGGTCTGCATCCAGTCTTCAACGTGGCTCTCCTTCGACCATATTTCCCACCATTATTGGACACCTCAGAGATAATAGAGCATTTGACACCAACAGATCTCAAACCTAACTACATGCAACATGCATCCAATGATCAGATTGTGGAAACATAGATCAAGGGCACTTGACAAAAAAGGATCCAACTTTATCGAGTTGTCAAAGCAGGGTAACTTCTGCACCAAGACAAGTGGCTCACCCAGGGCCAAGTTCAACAGAAATTTCCTCATATGATGGGGGAACTCAACGCAATGGAGACCATTGACTCCTAAGGAGTGAGGATTGATCCAGGTGGATATCGGTGGCCACCCACCTATTCCACTAGCTCGAAAAACAATTTTCCACCTTGATAATTTTTCGACAGTTTTTTGGGTTCCAAACTTTCAGGGTCGTTTTGAGGCCCTAAATGATGTTTTTTGGGGATTTGGAGCCCATAGAACTGCTAAAGGCATTTCCCTAGGCCAGTAAAAAATTGTTCTTCTCGGTTAGACCTTTCCAACAAGCCATCGCGCGCCTAAAACATAGATCGTTTGCAAAAGTTACGACCCCAAGAAGTTGATGTACTAACTTACCCAAACGGGGCCCACATGACTTTTGGCGCTTCATCTCCTAGGGTTAGGTTTTTGGATGTCTAGAGTTTTTGACATTCCTATTTATTTTAAAAGGCCTTGAGAGCCTCATTATAACCATCTTCTTGCCAATGAGAGCAACTGTCACATCTCTTCTTAGAGATAAGTTGCCACCATTCCAGTAAGCTTGGTTTCCACTCCATTTTATAGTTTCAACTTATTTCCTTATTGAACAAAAAACCAATTTTATTGTATCTCTGTTATTTTTTGTTAAGAATATTTTAATATTCTGTATTCATTTCATTCTGCTCATAAAATCTGGATCAAAGGGTGACCACTTACTAGGGCACAATGTCAACCACTAAGGTGAAACAAGGCAAAGAGCATAATTACCAAGAAGAGGTTACATAATCAAAAGCAGTTCAAAATGAAACACACTCAAATGTCTCAAATATTAAAGAGACACTTACCACAATACATGACTTGTACCTCATTGAGCAAGACTCATTATCTTCCAAAAGCAAGTTGATGTGGTGAACACCATCATGATGAACTGAGGTAGTATGGTGGTGATGTGGGTCTCTGCCTATGCGAGTGGACAATGTCAACCATATGTCTCTTGGTACTCCATGTGTGCAACTTGAGGGCTTCAAGACATCATCTCCGTAGTTATCCCTAGGAATTGGGGATAAAAATGCAATAATGTTATCGCCAAATCTAGCGCTTGTTCAAAACCTCCACAAGATGTAAGATAACAGTAACATATGGAAGTAATTTCCACTATCACCTAAGTAGTTAATTCCCTCGTTTTAGTGAAGGATTGAGATATAAATCAAGGGAGGTTTCCCTAGCAACCTCAAAGGGCCCTATAACAAGTCAAATCAAATCTACAACCCCTTATCTTGGTTACTCTACTACTGCATAACTAGGCCAAGGTTCAAGGTGATGTTAAGGTGGTTAAACAAAGTGATTGTGTGTGAGAGGTGTTTATAAGACCATAAAATATATCTAGCACCCAAAATGAATCAAGTAAATGCCCTGAAACACTATCTATAAAGAAAAAGTAATGGTTATAATAAAACTTGAATAAAGAGATGATTCACTTCAACAAATAGAATTTTTATGACATCAACAATATAAAAGTCCTAAAACTAGTAAGTATGCAATGGAAAATATGCTAAATGTAAGCTAAAATGCTAACAAAACAATAGCCATTGATTATTGAAATGAAATAGCATGAAACTACTGTAAATCAATGCTAGATGTCATGTCCTAATGGCTGAAAACTACAAAAAAATATGAAATAAATGAGGTTAAAGATTATTCTAATTAAAGGATGCAATATGTTAAGCTAGGAATGGTAAATAAATGAATATGCAATGCAATTAGACCTAGAACTAGCACAAGACATCAAGGAGAGAGTGAAATTAGTGTTTCAAAAGTCACTTGCAAAAGAGAAAAAGACTAGTGCCATTTAGTTCCTTGGGCATATGGAGTCAATAAATGCAACTTCTATGGAGAGAAAGGGAAAGAGAAAACTAAAGAATCAAACCCTAGGGGAGTACACTCACAAGTCCTAGGTCTAAATTATTTAGAAAAATGATTTAGGAGATTCCACTCACAAGCCCTAGAATGTTGTCCTATGTCTTCAAAGGCCTTTAACAAGGGATCAAGATGGATCTTAGGTCAAAAACCTAGAGGAGTCCACTCACAAGCTCTAGAATTTTAACCAATAAGAATAAGTATAGGGAAGTCCACTCACAAGCCCTAAAATATCCTTATATGCTTCAACAAATTTAAAATGAATGAAAACAAGGGAAGGGAGCTCACTTGCAAGCCTTCCTTGGGTTTCAAAACAAAATTTATCTAAGGAAAACAAGATAACATGCAAATTATCACCACTTTAATAAAACATTCACTTAATATACCAAGAATAAACCATCAAATACTTGAAAATACCACTTAATAGTCAAGTTGTTGAGCATGAAAGAAACCCTAGAATGTAATCATCCAAAATAAACATGAAAATGAATCCACTAGATCAATCTCCAAAAATTGTGCATAAGTTCTCCATGATGTGTAAGAGAGTAAACAAGTACTAGAGATGATTCTCCACAAGATGAGTTATGATTTACAAATGAGGAAGCCCTCAAGTATATATATGAGACAAGCCTAGCACTTTATCTCTCTAAAATACCCTATAACATAATAAATCCATGATACAAGGTGGATAGCTCTTAAGTCTACCCCCTAAAACATCCTCCAAGATAAATATAAAATGCTAATACACCAAAACGTCCTCTAAAATAACAACATGTGTGAGTGTAGAATGCCAAAAGAGGGTGACATCATCTCCTCAAAGGGTATACGACCTCCAAAAGTTACATTAATCCCAAAAATGTGTAAAGAATCATGAAAGGTCACATCCCCTCATCAATAGGGTCATGCCTCATCATCATCAAGGTGAAAACACATCATCCATGCATTAGGTTGTCTCAAGAAAAAGTGACACCTCACTCAAGCTTGACATCATCATCATGTGCATAATTTCCCAAGATTTTAGGGTGACATCATGGTGGATAATGGTTCCATAAACTCTCCCAAGGGGTGCATCATAATCAAGTGCCATGGATTCAATCCATACCCTAATGTACTCAAAGGGTGCAACTTCCAAGTTCATAGGATTCATGCCCTCTAAATTTTCCATCAAGAAGTATCTACAACTTCCAAGCTCATCAATGAAACATCAAGATCCAATACTTGCTCGAAGATGTTTGAAGCCATGCCAAGTCAGCACCTAACCCCACACTCATCATCAAGGGTAAATAGTGTATGATGCATCATTGAACATCCTCCAAAGGACCATATTCATGGGTGTATGATCAATAGGAAAGGCTCACGTGATCAAGTAATACCAACCATTACAAGATATAAGATTTGTTAGAATCATACAAAGTAAGCCACAATATAATACCAAATCCACTTAAGTTGTTCAAATTAGGTATCTTCTTCAAACTTCAATCTAACTTAATATTTTATGCAACTTTCCATGTTTAGGCATGGGAGGAAAATCACAAGACCCTATTAGGCGTGCCATCACCCAAGCAACACAGTAGTTCCCGAGAAACCCTTCAAAGTGTAAGCATAATTGAATGATATGGTATGTGATTTAATTCATGTTCATGGTGTCATTGGCATGCAAGGTCACATGTGGGCTCATCTCTATGAGTGCTTTGGTAGAAGGAATGCTTGGTGCTTGAGCTACCCTTTCCTTGACAGTGTGTGCATTCCAAACCCCTTCTTTCCTTTCGATGTTTATTTATTTCTTTGCAAGTCCCCTTTTCAAGTTCATTAATTTATTTTTTCTAGGATTAAGTCATTTTAATTTGATATGCATTATTTGTATTAGTACTAGGGCCGATTGCGTCATAGTGAGGGGGTAGAGCTCAAGATGAATTTGGATTTTGACTTTTCATTTGTCATCCCATTATCCTTTTTTATAAAAAAATATTTTTTATTCTTCTTTAATAGTTGCATCAACCTCAACATTCTAGCCCTTCTTCTCATAGGAGAATTAATACATAGACCTTTTTGGGATACATGTAACAACTATTTCAAAAATATAGGACAATGGAAGGAATTGAGATGAAAAATGTTATGTATGAAAAGTAATGGTATGTTACCCCTATCAAGGCCTCCTAGTAGTACCCATTTTCCACAAAAGTGAAAACACTAGACTAGGACATATATGATGTCCACCAATGTGAAACAAGAAAAAAATCATAACTTCCAGGAATCATGATCCATTATCTGACTTCAACCCATGATCCTCACCTAAATTCCTAATGCATTAAATGTAACACTTTATATGAAACAATGACTAGTGTATCTCATGCGCGTTGGACCACCATCATCGAAGAAACCATGTTGATCAACTAAATGAGTTGAGCAATGATGAGAGGGGAGGAATCTGAGGGGTTGTTGTCTAGGGATAATGATGATCATAATGATCAAGATCATTATTTTCAATGTGGACCATGAGACATGAACTCCTCTAGTTACCCCTAGATGAGATGAGGTAACATTTGGCTCCAAAATAGGGACATGTTCTCACCATAGAGCACATAGGAACCTCATCATCTATGGTAATCCAAGAGCTACAACCTACATCACTCTAAAGAAAATTTCCTACTATTTAATAACATCAAACCATCAGTAAAAAAAGGTAGGGGGGTGTTATCCACCCTGGTAAATGGGAAGTGAAAAATAAAGTGCTAAAATAAATATTTTCATTTTCATCAATATATCATTTTTTATAACATGTATATACTAAGCTAACATTGATGTTGAAATGAAATAGCATGAAACTACTCTAAATCAATGCTAGATGTTAATCCCTAATGTCTGAAAACTACAACAGTTATGCAGTAAATGAAGTTAGAGATGATTCTAAGTAAAGGATCCGAGATGTTAAGCTAGGAATGGTAAAGTAATGAATACACAATGCAATTACACCTAGAACTAGCACAAGATGTCAATGAGAGTGAAATTACCGTTTCAAAAGTTACTTGCAAAAGAGAAAAGGAATAGTGTCATTTAGATCCTTGGGCATATGGAGCCAATAAATGCAACTTCTATGGAGAGGAAGGGAAAGGCAAAACTCAAGAATCAAACCCTAGGGGATTACACTCACAAGCCCTAGATCTAAATTCTTTAGGAAAAAATTTAGGGGAGTCCACTCACAAGCCCTGGAATGTCGTCTTATGTCTTTAAAAGCCTTTAACAAGGATCAATATGGATCTTAGGTAAAAACCCTAGTGGATTCCATTCACAATATATATAATTTTAACCAATAAGGATAAGTCTACGGGAGTCCACTCACAATCCCTAAAAATATTTGTATAATCTTCAACAAATTTAAAATGAATGAAAATAAGGGAAGAGAGCTCACTTGCAAGCCTTCCTAGGGTTTCAAAACAAAATTTATCTAAGGAAAACGAAAAAAACATGTAAATTGTCACCACTTTGATAAATCATTCACTTAATATACCAAGAATAAACCATCAAATACTTGAAATGACCACTTACTAGTCAAGTCATTGAGCATGAAAGAAACCCTAGAATGTAATCATCCACAAGAAACATGAACAAGAATCCACTAGATGAATCTCCAAAAATTGTTCATAAGTTATCGATGATGTGTAAGAGAGTAAGCAAGTGCTAGAGATGATTCTCCACAAGACGAGTTATGATATACAAATGAGGAAACTCTCAAGTATATATATGAGACAATCCTAGCACTTTATCTATCTAAAATCCCCTATAACATAATAAATTCATGATGCAAGGTGGATAGGTCTTAGGCTGACCCCATAAAATAGCCTCCAACATAAAGATAAAATACTAATACACCAAAATGTCCTTTAAAATAGCCACACTTGTGAGTGTAAGAAGCCAAAAGAGGGTGGCGTCATCTCCTCAAGGTGTATAAGGCCTCCAAAAGTGACATCAATACCCAAAATGTGTAAAGAATCATGAAAGGTCACATCCACTCATCAATAGGGTCATGTCTCATAATCATCAAGGTGCCAACTCTTCATGCATGTGCTAGTTCAACTCAAGCAAAAGTGACACTGTTGGAAATATGGCTACAGCAGAGATGACGCAGATGATCAAGGTTGTCATTGATGGCAATCGATTGTGTATGGAGAACAGATGCAGGAACACAGAAGTTGAAACACAGACGCTGCAACACAAATGCAAACACAGATGCTGAAACACAGATGCTGGAACACAG
>ML777244.1:318426-362286 GCA_009831015.1 Picea engelmannii | reverse complement strand
GTTGGCTTATGGAACACGCACAAGAGATGCTGGAACATAGAAGCTAGAACGCAAATGCTGAAACACAAATGCTGAATCTTAGATTTTGAAACGTAGATGCTGAAACACAAATGCTGAATCACAGATGCTAAAACGTAGATGCTGAAACACAAATGTTGGATCACAGATGCTGAAACGCAGAGGCTGAAACACAGAAGAAGCAGAGATGATGCGAAGCAGCAGAGATGACGGGGTCAATCCAAACCTTAACATCCTCAAAGGGTGCAATGTCCAAGTGCATGGGATTCCTTCCCTCTTAATCACCCATCAATATGTATCTACAATTTCCAAGCTCATCAATGCAACGTCCAAGGTCCAAGAGTTGTTGGAATATATCTGAAGGCATTCCAAGTCATCACCTAGCCCAACGCCCATCATCAAGGGTACATCGTCCTCCAAATAGTTTACAACGCCATCATCAAAGGCCCTCCAAAGGATCATTTCTATGGGTGCATGATCAATAAGAAAGGCTTACATAATCAAGTAAGACCAACCATTACAAGATAAAAGAGTCATTAGAATCATACAAAGTAAGCCACAATCTAATACAAAAGCCACTTAATTGTAGTTGTAAAATGATGAAGATTCCATGTGTTCAAGTTCAATGTGGTTATATTGGGGTAGAGAAAATTTAACAACAATTGTTTGTAATGCTTGTTGTTGAATCCTAGATAGATTTCTTCTCTTGGAGATGCTTTTAAATGACATGGTCTATCACATAGGTCTTAGTATAATATTTCTCACTAACCACTGAAAATTGTGCCCTGATTTCTTTGTATTTAACCATGAGTTATAGCCTTTTATATGGAAAAGGAATATGCTAAAGTGAATTTGATCCAAGGAAATGGTAGAAAATAATATCAAATAATTGCATATGTTGTTTGTGGTGCCCTATTTTTTTTAATATGTAGTATTGTTTGTGATGCCCCTCTTTTTGTTATCTGTAGTCTTATGTGACATGTTTCGAAAGTCCAAACATGGAATAAATTCCCAATTATAGTTTTTTTCTAGAAGTTCTTCAAGGAACATGACCCAAGGGGCCATAACATAAATAATGGAGTTCCTCTAGATTTGTTGTAGGTTCATTGGAAATTATTCAATGCATGGTTGTAGAGTTCCTCTCCATTTAATAATGCTAACAATTAGACACATGTAGGGATATCACTTAAAATGGTAATGGAAATCAGTTTTATCCTTATTATTTTATTTAAAAAAAATAAATTTAAATGAATTGTCACTGCATCCATTATAGTGTAACCTACAATTATTCCACTCTAAGAGACTCCACTTCTATGAACCATTTTGTCAAACATATGACATTCAAACTATATAGCATTGCAATGGTATACATATCTATCATGGCATTCTATAGAAAGATATTTCAGTCAAATCAAATTCTAACAAAAAAACCATGAATCGCAGTCCCTTGTTGCAAACCTTCTAACTCAAAGACATTCCATATGTATAGTCACAATTTCATAGCCTAAGGGAAAACCAAAAAATGTTCAAAATTGGCCATTTCAATTCTTTTCCACAAACAAGCATGTTAATAGAGAATCTAAAAATCTTCACCTTGAATTTCCATTGGAACTCATGCATTTAGAAGAATATTCTTAACACTTTATTATGATTACCATATTTATGTGTAATTGTTTTGATCAAATCTAAGAAGAAAGCATTATTCATGTGTTCAAGCAACAATTCAATACTATCAAATCGACCTGCATAAACAAGTTTGTTTATGATTACATGGTAGACAATCTCATTGGAGTCACATTCTTGATGTTGTTTAACTCTACTGAGCATGTGAAATTCCAATTGAGGATCCTGGAGGAGTTTCAATGTGTTTAAGACCTCATTTGTTGCAATCTAGTCTGTATGTTTAATATTGTTGGCATAAATGTGCATTCTTCTATAACACCCCCATTTTGATCCCCCGATTAATATGTAATAAATTATGTTTAGCAATGATTTATCTCATCATGGAGATATTATTGTCATGCCATGGCACATGAATATTGTAAATGTATAGTGTTTAATAAAAGAAAACCAAACTAACTAATTAAGTGAGAGGGATAGTGAGGGGTCCTAGAGGGGGTTCATCATGCTAAAGGATCCCAAGACACCTTGCTGAATTATTTTTGGGGATAATTAGTTATTTCCCTTTTGCCTGAACTCAAAGAAAACAAGTTAATGAAGGGGGTTGGTAGTTGAGTAGCCAACTACCCACAATGAATGAAAGTATGGAGTTATGGCTAGGACAAATAAAGGATGTCAGCTAGGGTACAACACCCATCTCGATCCCCATGATTGACCCACAATTTTCCTTCTGATAAAAGGAAGAGATAAGAGAAAGCTGAGAACCTTGCCAGGGAAAAAGGAAGGCAAAGATGCATGGGGGGGCATGCAGAAGAAGAGAGGGTATTGGAACTTGGAGGAGATTTTTTTGGGGAGATCTCAAGGAATTTGGGGGAAGGTCACAAAGTGTGAAAAGTGTTCTGAGTTGAGGGAGATATCCCATGAGAGAGGAGATAGAGAGATAGAGCAAGAGAACTCATGTGGCTAGTTAGAGAACCCGAACCTGACCTAAGATGAGAGGCCATGAGCTTGATGTTTGCTGGAAAAACATCGACACTCATAGGGGAGAATGATGAGAGAATTCATTAGTAGTGAGGGGACTCCCTTCTACAGAGGAATTCAAACCAGGAAAACATTGGATAAGCCTCGTGGAGGCCCTGTGCATGGTGGGTATAGAGGGTTTCAACAAGTGGCTCTTGTGAAGGAGAGTGGCCTTAACAATTACAATTACTCTAATATATTGGACGTTCCCCGAGTGGTATCATGGCTTGGCACGAGGATGGCCAGTTGTAGAGAGGACTAGTGCATCTACACCTATGGTTGGGTGGAAAAGCATTCAACCTCATTTAATTGGTTGTTTAGTAGTTCGGTATAGATAAGTCCCTCCTTCCACTTCTTTTATGCTCTGTAAAATACGTAATTAAGCATGAAATCGAGGGAATTGTATGGCTCTATGTAAAAAATTTGTAAGGGAAGGAAATGAATGTATGCCCTTCATTTTCCTATATGCACGGTAATTTATTATTTGTTTTACTTTGCCTCTAGAAGGAAAATCAGATTAATTAGTTGAGGAATTGGAATGGATGTATGACTTGTGTATATTGTGTGTGTATAGTTTTTTATCGTGGGTTATAACCTCTTGGTAGCATAATACAAACCCCCTCCCCCCTAAATATTTCAAAGTCAATTTGATACTTTTGGGGCAAACTATAGAGTTGTAGAGTCATTCATGGAAGGATAATGGAAAAATTGGGAAAAAATCAATATCCATATAAATCTGGGCACATGTACAGTTGATCAAAACCATTATAGAGGAACCTTAAAATATGGATTGTTGTGAATCCATGAAATCCAGAAAAAGGGACTTATTTAAAATTCTGGATCCTAGATATGGAACTCGACGATGGGACCCCAAATATGGATAAAGGATATCCAAAAGTTTTGTAAAGTGGACTTTCGCTAAAGGCCAGATCCAGATGTGGAAATTTGATGAAGGTCGGAACCCTATAGGTAGAACCCTCAACTCGACAATGCCCATGTCAATTCACATCAAAATACAAGTGTCATGTCACTTCAGCAAGGTGTCCCATCATCGGAGCTATGGTGGTATGCCATGGGGAGGATATTGGATGGTGGAACCAGAAGAGGGAACTATGACCATCTGGAAATTCTTAAAAAGGGATTTTAGCAAAAAGTTGGATTCTAGATTCCACATCATTAGTGCCATGTTAGCATGTCGAGTCAAATGCCACATTTGCATAAGGTGTCAGAAGCACCATGTCAGCGTGTAGAGTCAACATGCCATGGTAGCATGCCAAGTCAGGATACACGTCAGCGAGATGTACCCATCAACAAGCCACATTGGCAAGTCGTAGGGTGGAGGTCGAATGGTGGAACTCAGGCCATATGGAAATCCAAAAATCGTGAGATTCTCAAAAAGGAATTTTTGTAAAAGTGTGAATCATGGATGCCACATCATGAGTGTAGCATCATGCCACGATAGCAATAATGTGTCCTTCCACATCAACACAAGTGGCCACGTCAGTAATTGTAGGATCACTGATGAATTTTAGGGAGCGGATCTCGAGGAGAATGAACGGTTAGGATCTCTCCTTGGTGAACAACGAATGGTGGAACTGGGAGGCGAAACCAAAATCATCCAAAAATTTATAATCCAAAAGTTCTTAAAAATGTGGTTTATTGAAAAGGTTGCATGTCATAAGGTAGAAACTGAAAGGAATAACTCTGGCCAATGCAAAAATCCATAGTTTATAATAAATTGAATTTTATTGAAAAGATGGATTCAGATGGTGCAACTGATAAATGGAATTGTTTCTATCCAGACATCCATAAATCCAGAGATTTGTCAAAATGGAATTTTTATAAAAAGGTGGATTTCGAATGACATGCCAGCATGTCATGTCAGATGCGTCATCAACACTTGTGTCAGGTGCCACATCAACAAAGGCCCATTAGTGAAGCCACAATGGAAATCCATGGGGCTAGATAAGATGGTGGAACATTGTGGTCGAACCTGGACCATCTGGATATCCAAAAATCTGGGATTTCTTAAAATGGAAATTTTGGAAAATGTCGGATGTGGAACCTTGACACAACATAACCATAAGACATCGAAGTGGTACGAGGATTCTAGTAAGGATGGACATATAATCCCAAAATGGATTCCATGTACTAAGAACCCTAGACCATGAAAGCACCTACATCTGATGTGGAAGTTCCAAGTGGAGGGTGACACATGGAGAGGACAGGTGTCCTTTCGTGGTGAAGTAGGGACATAAAGAAGAGGTTATTGGTTAAGCACATTTAATACCCACCTCAATATGGACTGTTATATTGGATAAAACTCAATCGTCAGATCTGTCGGGATCAAATGACCTGGTTAATGGTCATGCAACTTAAAAAACAACTAGTGATCAGGACCGTTGATCTAGGAAATCATCCACCATCTAATCCAACGGACATGCAAGTTGTATCTTGGAGGAATAAAGGAGTAAGTTATGGGATTCATGTCATTAGGTACACATCATCAAAGGTAGAAAATAATTGAATGACATGTGGCCATCGATCATGCGTTGATCAATGAAGGACTATCCGAGAATATAGAAATCTTGATCTCCATTTAAATGGAGTTATTCAAAAATCTAGATCCTAGATGAGGTGGAACCATGTGGACAAAACCAACATATATCCAAAAAATATAGAAATCTAGGACTTATTAAAACAAGAATTTTCCAAAATTTCAGATTTTGGATGGGCAGATATCTAGAGATTTGAGAATGTCAGATAATCAGATATCTAGAGGATTGGAAATATCATATATTTGGTTCTATGTGCCTTGGGATGATACCCAACTATGGAGAGAAGGGAGGATCCATGTCAGCCAACATGTGCAAGATAGTTCCACATGGATCACGGGGGCTTCATCCTGTTGACCAATATCTTATCACATTCATTCATAAAGGGGGTTTTTTAATTATGAAAAATAAGGTCAATATATTGTAGGTATTGGGGGGGATGTGGAGTTTCAAGGGGTATATAGTTAAAATAAGGGTTTCTTTTATTTGAAATATGTATTGGGAGGGGAGTTCAACAAAAGTATTTTGGGAGGTAATTATCAATATCTAGTGAAATTAGGGGTATTCTTTAATATCCCACGAACGCAGACGCTATGTCATAGGTTCACTAAGTGAAAACCCCGTGACATGGATTTCCAGTGGACTAATGATGCAAGATGGTGCATGTGGAGTGGGTCCACATGAATGCCATGTGGATATGATGATGTCATCATAAGTGTAAATGTTGGAGATATTTAAAGGGCCATAACTTTCTACCCATAGCTCATATTTGAGCTCAGTTATAGTTGTTGGAAATCTCTTGAAGAGAAAAATTCATATGTACTCTTAGAATTAGAGTTAGAGATACAGTTAAGAAAGACAAATTTAGGAATAATTTGTACATCCCACCAGCCTAATGAGGATTAGGGGGTTGGGTGTGTTGCATTTTCACCATCTTTTTCCATCAATCTATTCAAAATTGGATCAATAGGGGTTAGAGTGCAAGGAGACTTCAAGGATGCCCAAGTATTGAATTTTTACCATTGAAGGGACTTTCTACGTATCCATTCTTTCAAAAGAATGAATCTTCTTCCTCCCATTAGGTTCTTTTATTCATTTTCCTGATACCTATTGGTAATCATGGCATATGGCATAGAAAATATATATGAAGAAAATAACAACCCATATCATTGTGTAACGTTCCTGACCATCAACCCCATGGTCGGGACAACATTACTACGCGAAAAAACACTACTGTAACATATTATGCATTCTTATGAAATACAATTGCTTAATTACAGTTAAACACAATGTAAGCACATTAATACCGTTAGCATACATAATCCACGACATTAACAATAATTCACGAATACAGCGGAATACATGTAAACATTGCTAGAATCACAGACATGCATATTTAATTGAAATTATACGCATGTATATACTTATCTTTTAGACTGGATGTAATTCACCAACTGCGTGTAGACCTCCCACGAACCTCCCAGCCTTAGACAGCGTTGCTCATCATTCTCAACAGTAGGTCACCCCCGAGCTGGGACTAAGCTCCACCAGGTAGGGATTCCTAGGATAGGTAGGGAATACAGGAAGACACACAATCACAAGAGAAGGATTCTCTCCCAGGAGCCACTTATGCTCACTGCCCACAGACTCTCATTCCCCACATGTCTACCCCACCCTAGGAGTATACACCTTCACTATCACCAATACAGTCCATCAGCTGCTAACCTCCCTTCCCTTGGGCTTCAGTAATAGACCGGACTGGAAGTCTCCGAGCTCTGTGGTAGCTACATGAATCCTTCCAGAAGTTCTCACTTCCTCTACGCACTCTCTCACCTGGAGAGAGTCACTCACAGACTGGGTAACATGCCTCTTCAACAAAAATCACCTCCCTCACACTGGCCAACAAGCCACACGCAGTCCAGCACTGCGTGGCCACAATAGTCAATTGGTAAAAATGTGTATGAACACCTGAAATGGAAATGATCATCACTAAAGCATAGCACGACTCTGCGAGTACAGGATGCGTTAAGATTTCTGGCAAGCAACACAGGATGCACGGTTCATCAATTACGGAACATTCAGTTCTCCCAACCAGCAATAAGGAATAGACTCACCTCTATGGTTTCAGAGATGCGTAAGGTGTACAGAGGTTCAATCACAGAGGCCAAACGCGTACAGATGGAGGATGGAGGAATTGGAAGGTCGAACCCCAGATTTAGGTGATGGTTGGAGGAATGCCCACCCAACTCCTACGCAACAGTCGACGGAATGGAAAGAGAACCCCCAACACGGCTCATTTCCTGGGTTAAATCGCATGCGCCTGGGTCGACACATGTCGCCCATTAAGTTGCATGCATCCCTCCCCAGGAACTTAGGACAAAACATAGATTTCACATGGCTTTTGGGATAATATTAAAATATTATTCCCAAGGACTTAAGCCCCTAGGCTCCACACTTAGCCTCTCTTTCCAACCTTCCAGCCCCCAATCCCTTACCCAGGTTTTGTGGAAGCTTAGTCCCCCATCACTCATTCATCGTGGTCGGTCCACACGCATAGATGTTTTGTATTAATACTGTGCATAATTACATGTACAAAAATCAGGTTCCTGGCCTTCAACACTTAGGCTCCCTGGCCTAATAAGACATAAGCCCACTAGCTTATATAACTTGGCTCACCAGCCTTATAAACTTGAATTACAGTTCATAAACAAGCTTTATACTTCATAGACATGATTTACAACAGGGCTCGACCTTGGGGACATTACACATTGTCTCTTACATATCACCGTAATAACATAGTGGGTAGGCAATAGGAATATTTTCACCATAAACTTACCAAAATATTGTAATAAAATGTACAATTTGTTTTCAAACAATTGGCATGCTCAAAATTTTCATATTTAAAATATCCTTTCTACGTTCACATGCTAGATTTTTGCCAATTTACACTCAAAAATACCTAACATAAATATTTGTTGTATCTACCATACCACACATTTCAACAAGTTTAGACTATCTCTTCTAGCTTGAACAACTTTGTCACTTTTTCAGAGCATACAAACACAGTCATTCATATTCATTTTTTTCTAGGAAACCATGCACTTATTGCATCATTGGATGGAACAATGTGTGTTTGGGATATATTTCAACATTGAAACTTTCAAACTTTTGCATCCTCCAATAACTATTGGTTTCCTTAACAATAGACTAGAGTGGTGAAGTAATATGTGTTGGTACCCTAGACTCATTTGAGGAAAGTTACTAAATGATTGTCATAATGTTGGAACAAATAATTTGCAAATTAAGAGATTTGTTGTTAGATGCAAATTATGAATTTTATCTTTTTTTCACAAAACTGATTAATGGTTTAATTAAGCACTTGTTTCTTGTAATTTTTTTTGAAAATTGTTAGAATGTGTTAGCAATTTCCTAGTGGTTATAGATTACATGGCTATGGAATTTTGTAGTATTATTCTTCAATAACTCTATATACTGTAAAAAGGGTTTATCCCACATTCATTATGGGAATTGTTCTCCTTTCACTTTCTCGTATATAAGTGATGTGAAGGAGGCCCTTTAGGAGTGTAACATGAGTGTGAGAGAGTAAGTGGTTTATGGTATGGATCTTTGGCCTGAACCATATGGGTCCTTATGCCAGATCATCCATGTGGGGATGCCCTCTCTTGTAAGATTGGAGTATCATCCATGTGGGGATGCCCTCTCTTGTAAGATTGGAGTTTTTCTGAGAAATACAAAGACCACTTCCATGGATGTTTCCCCACATTGGGGTTTTACTACGTAAATCCTGTCTCTCTTGTCTCTTTCATTTAATTATGCATATTTCTTGAATATAACATGGTATCAAAGATGATTTAAGTAATTCATTTATGCTCTTGTCTCTTTCATTTAATTAATTCAATTATGCTTGGTATAAGAGTTTATACCAGTTAGATTTCATTATATATTTATGCATATTTCTTGAATATAACATGGTATCAAAGATGGTTTATAATCCCTTTCTCCTTGCAAAAATTCCTTTTTGAATTTTTCGCATCAGGTTTCAGTAGATCTATTCATTTGAGCCCCCTTCTCTTGTAGATATTCTTTTTATTTGGACAATCACTTTGGTTTTCAATAGATCTATGCAAATCTCACCTTTTTTTAGCCTTTTTCCACAAATCCAACCTCACCATTGTCTCTGGAATATAACATTCAGTTAAGATAAACTATTGGTTCATCAAAACATTCAGTCAAGATAAACTATTGGTTCATCAAAATTGACTTCGGTTTGCCCAAATTTAAATTAATTTGCCTAGCCTAGCCTAGGTCATTTTGATTTTTTCTAACCTAAAGTTTTTGGGTAAATTTTTAGGTTTGGTAGTTTACCAAGCCTAGTTTTTTTACCTAACCAAGCCATTTCTTCCGGCTGATAGATTTTAATCCAAGAGGCCATTTTGGGTGAAATATTTTTTGGGGGTGCAGTTTTTTGTTGCCTAGCCAACCAGCCTCTCCCTTGTCTCTCCATGGCCCATACAAACATAAGTTTTTGGCAGATATGCAAGGGTAAGAGGAGGATTTCTCAATTAAGAGGTTGATTTGTCTTTTGGTGGGCCAATTTGACTGGTGGGGGTCAATTTCACTCACTGACCTATACAACCACTCTTTTTTCCTCGATATCTAAGATGTACATACGTGTTTTGCATCTTGAAGATGCCAATTTGCTTTTTGAGGGCCCGATCCGTAGTTGGGGATGCATTGTTCACCCATACAATTAGATTATTGCTTATATCAGACCGTTTTCCCTCTAATTGAAGATCGATTTGTCTCTTTAGAGGCCGATCCGACCATTTTGCATCCAACCGAGTATTTTAACACCATTGTAACAACCGAGCCAAGGGTTTTAACAACGATTTAAGGTGTCTTTTCCTAAAATCCGAGGGTTTTATCAACCATTGAACCCATACCCACTTTTTTTATCAACAAATTACCTCAGATCCAAGATTTGCTATAGCAATTTCACTCTTGGAGATCGTTTTCACTCAGCACAAGGGTTTCGCCGCAACAAATTCTCTATTTAGGGGTCGATTTGTCTTTTTGGGGGATGATGTTTTTTTGGGCAACCAATCTCTCTATTACAAGGAGTTTTATTTATTGGGGTACCACGATCCTCTTTCTAGCATACGACCATACCACGACTTTAAATTTTGTTGTTTGCAGAGAGGGTTTGTTATTGGGCGTTTAGGCTTTCTTTACTAGTGAAGGTTTTGTTGCTTTAGATTGACCATTATTACCTCGATCATGTGAATTTGTTAGCCATATTGCATTGGTTCTTGATCGTAGAAAGTGTCTTCTCTCACACATTATTGAGGACCTAGTTGATGTTTATTTTGCATTGGTTCTTGATGGTAGCAAGTTTCTTCTCCTTGCACCTTATTGAGGACCCGGTCGCTAGTCATGTTGCATTGGTTCTTGATGGTATTAATTGTATTCTCCTTGCACCTTATTGAGGATATTGTTGCAACTTATGGATGGTTTTATACATTGTTCCACTCAGCAACTTATCCTTGACAACAACAAAGTTTGAAGCTATATTTGCCACTTATCCAGGATGTTTGAAGTTGTCATGAAGGGGGAATGTAATGCAATTCCATCTTCATATTCATATTACAACCATCATGTAATGTTTCTCTAGTGGCCACAATTACTGTTGTATAACCTATCATTATGAGGAATTTGTACACACGGTGAAGCTTCAACCACACCACATTTACCGTTGTATAACTTATCATCATGAGGCATTTGTACATATAATGAGGCATCATTAGACTTGTGAGATCTCATATTGGCATGTAACACAACTCCAACTTTGATTCTATCCTTCCAGTCATCATTAAGGGGGGATGTTAGAATGTCTTAATGATTTCCTAGTGGTCTTAGATTACATGGATATGGCATTTTGTAATGTTATTCTTCAATAAATACCTATATTGTAAAAAGGGTTTATCCCACATTCATTATGGGAATTGTTCTCCCCTAACTTTCTCATATATAAGTGAGGTGAAGGAGGCCCTTTAGGAGTGTAAGAGGAGTGTCAAAGAGTAAGTGGTTTATGGTATATATATTTATCCTAGACCCTATGGGTCCTTAGGCGGATGCCATCTCTTGTAATATTGGAGTTTTTCTGAGGAATACAAAGACCAACTTCCATGGATGTTTCCCCGCATTGGGGTTTTAGCATTTAAATAGTTTTTTTTGTCTCTCTTGTCTCTTTGATTTACTGGATTTATTGATGCTCGGTATAGGACTTTAGACTGGTTAGATTTCATTATATGTTTATGCATATTTCTCGGATCTAACAAAAAATAAATTGGTAAACTATTGGATGTATTGAGTGGGCATCAAGGGCTTGCTCCTAGATTGTCAATTTGACCAAAAATATAGGATATATATTTTGACACAACATTTATGTAGTTTGCAAGAAATGTTATAGAATCGATTTTTTTTTTTTTCTTTTAAATACCAAGAAACATGTGCCCATAATTTTTTCCCCTGATCATAAAATACTCAGAATCACCTATGTTTTAACCAACATCTTTCATTTTCATATCAAATTGGTATTTCTTCAGGATTTCCATGTCATTATAACTTCGTGCCTTGTAATATTGTCAATTCAATTGCTCACATAGTAATATAGAACAAATATATCCAAGATTTTGGCTATTTGTTTTCTTTATTTTTGGTCACCATTTAAAAACTTATGAAAGTGTTAACATTTTTCAAGTTAATTAGAAATCACTTGCCAAATTTCATGGTTAATAAATTTTCAATGAGGGAAGGCAACCTAGCATTTTCTTGGAAGCTTCACAAAACATGCCTATAGGGTTTGCACTACATAATAGAACGAACTTGCTTTGGCTTGGAATTATATATTATTTCAAAGTCACTTTGAATGCATGTCACATGTTGGTACAATTATGTGCCTAAAAAGTGTTAATTTGTGTGTAAGCGAACATTTCTTCATTTTGCAAAGAGTCATCTGCAACTAATGCAACATGAAGTGCCATCTACTTTTCTAGTGTACTTATCTAGTATATACTTACGATTTTCTCCTTGTTAATTCATCTACAAATAGGACCTGAACTTCCCATGTATGTGAACGCTATATAGAATGTAAAGGAATGTTGTGACTCCATTAGGTATTTCAGATCAACATGAGGCAAATTATAATGTTGCGAAGTTGGATTATAGTAATTCCTTTTTTGGTGAACCTATCTCTGATGGATATCAATGCATCCAACTCCTATATTCTATGTTGATTTTGTAACTTCTTTGGAGTCTTATAAGTATCTTAATTTCCATAAGTTTTATTTATTTTTAGATTCATAGCACTTCTATTTTACCAATAACTTATCTTATACTCTATCTTTTAGTTTTTTTTTATCTTCTTTAGCTAGACATTTAGCAGCTAGTCTCTAGCCTACTCTCAAAGCTTATTATATTTCTACTTTTAGCATTGTTCTAGAAGATGCCTTAGCACTCCAAACTTATACTAACACTAGATGTACTATATTAGTCCCTTTGACTTACTTTTGTGGTCTCTAGTTGGACATTGACAAAATTATCTTATCATATCTTATCTCAAAAAATTCTAAATAACTCAAATTGTTGTGCTTGTGTGCAATTACCAATTCTTTTGTCGCAAGGTTGTTTGATGTCCTTGAAGATAGCACAATTCCACCATCTATAGATGATATAGAAGGTAGGAATCTTGTATATGCCACTACTATTATTGTTCATGTTGATTCTACAGATTTGAGCTCATTTATTCAGAATAAGAGACTTCCTACTGCTATTGTCATGCAAATGAGGATGTCGAGTCTTGAGTTTTGCATGCAAATGAGCCAATTCCAATGTGACTCTAGATATTTTGTATGGTGACACTCCATAGAATATTTTTGTACAATCCTTTGATTATATTATATCAAGCTCCAGATATCACATCTATGCAATTTATGCCTATCATGCGTCATAACATTGTATTGAATCATTGAAGTTTTCTTGTATAAATTGGTGTATTTGCCTCCATTAAATTGATCGGGATAGACCTTGGAGAGGTCTATTGTGGTTTGTCTTGAATACTCGATGACAAAGCATCATTTCTAAGTTGGTTGAGCTAGGTTCAATTATATTGGTTGGTTGAGTTTTTTTATCCAATGATTTGTTTTCCTTGAATAACTGATTATCCTAAAATAGCTCTAAAGCAATTTTTGTGGCCACCCGAATCCAACACCACTGCTGAAAATTGTGAAGAGAACTTCATTTTACCCCTATCTCTCAACTCTAAATTACAACACCTTCCATTTGTCCTCACACAATGAGCGTGCTCTAATCACAATCACACATTTAGTCTTCTGGTTGACATTCTATTCCATTGTTCTCATCAAATGGGTAAGGCGAATGAGCATAGTGAGAGATGTGAAACCTCGAAAGGGATTTTGCATGTGTTGCATTGATGAAAAATATTTTGGATGTGGTTAGTCCAACTGTTGGGACTTGGTTTTTACAAGAGAAATTGGGAAATGGATCTCATGTAACTCTCTTACATGAATGTATTGTACTTTTAGTGCAAGGATTACATGGTTTACTCTCAATTTAACAATAACCAATGGATGCACGTGATATGTGATGAAAATGTGTGTGTTTAGTGGATCATGTCATTTGTGCTTGGAAAAATGGATTGGCTTACAGTTGGACTGAATTTCATCAATGATAGAGAGAATTTTCATATAGGCATATTCTTTTCCTTGTTTCATGACCATCTTGTGTTCAAAATAAAATCTCATATTAAAAGGAAAATTCAGCTTGTGATGGTCTTCCTAAACTCGTGTTTTGTAAATGTTACAATGAATCCCACTTGAATGACTAAAACATTGTGGTTTTTCAAGCATGTTAATTCATATTTATGGATGGTTTGAGACTAAAATGTAGTTAAGCTTCTTTATAACTGTGAATCTGAAGTGAAGAGGGAGAATAATTATGTTGGCCTCCCCTTTTATTTTGAAAAAAAACAAATTTGTTGAATAAACAATCTCCCATATCACCACTATCGTTGTTGTCTAATTAAAATTAGACATGCCATTATATGAGATGCCCTTATTGGGTGGGCCACTAAAAATTTCTTATCAAGAGGGATTGAGGAGGCATCACTTTTCTAAGTGTCAGATTCTCTCTCTATTTCACTATTTTAATCTCGCTAACACCCATGAAGACATTTTCCAAGTGCCTTTATGGTCTTTGTTTTACTATCTACATCTAATTACATGGTTGTCTTCTTATTCTCATCCAACCTTATTTATTTCACAAAACATCAACAATGTGCATTTGGCACATACCCTTGTTCCCAACTTGATTTTCACAAAACACTAACAATGTGCATTTGGCACATGCCCTTGTTCCCAACTTGATTGCCCATGGTAACAAATAGGCCTAATCCTTTACATGTGTTTCATGAAATATATGGTAACTTTGAATTGAATAGATTTTAATTGCATCTATTTGTTTGATAGATAAAGAATGAAAACTTAGGAGGGGCAAAGGAAATATAATTGAATCGATTGTTTGTATTGTTCCTCTTCTACCCATAAGCATCCAATGCACATGAAGCATGTAGGGTCTTTCCAAAGTGGAATATCGTGGTAGTCATATTCCTTCCATAGTTTAACTATCACTCCTAAATTAACCATGAGTTAATCATCAAATCACATGATTATAATATATTACAAGGAATGTATATGTCAACGTGCCTTGTTATGGTAAATATACACTAGTCAATGGTGTGAATGTGAATGGTAATGGAGTTGAAGAACCTTTACATCACGCCTTTTAAGGTTTGAAATGTTTTCATAATATATATATATATATATATATATATATATATATATTATTGTATTTTTAATGTTGTAATGGCTGTTAAATGGAAAAAAGGAGGGAGATTTTTATCAATACTAGAGGGAGATGTTCATCGATAATATCAAAATTTTTATTATTAGTCCCTGACGAAGGCATAGCAGGACTATAGTGATCGATAATTCATTGACTTCATATTAATATGTCATTTGATTATAAATTTCTGCATCATCTCTATTGTTCGAACTATAGAACTAAAAGCATTATTTTTTATATAATAAAAAACACCTTATATGTCATCATCTCATTGGAGAATAGATTTGAAATCTTATTGCTAACTTCGGTATTCTCAATGTTTTAAATGTTTAGATATCCAAAGTTTTGAGCATCGACGCTCTTTTTTAATTTTTTAAATTTTTTATTGAAATGTTTACATACCAAAAGTTTTGAACATCGATACTCTTTTTTAATGTTTTTATTATTTCTATTTGTATTGAAATGTTTACATACCGAAAGTTTTGAGCATTGACACTCTTTTTGAGGTACTTGAATAGGCTTGACAACTTAAATGTTTACATAACATGAGGCCCTTAAACAAACCTCACATATTAAATGTTTACATAGATCAAGGCCCTTAAACAGGTCTGACAACCTTAAATGTTTACTTAATCAAGCTTGTCATAGTACATTTTTCCTCAAATTTTTCCATACAATGTTGCAGTGAATTTGGACAATATTGTTGTCCACCACCACTCGCATAGCCATCATATGTTTCATACATCTTATATGCTTGTAATGTAATTTAGTCATCATTGAAGATACATATATTGTTTACTAGTTCACTGGTTGCTTCTTGTTTGTTGGTTCGTTGGTTCGTCGGTTGTTGGTTGTTATTGTTTGGTTCAACTTTGCAAGGTCGAGGTCCTGCACCTGCAGTTGGACCTATTGGTGCTTGTTACTTGCTTTTGTTTGCTTCAACTTTGCAAGGTTGGGGTCCTGCACCCATAGTTGGAGCTTTTTTTTCACTTTGCAGGGTTCAAGTCCTGCACCCATAATTGGACCTGTGATTCTGTCGTTCATCGTTACCGAGTAAGTTTTGATACCATAGTTTCATTCGTATTCATTCTTTGTTGTTTGCTTTTTGTAGTTTGCAAGTAAGAATGTTTAAGTATTTCCACTCGCATGGTCATCATATGTTTCAGATTTATTCTATGCTTGGAATGCAATTTATTCATCATTGAAGATACATATATTGTTTACTGGTTGTTCATTGGTTGTTTCTTGTTCATTGGTTTGTCGATTGATGCTTGTTGTTGTTTGGTTCAACTTTGCAAGGTTGAGGTCCTGCACCTGCAGTTGGACCTGTTGGTTCTTTCTCACTGGTTTGTTGCTTGCTGCTTTCTTTTGTTTGATTCGACTTTGCAAGGTTGGGGTCCTACACCAACAGTTGGAGCTATTTTTTGCTTCAGTTTTTTCTCCAAAATCTGAACCATACCTACATGCCTTTGCAAAATGTTCTTGTAGAAGAAAAATATGTTGAGATGGTGCTGGAAAGAGTAGTTTTCTGTGGATTGCAAATTTCAATATTCAATCTCTATGTCGTTCTGAGTGCAACATTGCTAACACAATGAATGTTTTTTCAAATGCATTACACCATTTACATCTGAATGAAACCATTATCATTCTATGAGACTTCAGTGTTGACATGCTACAAATATTTCCATAACAAAAGAATTGGAAAACTACATGTAAGATAAAACATGTACAAAACACACTTATTGACCATGTATGGTTAAATGTGCCCATATGACAAGACACCCTCTTTATCTTATACACAAACTGGTCTGACCATGCCACACTTTCTCTTGTACTTGAATTATGAAATATACATCAAACATATTACAAAATTATGTTTCCATGTCTCCAAGCATATCTGGATACTTTGTTGCACAAAACCAAATCATTCAGCTAGGATCATCCAACTTCTTAATATATTATGGCTTGTAATATCTTTTGGCCAGGAAATATTCTATATAACCACAACCATGGATCAAGAAAAATGAAGGTTCATGCTTCTACCTCTATCTTTTATTCTATTCATTTGATTCTCAGTTACTGTATGTATATATTACTTGTTTTCCCTTACATACCAAATTACATTCATGTTCATTGTATTTTGTGCGTTCCCACATTGAAACAAATAGAATAACTGGAGAAGACGAAGGACTCTTAACCACAAATGTAGAAGAGGAGATACAAAGGTGCATGCTTATACTCTTATTTCATATTCCATTGTTTTTTATTTCATTTATTGTATGTATATTTATTCTACTGCTTTGCACCTAATTTATTGTATGTGGATACTCCATGTCTTCCTACATAATAACTTATCTTCATGTAAATTGTGTTTTATGTGTTGCTACATTGAAATAAATAGAACTGTATTTGTTTGTTTACATGTCTTTCTACATATCAACTTACCTTCATGTCCATTGCATTTTCTGCATTTCTACATTTAAAGAAATAGATTAGTTGGGCAAGAGGATGAAATCTTATATTCTACAGTAGAGGAAGCCGAAGTACAATCTTCAAAAAGGTATGACAATTGTGATAGTAAATCAAACACACAAAACGAGTAGGTGGATAAAATATTGGACTAGAAAATGATGATTTGGCAACAATGGGCCTTTGTTGAGACTTCTCACTTTCCATACTTTTCCATTTCTTGGAATCTCTTTTGCAGATCCTTGGGTTGGCGGGTTCACGAAATCTCCAATTCCTAGTCACTGTTTCTTGTGCCCACCACCTTCGCACTTCTTTCCAAGTATGCAACAACTAAGGTTTAATGCTAACATTTCATCATGCAACAACCATAAAGATCGCCATTAATAAGAAAAAGGCTCGAGGAGACAGTCACACTGACTATCCCTACACAACTTGTCCAGAAACATGCAGAAAAGATCTTGCCAGGTAATGGGATATCTATTACAAATTTGAATATATTAGCAAAAATTAGTCTGACCTATCGTTTCAATATTCCATACATAGCCACTTTTTCGATTGCGGGTTCCCGGATAGGCGGGCTCAAGATTGTGCTTCGAATGTTCCACAACCTACAAATAGTACCCGGAGTTTCGTGATATACAAATTGACCGCTAGACTACCCCATCATGCCCTCTTCCATGTTACACGTTTTGCACTCAAAACTTCTGAGACATACAATTTGACCATCAGACTCTCACCTCTTCTGGTTATACCTTGTAACCCTATTTTGAAGCTCGGTCAACCACTTTCAATAATTATCCATTCCTTAATTTCTCTTCCCCGTCCCCACCACCTTCATACTTCTTTCTAAACATGCAATTAGTAAGCTTTAGTGCTAACAACTTGTCATGCAAGAACCGTAAAGATTGTCACTAATGAGCGAAAGGCTCGAGGAGATATCCCAGACTTCCGCAATATACAAATTGATTTTCAGACTCCCACATCATCCCCTCTTCCATGTTACACATTTTGCACTCAAAAGTTTCGAGACATACAATTTGACCTTAGGGGCCTCACGTCTCTCGAGGAACCCTTGTCACCCTATTTTGAAGCTCGTCTGAATGCTTTCCATAATTGGCCATTTCTTGGAATCTATTTCACGGATCCTCGGGTTGGCAGGTTCACGAAATCTCCAATTCCTAGTCATTTTTTCATGTGCCTGCCACCTTCACACTTCTTTCCAAGTATGCAACAACTAAGGTTTAATGCTAACAATTCATCATGCAACAATTGTAAAGATCGTCATTAATAAGCAAAAGGCTCGAGGAGGTAGTCACACTGACTATCCCTACACAACTTGTCCAGAAAAATGCAAAAAAGATATTTCCAAGTAATGGGATATCTATTACAAATTTCAATATATTAGTGAAAACGAGTCTGACCTACCGTTTCCCTATTCCATACTTAGCCACTTTTTCGATTGCGGGTTCCCGGACATGAGGGCTCAAGATTTCACTTCCAATGTTTCACGACCTGCATATAGTACCCAGAGTTCCGTGATATACAAATTGATCGTTGGACTTCCCCATCATGCCCTCTTCCATGTTACGTTTTTTGCACTCAAAACTTTTGAGACATACAATTTGACCGTCGAACCCTCACCTCTCCTGGTTATACCTTGTAACCCTATTTTGAAGCCCGACCGACCGCTTTTGATAATCATCCATTCCTTAATTTCTCTTCCCCGTCCCTGCCACCTTCGTACTTCTTTCTAAATATGTAATTAGTAAGATTTAATGCTAACATCTCGTCATGCAAGAACCATAAAGATTGTCATTAATGAGTGAAAGGATCGAGGATATATCCCAGACTTCCATGATATACAAATTGACTACCAGACTCCCACATCATCTCCTCTTCCATGTTACACATTTTGCACTCAAAAGTTCTGAGACATACAGTTTGACCATCGGGGCCTCACGTCTCTTAGGGAACCCTTGTCACCCTATTTTGAAGCCTATCCGACTACTTTCCATACTTGGCCATTTCTTGGAATCTCTTTCGTGGATCCTCGGGTTGGCGGGTTCATGAAATCTCCAATTCCTAATCATTGTTTCATGTTCCCACCACCTTCGCACTTCTTTTCAAATATGAAACAACTAAGGTTTAATGCTAACAGTTCATCATGTAACAACTATAAAGATCATCATTAATAAGAAAAAGGCTCGAGGAGACAGTCACACTGACTATCCCTACACAACTTGTCCAGAAACATGAAAAAAATATCTTTCTAAGTAATGGGATATCTATTACAAATTTCAATACATTATCGAAAATGAGTCCAACCTACCGTTTCCCCATTCCATACTTAGACACTTTTTCGATTGTGGTTTCCCAGACAGGTGGGCTCAATATTGTTCTTCCAATGTTCTGCGACCTACAAACAATACCTAGAATTATGCGATATACAAATTGATTGTTGGACTGCCCCATCATGCCCTCTTCTGTGTTACATTTTTTTCACTCAAAACTTCTGAGACATACAATTTGACCTTTGGGCCCTCACCTCTCCTGGTTATACCTTGTAACCCTATTTTGAAGCCCGACCGACTGCTTTCGATAATTAGCCATTCCTTAATTGCTCTTCCCCGTCTCTGCCACCTTCGTACTTCTTTCTAAATATGCAATTAGTAATCTTTAATGCTAACATATGGTCATGCAGGAACTGTAAAGATTGTCATTAATGAGTGAAAGGCTCGAGGAGATCTCCCATTAATGCGCATTAAACCAATATTTGTGGAGGGTTATATTATCTCTTCCGAGTGTTCATTTCAAACATCATAGAATTTCTTTCACGGGTCGTCGGGTTGGCGGGTTCACGAGATCTCCAATCCTTAATTGCTCTTTGTCGTACCCACCACATTCACACTTCTAAGTATGAAATTACTAGGCTTCAATGCTATCATATCATCATGCAACAACCGTAGATATTGTCATTAATGAGTGAAAGGCTCGAGGAGATATCCCATTCACATGCATTGGACCAAGATTTATGGAGAATTATATTATCCCCCTAACTGTTCATTTCAAACATCATCTGGAGCAAACAGATGTTCTTGTAAACCTATGGCATCATCTCGATAGTAGTTCTATGGAGATATAGTGAACATCTTTGGGCATGAGGACCATAACTTCTAGTGGTCCAGGGCATACTCTTACTATTCATCCCCTTACGCCCAGAACGAAGTAATTTGGACCTCTAGAGTTGCTTGTGCAGGTTGTGTCCCTGAATTTTTTGACTATAAGGAGGTGGTCTCTTGGTGCGTTGAAAAAAATATTTCAAGCCAAATAATTATTCCACTGCGGGACCACTCTCATGTTTCTTTGTCACCTCAGGTCTTCTGCAATATGTTAAGATTGCCAGAGCCAACATTGACCTTCAGAGGAGAAGACTACAAGAAGTTCCTAAAAAAGCATGATAACAGGTTGGACCTCTTACTCGAGTTCCTGGAAGACATGACAACAATTCCTGAAGTTATCAAAAAGTTGCAGGTTAGTTCTTTTAGAAATCCATTCCGGGAAATTGCCTAGTTGTTTACAAGAATAACATGACAAGAATCCACAACAAGCATTTCTCGCATGATTCTTTATATTTTGTATCTCACGGTCAAGGAACAAGCCATTTTTTATTGGGGGAAGCTAATTTCCATTGAAATTTGTTCCCAAATGTCACGAATCAAAGAAGAGAAGAAATTTTATATGTCATCCTACTTGGTTTTCACAATAGCACATTGTTGTATGTTTCCAAAACTGTCTCTGTTGAAGAAGGTAAACTGTGAATTCGACTCGGTAGCCTTCTGGTACCAGGCCTTGTGGAGGAACAAGGCCTCCCATTGTTTTTATGAGGTTTCTAATGAATTTGTCTCGGTTTTCAAAGATTTATTATTAGGAAAGGATGCTCCCCAGATGTCTGACCAGGCAACCAAGTTTTTGGATAGGAAGGGGACACTTGAACAAATGGAAAATTATAGTGTAATAATGATTTTTGGCTCCAAGGAAAATCCTACTTTCCTTCCATGTCACATTACAGACATAATGTTTGTTATAGAAATAGCAAGGCAATACAACTACTGGTTTCATTTTTTCCATGAGAAGAGAAAAAAGTAGTTCATTCCTCTTCCTTGGAAAGTTGGGGATTTTGTGGTCAAGAATGTCAACAATATTGATGAATTCACGGTCCATTTCAGCAACTTCAACCTAAGATTTGTTGAAAGGCTAAGAGGGTTCGACCCTAATGGGATTATTTTATAAAATTTACTAGCAGTTGTCTTCAACAACTCTTTTATCCATACACGCCTGAACAAAGAAAGAAACAATGAAGACAACACTCCTGCTCCTGACAATGGTGACATAGAGACATTGCAAAGCACCACTGAATTGTACAAACAAGGAAAAGGCCCTGATGAGAAGAGTGTCCAATCCCTGTCTAACACTCCCAAGAGTACAACATCCCAGAGCATCGCTTCAATGTCCCACCCTAGTAAGAAAGCAACCCAAAATTATTCAAATGGAGGAGGAGATAAGAACCCTCCTCGCGGTAAAATTGATAGTTCTCACAAGATTCCCGTGAGGAAGAAGAGAAAAAACGTTGTAGGGAAAGCGAAAGATCCTGAAACTGAAAATGAAGACATGGAACTTGATACTGATATGGATAATGTATTCTGCAACGTTAATCATCCTGGGGACGTGATCCACCATAGTCCCCTAATGGAAATAGTTGAGACCGATATTTTTGACGAAGATGAATCCTTCTTATTCCAAATCGTTGTTTTTGATAGCCAATCTAAAAATTTAATTATTGAAAAGAGAGATGTAAGAAATAAGAAAGGGAAATCTCGTTCAAAGATTAACCTTAGGAACATGTAGCTGTCCCAAATCGTTCGACTTCACCAAGCAACCAGAGATGCTCTTGATGATTCCATTGGAGGCATTGAGGCGGAGAATGCTAGACTGAAGGACCAAATCAAGGAATTGGAGGAAGATTTGATTCCTATCCCATTCCTTGTCGGACCTTTAGTAATAACCGTGCCTGCCACCCCTGTAACCAAGTTAAAAGGATCCTCCAACCTCCTCACATCGTGTAGAGGCTATGTGGAGAATAATATCAAGAAAAGAATGGAGCTAATTACCCAATCCTGGGAAACATCACAAAATATAGATTCCCTTGGAACGAGGGCACATGCTTTGCACGAACATTTGCAAGCGGATTTAAAAAATGAAGAACATTTCTATCTAGAGACATACATCCCTTTTGGCAACCATGTCACCAACATGTCAAATATGAGAAGAAGACAAGAAGATATCCCCTACCCAAACCGGATCAAATAATTAAAATCATGTTGGAAAGAGAAAGTTAAGAATCTACATCTCATTGTCCAATCATGTGAAAAATCCATATCAAAGAAAGAAGAATTATTTAGAAAGCTAACCGAAATAGACTTAGCTGGAAGTACCAACGAGGTCCAAGACCCCAACTTAATCCTCAAGTCCTTGTGCTTAACCAAGCAAGCCTTCGATGAACAAGTTGATATTTTTAAGGGGTTGTCTTTAGAAAAGTTTTACGACATCCTTGAATATGGTCAAGATGATGTGGACAACTGGCTAGTGGACTATTTGACACAAAATGAAGAAATTGAACAGGCTCTACGCAATCTTTCTATCGATCTAAGGGAATTAGAAAATGATATTTTCAACATAAAAATCTGGGATGAGATCAACCTTACACCCATGAGAAGCTACATTGAAGAATGGCTCCAAAGGGCAATCGACAAGCTTATCGACGAAGGGAAACAAGTGGTTGGCATGATTCCAGTGGTCGTCGAAGAGAGAAATAAAAATTCATCAGCAAGCAAATAGAAAAGGGAGAAATAGATACCATCATAGTAAGTCTATATTGATCACATCATGCTTTCTTTATCAATCCATTTATTCCACCTCTTTAAATAGAAATGTCTAACCAAAGACTGATAACTTCCAATTTCTTTTTTTCAGGTGTTTCTCTCTACCGTCGCCCACTTCTTATTTCTACAGTCCTATTTATTGTACTTATTTCTTTTATGGTCCACGGGAGCCCCAATCCCATTCTATATGACAAACACATTTAAATTTCCAGAAATATGTAACATACATTATTATTTTTTGATAAATTTCAAAGAAAACTACTTCGGGAACAATCTCAACGTTGCCTTGTAACTCTGTTTTCAGAATGCAAAATTAGTTCTCTTTATGCATATCGGTCATCTTCTTTTATTTTTATGTGCTCAGAAATTTTTATCTTCAACTATGTTGGATGTCAGGAAATTGTGTTTATTTAATTTGAATGTTTAATGTGTGTGATTACTGGTCCTATTTTCCAAGAACCTTTATTTCAAAAAACAAAAACAAAAAAAAACATTTTCTATCGTTTTGTATCACATCTATAAAAACGCAGTAGGATTGACATCCTTGTTAGGTTGTCGTTTCGGTGCTAAAAGATTCAAGGGTTAACAAAGTTGTAAATATGTAATATACCATATATAAAAAGTATGCAGAATAGAAATAAAATGCTAGAAATGAAAGAATAACAGTAATATAACCAACATAATCTCCACAATAACACAGAAATGATATAAGAATAACAACAAAAATAACACTTTGATTCAGAAAGCAATGTTCACGGGCCTCTTCGAGGGGGAAACCTCCAGTCAAGCAGCGCTCTGTTACAATAATCTCCAAGCTAGGGTTTTCATACCCTCGACCCTTATTTATACTAAATATGTCTATCAAGAGAAGCATCTAGAGGAAGATCCTTCTAGAAGTGAAAGCTTCTATTAGGTCTTCTTACATCCGCCTTATTATATTTTATTGAAAGGCCTTATTAATATTGACCTTTATTACATCCGAATATATTGATCTACCTATGTGCGAGTTAGGACCCTAACATGTCCGCCCCCTTAAAAACAACCTTGTCCTCAAGGCTTGAGATGTGGAAACTACTGCAGAATGGTAGATGGTTCCCAAGTGGCATCTGCTGGAGTTGTATCTTTCCACTGGACTAGCACTTCCTTGATGGTTATCTGATGCAGGCGACGCTCATGCTGGTCCAAAACTGCTTCTGGCTGTAGCCAAATGGATCCTTCTTCAACTAACTTGGGAAGGTTGGTTTGAATTTGGCACCTAGTTCCAATCACCTTCTTTAAGCATGAAACATGAAAAACAGGATGTAGCTTCGACTGACTGGGCAGAGCTAACCGATAGGCGACTTGTCCCACATGGTTGAGAACTATATAAGGACCATAAAATTTGGGTGCTAGCTTCTGACAATGCTCGGCCTTGAGGGAAGTTTGCTTGTATGGTTGCAGTCGCAGAAACACCTGATCCCCTTTTGCAAATTGACGTTCAGAGTGACCTTGATCTGCTTGTTTCTTCATGTGATTTTGTGCCATGACCAAGTTATCTTTAAGGGTACGAATAATATCCTCTCGAACTGTAAGTGTTTGGTCAACCACCTGGACCTTCGAGGTACCCGGTAAGTATGAGAGAACTGAAGGTGGCTTCTGTCCATATACCGCTTCAAAAGGAGTCATGCGTGTAACTGTATGGTAGGAAGTGTTGTACCACCATTCGGCTAGGGGTAACCATTGAGCCCACTGATTTTTCTCTTCATAGGAAAAACAACTCAGATATGTTTCCAAACACTTGTTGACAACTTCTGTTTGACCATCAGTCTGGGGATGATAAGTTGTGCTGAGATGCAATTGGGTGCCTTGTAGCTTAAGCAGTTCTTGCCAAAAATTGCTTGTGAAAGTTGGGTCACGATCAGAAACAATAGAGTGCGGCATGACATGAAGCTTGAAGACCTGGTCCATGAAAATTTGAGCCACCGTGGATGCAGTAAATGGGTGTTGAAGAGCGCAGAAATGATCATACTTGGAAAGGCGATCCACAACCACCATTATGACTGATTTATTTCCCGATTTGGGTAAGCCGATAATAAAGTCCATAGAGATATCCTTCCAAATAGTAGGTGGAATCAGAAGCGGTTGTAGTGTGCCCAGAGATTTGACTGTTTCTCCCTTGTTGCGTTGACACACCTCAAATTCAGTGAAAAAATTACAGATGTCCTGTTTCATACCATCCCAGAAAAAAGAATGTTTGACCCTGTCATAGGTTTTGGTGAACCCGAAGTGCCCCACTGTGGGTGTAGCATGAAGCTCAGAAAGTACCGTGGATTTAAGCTTTGAATGTTTGCTTAAATACAAACAACCTTTTTATCGAAGCTCATCCTGGAGCCAAGAGTACCCTGGGGGAGCTGGATCATTGGTCTGCAATTGTTGGATCAGATGCAAACTTTTGGGATCTTGTAGCCATTCCTGGTGCACAACTTCGAGCCAATATGGTACAATGAAGGAAAGAGAAAAAAGGGATCCTTCTTCTTCATATTTTTGGGACAGTGCATCCACCACCACATTGTCTTTTCCCTTATTGTAAATGATCTCATAATCATATCCAAAGATCTTAGTCACCCATTTTTGTTGCTCCAGGGAGGAAATGCATTGTTCCAGAAAGTACTCGAGGCTTTGATGGTCTGTCTTAATTTGGAAACGTTGCCCCAAGAGATAAGGGCACCACAGATCAACGGCATGAAAAATAGCCCACATTTCCTTTTCATAAATGGGTTTGCCCAGATTCCTTTAAGAGAGTTGTTTTCTAGTGAAGGCCAAAGGTCGACCCTCTTGCATAAGGACACCACCGATTCCTTTCCCTGAGGCATCACATTCCAACAAAAAGGTATTTGTGAAATCAGGAAGGGCCAGAACCAGAGTGGTGCACATGGTCGTCTTCAAGGTTTGAAAAGCTTGAGCAGTGGCTGGAGTCCAAGTGAAAGAGTTATTTTTTAGGAGAGCAGTGAGAGGTGCTGCAATCTTTCCATAATTCTTAACAAACTTGTGATAATACCCTGTTAAGCCCAGAAATCCACGCAATCTTTTGAGAGTCTTTGGGTGCGTCCAATCTTGCATAGCTTCAATATTTTTCGGATCCACCCTGACGCCATCCTTGCCAACTAGATGACCCAAGTATTCTACTTCTGAGGCACCAAAAGCACATTTAGACTGTTTCGGGAAAAGTTGGTGTTGAGAGAGTAGATGGAGAACTTGATCCACATGAGTAAGATGGTCTGTCCAGGTTTTTCTATAGATGAGGATATCATCAAAGAAAACTAAGACAAAATGACGGATAAAGGGATGGAAGACATGATTCATGAGGCTTTGGAAGGTGGAGGGGGAATTACACAAGCCAAAGGGCATGACCAAAAATTCATAGTGGCCCTCATGAGTTCGAAAGGCCATCTTGGGAATGTCTGCCTCTTTCATACGTATCTGGTGATAGCCCGAGCAAAGATCAAGTTTAGTAAAGAATTGGGCACCACTCAATTCATCCAGGAGGTCATCAATGACAGGAATGGAAAATTTGTCTTTAATGGTCAGTTTGTTGAGGGCACGGAAGTCGGGACACATTCTCCAAGAACCTTCTTTCTTCAGGACCATGACTACAGGAGAAGAGTAAGGGCTCGTACTAGGGCGGATAACATCTGCATTAAGGAGTTCCTGGACCGTTTTCTCAATTTCATTTTTTTGTGAAAAGGGGTGGCGATACAGACGGATATTGGGAGAAAGGATTCCGGGTACAAGGGGAATGGAATGATCATGAACACCACAGGAAGGAGGGAGTCCTTGGGGAGTGGAAAATACCATTTGATGTTTAGAAAGGAGGGCTTGGAGGTCTTGCGGCACCAGGGGTGTCTCTGTTGCTTGTATGGCATGGAGTTGGGCAACGACACTAGAATGACCTTTTTTTAGCATCTTTTCCATGCGATGGGAACTAATGAACTTAGGTGAACCAACAATGATGCCTTGGAATTTATATTTGTGGCCTTCCTGGTCGAATTGCATGGTTAATGCCTTAAAATCCATGAGAATGGGACCCAGGGTTCTTAGCCAGTCTACACCCAACACAATGTCACAACCACCCATGTCGATAGCAAACATATGGGATTTTAGGTGGTAGTCATCGATTTGGAGACGCACATTTTCATAGTGCCCTCCACATTTCAAGGAACCACCATTGGCAATCATGATTTGGAAATTGTTGACGGCATGGATGTAGCAATGAGTTTCTTGGGCAATGCGGCAATGAATAAAATTATGGGTGCTTCCACTATCAACCAGAATGATAACCTTCTGATGCTTGATGTAACCGATTAACTTGAGGGTTTGGGGAGCAGAGAAGCCAGTGAGAGCATTGAGGGAAATGACTGGTTCCACTTCGAGAGGGTTTGAGGGAGGGGTTATGTCAGTGATTTCAGGTGACTCAAACACAAGGGGAGTTTCAACATCCTCTTCTGAAATATCCTCAGAGATGGCCATAAAAAGATTTTGTTCCTTACACTTGTGGCCCAAGAAATATTTGTCATCACAATTATAACAAAGGCCTTTGAGTTGGCGTTCATCCATTTCATCCCTGGTCAATTTTTGGATCTTTAATGGGGCGGAGGGAGTAGTGGGATTTACGGGTTTAGGGTGAGGGATAAAGGAGGGTTTTTGGTTTTGATAGGATACAACCTGTTGTGCTTCTTTAGATTTTTTAGTAGCCTCCACCCAACTCGAGGATCAAGCCATGAGGACATGAGCCCAAATCGCATCCTTGAGGCCACTGATAAAACACTCTCGAAAGAAAGCATCAGTCATGCCCTATATTCGAAAAGTTAGGCGCTCAAAGGCAGCTATGAAGTCTTCTATTGTTCCTGATTGTTTCAACTTTGTCAAACGGCCAAATGGTTGGTGTCCATGTCAAAGCGTTCATAAAGCTCAGTCACAAATTGGGTCCAAGCAATATAGAAGTTTTTCTCCATTGCCACCATTGCTAACGTTCTTGATCTAGATGGAGAACACCATACCAGAGTTTGGCCAAGTCATATGTAATGTCATATAAAGAGAAATAATGTTCCATTTGGGTTACCCAACCAGTGGGGTCCAAGCCATAAAATTTGGTCACATACACCTGCAGAAGGCATAGGTCACGTTGAAAGTGATGGGGCTGAAAGGTATGGGAATGGGAGGAATTTTCACCTTCAGTCTTTGAAGGTGCATCAGAGAAAGGGTCATCTGTAGGGATCTTCAGTTTGGTGCAGAGTGATGCAAAGATAGATTCAAGTTGGGTGGTCAGTTCTTGTTTGACTTCCTCCATTGAGGACTGTATGGTTGTATTTATGGTTGTATTGATGGATGTATCGATGGAGGCAACAATGGCACTGATTTGTTTCACTTCTTTTTGGGTCTCAAGGAAACCAGATTGCAAGGTGTTGAAGCGAGCTTCCAGGTCTTGGCTACGGGTATGGGCCATGAGGATGGGTGAACTGAAAAGGATTGGGCAGGGTCAATTTTTTTTTCGAAAAATGATATGGATGAATGTGATAAGGGCGAAGAGATGAATCCAATGGAATAGGTCTCAAATAATGGTGAAAAAATTTCCAAACTTTTTTTTTTTTACACCTGCGGAGTTATACTCTAGTCTGAAGAATACTGCAGTGATGAAATCCCCAAATGCTTAACTACAAAGAAATGTGTATTTACTTGGCAACCCGAACATAGTTGCACTGCAATAGATCTTGTCTGTTTTAATTTGTTTATGTTTCTGTCCCCTAAGGGTTAGGTATTCAAGGGTTCTACAGACAAGGGTTTGCCCTGTGCTATAGCTCTCTAATATATGTGCGGGGTCCAACAGTAGTACTCGGCCCAATATCTCAGGGCACTAACTAAGGAGGATAGATCGTACCCTTAGCCGTACTACCCGACTACCTAGGTACTAGAGAGTATCTTCCCGAGTGATGTTCTCTGTGGCACTATAGAAGTCAGGCGGCCGATCGGTTTATCTAAAGAGGGATTCATGAAATCTAGGCCAATCCGTACACAGGTGTTGTCTGATGTGATACCACTCGAAGGGGTACCAACAGGCGTTACAAGGGTGGACAACAGATGTGCACTTAAGAACCACTTGTATTTCCTGCATGTATGAATCCCTCAACCACGGATTTATGCGCGTAATGACAGATCTATGTGGCTTAAAGACGTTGGAATACGTCTCTACCCTGAAAAAAAATTCCCACAATTTCTGCCAAGGAAAGTGCTTTGATACCACTTGTAATATACCAGATATAAAAAGTATGCAGAACATAAATAAAATGCTAGAAATGGCAGAATAATAGTAATATAACCAACATAATCTCCACAATAACACAGAAATGATATGAGAATAACAACATAAATAACACTTTGATTCAGAAAGAAATGTTCATGGGCCTCTTCGAGGGGGCAACCTCCAGTCAAGCAACGCTCTGTTACAATAATCTCCAAGATAGGGTTTTCATACCCTCGACCCTTATTTATACTAAATATGTCTATCAAGAGAAGCATCTAGAGGAAGATCCTTCTAGAAGCAGAAGCTTCTATTAGGTCTTCTTACATCCGCCTTATTCTATTTTGTTGAAAGGCCTTATTAATACTGACCTTTATTACATCTAAATATATTGATCTACCTATGTGCGGGTTAGGACCCTAACAAAATACATCTGCAAGAATATCCACATATATAGAAACCTTCAATTTTTTTTATCATTGCCAAATAAAAACAATCAACTGGATAGACATGTTGCAAATATACCAGTTGGTACTATATTGAGATGCTCAATTGGCGCTATACAAAGATGCGCTCTTCCTGGAGAGAAATTGCAGGTCAACCTCTGCAAATATATAGGAAAAACTAGCAAACACAGAGGTCACACAAGAATACCAAAGAATCTTCGACACTGGACACATTTTCAAAAAAATATATATTTGTTTCTTGTATACCACATATAACTTTATTTATCCTAACACATATAGAGACAGATAAGCCAAATGATCTATTTAATAGAATGAAATGGGTGTTGCTTACTTTTTCCATGGGAAAAATTAAATAAGTGACTATGGGAATTGTACTTAACTCTAAATATTGGGATGAAAGCCAGTTCGAAGTATACAGAGATCATTATGAATGAATTTCATAAATACATTAAACACATAAAATATACAAGGTAGGAACAATATATCAATTCACACGTGATGGGGATATATGTGCTCTTTCGTGGCTGTCTAATTTCTCACAAAGTAACTTTCTCTCTAATTACTTGTTAACCCTATACTAATATAATATTATGATTAACTAATTCGGGAATTCGGGACTCCGGATCTTCGGGGCTCTGGGCTTACTCCCAGAGTGACATTCTCCGGGAGTCATGTAGCAGCCCAACATCTTATGGTTGGTGTGTCACACAGTGCCACGAGTAATTTTCTGAATGGATATCACATGTACTTCATGTTGCTTGCCACGTGTCCGCTGCAGTTTCCATTTTCCTTTGCTACTTCAAGCTTCTCATTCTCCCTCGGTCCCGCCATAACAATGCATTTATTCCTATTCCAACCCGGCAGGGACTACGTTGCCATGATGCACTTGTTTGTTTTAGTTTTTAATGAATTTACATTGGAAATATTTGTGTTAGTGTTATTTCCAAAATTTGCTGAGTACATCTAATTAGATGCCAAAATTGAGTCATCTTTCCATTATGGTTTTTTTTAAATCAACATGATACAAAGTTCCCAACTGATCAAGACCTAACATATTTTTGAAATCCTATAAAATATTTGATGATGAACTTGGGATTGTTCGACATAATTGTTTTGATTGCAAACTCTCATATGAATTTGGATTTAATTTATATCATAAGAAGATATATATAATTTCATATAGAAATGATAGTTGTTTATTATAATTATATAAAAAAAACATCCAAAACACATTGAAAATTTGACAATGCAACATGCTTGTAGCATTTAACAACAAACTTAGAATTGTTTCAACCATAGTCCCAACGTTCATGGTGTTCCTTTTGATGACATAACGACATGATAATGACATACTTGTTGATATTATGGTATCTGCGAGAGGTATTAACCTCCACGTGTAACCCTGACAAGAATAGAATATTTCGGGAAGCAAGAAGAACCCTAAAAGACTTGGACATAACCCTAGAGGTAAAGTCGGCTAAAGAGAATATTGTATATTGAGTCTTTATCCTCCAGAAAGAGAATTCGGCCCAGACATCCTGGAGAAAGCAGTATAAATATAAGGTGCTAGAGCTCATTTGGCACACACATCTCGCAAATGCAGAAATGTAAGAGTGTGCACTGCAGAAAATGGGTAAGTGCACAAGTCTGGAGAGTAGTTGCAGTTGCAGCTACTGCAACCTGTATTCTCAGTGTAGGCTTGGAATTTCTATTGGTTATGGTTTGGACTTTCTTCCTTGTGTGCTATCTTTGGAGAGAGGTACGCTACATTGATTGGCTATTAGGCCTAGGGTTTGCTTCCAAAATCATTCTCTGTCAAGGTTAAGGTGCTCAGGGGTGTCTTCGGCCTATGGTTGGGTGACAATATTGCTATATTTTCTATGGTTAAACAAGCACATCTATTATTTCTAACAGGTTATGGGCCCACACTATCTTCGGACAATCTAACCACTGGAAGATAGATTGGGAGGATTTGCTCAATTACAGTTGCAGTCAGTTTTTGCTGCAACAATGAAAACCTAACCCTCTTGTTGAGGCACCTTAAGTGAATATATTGACCTAATTTCTAGATAGCCTAGTGCTCCCTAACCCAGTGCACCTCTTGGTAATCTCAGCAAGCCAAGACACCAAGTTTGAGTTTTTGGTCAAAATCAAAGGTTGACCAAGTGAAAGTCAAAGTAGTCATGACTTACTCTATGAAGTTAGAAAACAAGTTAGAAGGGGATTTTATCTTCATAGCATGGAAGACAAGGATTGACCTCATCCTTGCCAAGAATAAAATGTTGGATATCGTGAAAGGAAAGATCATGGAACCACAGTTTGAAGAAGGAAAAGAGAAGGAACCTCATAACGTTGCAGTTATGGAGAAGTTCAAAGACAATGACATCAATGCCATGAGTATCATAGTGGACTTTGTAAAATACCACTTGATACCCTACATATCCCATCTTGACTCATCTAAGAAAATGTGCAATTCCCTAACTAACCTCTTCTCAGTCAGAAACATTGGACAAGTAATGAGTTTGAAGAATGAGCTCTGTGACATGAAAATGAATGATGATGACAACATACCAACATACCTTGTGAGAATCTCTCAATTAAGAGATCAACTACAATCTATTGAATAAATCATTTCAGAGAAGGCACTGGTAAATATAGTACTCAATGGTCTTCCCAAGACATGGGATGCATTTTCCGCAAGCATGAACACAAGGAAGGAGTATCCCACATTTGAAGAACTTTGGACTTGCTGTGCACAAGAAGAATCAAGGATTAGGCAAAAGAGAAATTCCAAGGGAAAGATGATGATCAAGCTTTCACAACAAGATTCAAGAATCTCAGGAATAAGAAGAAGTTTGGCTCAAGGAAGAAACCAAATCAAGAAAAGGATATGTCAAAGATACAATGCTTCAACTGTCGAAAATATGGTCACTACAGAAACCATTGTCCTAAGTTAAGAAAAAGGAAGGAAACAGAGGAAGCAATAGTTCTCGAATAAAGGGAACCCTCTAAGAAGGCCAAGCAGGATAAAACAAACTTCTTCTTCTAAGTCAAGGTAACAATATTCTTCATAGTTCTTGTACATACCATGTTTACATAGTTTCTGTATATATCTTGCATATCTATTTCTTAGAAGATAAGATGTTCAAGTGAAACAAATACCTATGGAATAATAACAAGATAAGGATCGTTATCATGATGACTACAAGTCAAGCAATACACATGATAAGATGAAGTACATTAACAATCCTTGGTAACAATTCCTGTGGAAGCTATTATTTAAGTAACAACTACCAGATAAGATGAAATTAGAATCAAACTTGAAGAGACCCAAAAGAAGTCAAAACAGAAAGAAGTCAACAATCATGAGGAAATTAGAAAAAGACTCATGACACTTTGCAGAAGGCAATAAGGATGTAGAAAAAACCGTGGACTCTCTTAGATGGAGGGAGCTGATTACAGAATTCCAAAAGAAGAGCATGCATTCATGCATGAAGCAAGGATTAGGAGGGAGCTAATCCTAAATGATATGATCCATTGAGGATTATGAAGTATCTATCCTTGTTCCCATTGAAAGTAGAGACCATGATAAGCAACACGTGTTCAGAAGAAGTCTTCTTCGAAAAGAAGCCTCAAAGTATTCTTGGTTGTCCATATACATCCATGATCATATGATAAAAGGAAGAAGTTGGAATCTTCAGGGCATGGAATCTATAGAAGACTCCATGGACCCAAGAGCTAAAGTGAAACATGAGGAAGAACACAAAGATTCCAAGAAAGAAAGAAAATCCAGAACAACCAATTATTATACCGAGAATCACAAGACTACCAGCTTGGTTTGAACCCACTAGAAGCAATCAAGCAGAAGAAATGGAAGTTATGATGAAAAACAATATATGTAAGAAATTGTGAAAAAGGGTTATGAATGGAAGCATTGTGAGATTCAGAACTAGAGGTTCTTCCAGAAGGAGGAAAAGACTATGATAACAACTTGTTCTCGTAAACCAGATATACCTCTATCTGAGCTACTATATTTCTTACAGTATCCATGGATTGAAGTTTACATCAGTTGGTTGTAAAAGATTATTCTTCCCAATAGAGCATTTGAGGAAGAAGCTTATGTAAATAAATCTCAAGGTTTTGAGGTATACCAGAAAGAGACCCATATATACAGATATAATAAGACCTTGTATGGATTCAAACGACTTGATGCAGAGTATCGCATATACAACAGAAGCGTGGTGAAAAAATTCTATGACAAATATAGTGTATTAGAATAGTTACTCAAAAGTCTAGGATGATGGATTGCTAATCCATGGAAAACTCTCATGATGACAGAAGAAGTGCTACTTGGATATGTTTCAGTTTGAGCCTTGTCACAATGTCATGAGCTAGCAGGAAACATAAGTGTTGAATTTGACCATTGTAATGATCAGAGCTATATGAAGTCTTCAGAGAAAACTAGTTTTCCATAACAGACCAAAGTACATTGAGATCAAGCATTACATTCTACGTGATGAAGTCCAGAAAAGAGAAGTGATTCCCTAATATATCTCCACAGATGAGCAGATAACAAATATATTGGTAAAGCCTCTATCCAAGATGAAAAGTTTGCGTACGTAAGAGATAAGTTGGGGCTCGTGGATACGACTTCCTTATTGAAAAAGGAAGAGATTACTACCAGGTTGGGAGGGAGCACTGATGTGTTATTGATTTTTGGACAATCATTTTTCAATTCGAAAAATGGTCCAGGATGAGCAGTTCCTTTCCAGTTTGGAAAGTGGTTTGAGATTTCTGACGGACAGACATTTTCTAGTTCGGAAAATGATCCAAATCGAACAGTCATTTTCATAATGAAAATGGTTCAATAGATTGTTTATGTACCATAAACAATGATTCCCCTTGTGTCCAGTGTGGGGGAATGATCTAGGACAGTCATTTTTCTTGGCAGTCACTATGAGTAGTGGTCAAGTAGAATGTTCCGCCTCGTCGGGCAGTCATTCTTTCGAGGTTCACAGTTTTGAGCAGTTTCGAAGAATGGTCCATTTTGGAGGTTGGTGCAGGACAATCATTTCCATTAGGAAATGGTCCGGATAGTCATTCCCTAGGGAAGAATCATTCTATCCAGGTTTCACTATGGTTAGTGCCAAAAGAATGGTCCAGTTAGGTGAATGGTCCAGGTTCAACAATCAAGGACAGACATTCCCTAGGGAAGACTCATTCTCTCCAGGTTGCACTATGATTAGTGCCGGAGGAATGGCTCAATTAGGTGAATGGTCCAGCCTCAGAAATCAAGGACAATTATTCTTCTATGCTTGAGAAGAATAGTCTAGATAGCCCATGGCTGATGTTTTACTTTCTGAGGGTAGATGCTCTTCCAGATCTCGCAGATGTGAGTGGAAGAATGGCCCACATGACTCAATTTATATCATCATATTGTTTCTATGTAGGTTGATATCAGATGATATGATTTCTATGGAGATTATGTGTCTATAGATAGTAGATGTATGATACTGTGGTGGATGTGTTCCATTGGTTGTGACTATGTGTCACTGATTAAGTAGTCGTGTGCTACTTGGTGTGGTTGTGTACCACTAGATAATAGTCATGTACTACTATGGATAGACACATTTGTGTTCTATTGAATGACATTGTTCTAATTGTTGTGTAGAGTAAATAGTACCTCATCATCAATTATATGAAACAACTCATCTTACTTACAATGTTATGATGACAACTACTACAGGAAATGAAGGCTACTTGCAAGAAATGATGCATAATATAAAATAGTAACAATATGAAATGAAGATAGTTGAAGGAAAGGAACTATAACAACACACAAAGGTTCCTTGTTCATGCTTGAGTGGGCCCTACCCAAAGATTCTTCAGAAAACTTATAAATACTACCAAGAGAAAGATATCTAAAAATAAAATTTATGCATTAAGATATCAATCCATAACAACAATTCATACTCCACAAGTTTGAATTCATTAGTCCATAGTTCTCAATTCTTAAAATAGAAAGACTAAGCTAAGGCTAACCCCTAGTTCCTATTTATGCAAAAACACTGCAATCATCCCTTTAATCAGTCCTTGACTGAAGGGCTCTTGTCCTCAAGATCCCTATAATTAGGGCCCTATGTTTTAGGGGTCAAATCCCCTTCTAGATTAACCCTCGTCAATCAGAAATTTGAGTTGAGATAGTGTTGGATTTGGTGCTTAGCATTCCTGGGAGGTTGAAGAGGGAACATAATCCCTCTTTTCTCTAATGTGAATGTTGGTGAAGAATCCCCTTGAAATTTTACCAGCTTGAGCAATGGGTTAGTACATCCTTAGACATGCATGAAAATAACAAAACCATAACTAAACTAAGATGGAACCATAACTAAACCATAACTAAATTATCAAAAACATGCTTGTGTAAATTTATTGGCCACAGATTGTGTAATGGAACTTTTTCCATGATACCTAGCATCCTTTTCTACTTTCTTCCCTTCTTCCCTCTCCTTCTCTTAATCTAATGATGGTGTTGGTGTAAGGTGTAGTAGTAGAGGGGGGTTGAACCTAAGCCCAATCCAAGGTTAACCCTCTCCATTGATTCATTGCACAATTGGGCCCTAAACAGGGCAACTAGCAAGTTGTTGGGGGAATGAGGTTCATCCCTTTGGAGGTCATGTGGTAAGCCATTCCACCTCTTTTAGTACAATAGGGTTGCTTCTTCCCTAAGAGCCTAATTATGTCTTTAAAATGGGTTATTGAGCAAAGCCACTCCACAGTCCCGTCCTTCACATGTTTTCCATTTGAACGTTGGGTTATTGTCCATGATTATCTTCATTCGAAGAGGTCAAAAGAAATGTTTCTCTGTTATGTGGTGATGTCATAGAACCCTATTTCATTACATATACAGTATGGATACCATGTTGAAAAGAATCTCGTCTTCACCTGGTATTTTTTATAAAAGGCATTATTCAGATAAACCTCTTCGACCTCTGAACTATTGCCAAAACTCTGTTCTAATGGGATATTTATGATGTTATTATTCATTGTCATATTTCGTAAAGCAAAGTTGAATACAAAATATTCTAATGGGATATTTATGATGTTAAGGGTACCATAAGAAAAAGAGGATTCATACTTCAAACCTGGGCATTATACCCCGTTGTAAAGAGTCTTGTTTCCAACAGAATTTTCAGCTCAGCCATGCAAAGTAATGGTGTTGTTCTTGAAATAAAACGGAGAAAGAGTCCAAGCCCTGAAACTCAACATTAAATTCCTGCTTTCTTAATCCTTCAGTCATTCAGCAACCCTTTGTTATTTTAAAACTTCTCTTTCTCAGATCAAAATCGTTATAAATCATATTTAAAGGACATTTAGCGAAAATTCTATCTTCTATTTTTATAGAGTTAATAGTTGTTACATATTTAATAATTGAAAACGAAGAATGAATTTTGCGTATGATTTTAAATGAGCTTTTTCAGAGGCTTCAAGGGAAGTAGGAGGGAACGAGGAAGAAGGCCAAATGTTGTTTGGCAAGAAGGGAGAAACAAGAGAATCTCATTTTCTGTGCATTTTGATGCCAAATCAGAAGAATTCAACCAGCTGGTTCAAAATAGGCACTTATCTCTAGGAAGCGAACAAGCCTTGCTTCATCCTTTTGCATCTGCAAATGCTCTTTTGCAACTACAACCAAGTATTGTTGATGTCCTTGAATTACCTCAACCAATGCAAGAAAATGATGGATGGGAAGAAAACTAATTTAGGCATGCATCCAGAATCATGAATGGGCTGAATAATCCTAAAAATCCTCCATTGCTTGTCATTGCTCCTGTTGTTCCTTCAGTTAACTCTTTTGTTTAGAGACCACCAGAAACCAAATCCTCACATCCAGAACTGTCACATGGTGATAAGAAAGGGAAGAAGCCTTTAATGACTAGCACCGAATCATCCCAGTCTACCTCAGTTTATGGAAAATCAATACTAAGAAGAGGATAGGGAAAAAAAGGGAAATTTCGTTTATGAATATGCATCTAGAGTTGCTCTAGATGCATATTTTGTTCTGATTTTATAATAGAACATTGTTAACTCAGACTTGATAAGTTTGTTTTTTATATTGTCTATTATTGGGGCTATGATATTTTGAAACTTTTGAATATTATGATTTTATTATTGGGGCTATGATATTTTGAAACTTTTGAATATTATGATATTAAATTTTAAAGTTTTGGAACAAATGGAGTAACAAGAAGTGTATGATTATTAATTTATTTTTTTTAATGACATGATTCACATATTATATGTAGTTTTATAATATATTATTGAAATGATGAGTTGGGAGTCACAAGTGGAAATGAGCACAAGATATAAATTGTCTTTCCTAATAGAGTCTAGTGGGATCCCCGCCTATTTTTTTAATATTATACACAATATTGTACCTTCTTACCAATTATTTCATTAATTTATAATTAATCTTTTTTTTCTCATAAAATTTTATTAATTAAAGAGAAACATTTAAACTGAATAATTGTTGAAGAAAGGTACAAAGAAAAGGAGGACATCAATGAATGGACTCATTCATCAATTGAGAGGGATTTACTTAAAAAGTGACAAAAAAAGGCAGAGTGATATTGATCATGTGGTCTTCTCCTTTAAGAATATTAACAGTGTTTCACATCACTTGAGGTGGTCCGAGTTGAATGTAAGGTTTCATTTTCTTTCTATGGCACTTGGTTTCCTTTGCATGAGTTTATTTACATATGAGACTTCTATAGGATTTTGTGGTCCCAGTCTTCCTAGAGATTTGTAAAATTATTTAGCTCAAACTGTTGTTTAGTTATTTATAAAAGGATCATTGCATTTTTCTCATAGTTGGCTTGGCTCTTATTTCTTCAACATTTAAACTTTTTTTAATGCCTTTATATCCAAATTTCTTGGTATTATTGTCACTATTATAAATTTCGGTTTAAAAGAGTTTTATATTCATTTATGTACATTTCTATTTGACATTGTAATATATTTCTTTTATTTCTTTTATTTATCTATTTTATGTACAGCTAAAAGCAAAAGGATAAAAAAAATCATAAAATATATTATAAAATTAAGTTGCATTCAAGTCAAGGTTCTTTTCATTTGGAACTTTGATTTTCATTTTTAGGCTATAAACGTAGGGTGATAATCGTGCTTACCTCGCTTAGCCTAACAGGGTTTGAAGTGTTTTGTGATAAACATTATAGTTTCTCACTCAACAAGTCCATGTTAGATGTATGTGCAATATTAAAAAAGTCTAGTGAGGCCATGTTACATATATAGGTGTCCCTCAAATGTTGTTATAATGATCATCATTATAACACTAATTACCAAATTATTTCAAGTCGTTAGACAACATTAAAACACATTCTAACATTCCCCTGTAATGTTGATTAGAAGAATGAACACCTCAGTTGAGGAAGGAGTTGTGTTATATAAGAATACTAGGTCAATAATGTGAAATATTTGACATTTCATAAGTCTAATGATGCCTCATTGTGTGTACAAATGCTTCATAATGTTGTTCTCACAACCATCATAGTGATAGGCTACACAACGGTAAATGTGTCTACTAGACAATCATTACATCAAGGGATGTAATGAACATATTTGGAAGAGGATGGAATTACATTACATTCCCCTTTAATGACAACTTCAAACATCTTGGATAAATGGCAAGCATAGCTTCAAACTTTGTTGTTGTCAAGGATAAGCTTATGTGTGGAATAATGTAGGAAACTGTTCATAAGTTGTAACCAAATTCTCAATAAGGTTAGAAGAGATTCTAACATCAAGGACCAATGCATAATGACCGGTAATGAAAACATCAATATGATCATGTTAAAGTGCCAAGCAACGCAAGATATAGTAGTAATCTATAGAACCAATTTGTCTTCAAACTCTTCACGCACACACCGCTTAAGAACAAGTGAAGCAAACAAGGAGTTAACTGCAGTAAATATCCTCCAATTGCAAAGGCATGCATGAATCAAAGATCAATGTGTCAAAGAACAATCTCTCTAATAAGACATCAATCATAACAGAATACGAAGTTGAATGTGATCCAACATGATGAAAGTGTTGGCAATCAACTAAAGTGCTTCAATACATAACTCAAACATGATCTAACAATGATCATTAAGTTCAACAAGTGCTCAAATATGCACCACACATAATGTAAAATGGCCTTTCCATCACAAATGCATAGTTCCAAGAAAAGCACTAAATTTATGGCATCAAGAAATTGTCTTAAATAGACTATTGTTATAGTCAAACAAAGGAGAAATATGTGGCCATTGCCATCCTTAATAATCATATGGCCAAATAAACACAAACTAATATCACTATTGCATAGAGCATGAAATTTTGTGCACATTTTTAAAAACTCACTCAAAACCGTGTACGTATCAGTAATTTATGACCATTTTAAGTTCCAAAATTGAGGTCTGGACCTAGGTTTCTTTTGAACAAATGAAAAATACCATCATAAAACTAAATAATTGATTGAATCCACCCATGTAACTACCAAGAGGACTCATAAATACACATTCTAGAAAGAACCACACTAAAAGTGGATTTCATCTGCAAAAGTTATGAGTGATAGAAAGTGAGCTTAGAAATATGAATTGCAAACCCAACAGGATAAGCCAGAAGTGTTATGTGGCATATCTCTATTAATCAATTTCTCCAAGGACTAAGCATAAAAATTTTCCCATAGTTGACTTGGCAAAAGATATGAAATATCAAGTGATGATGTGACAATTCTCTACCATATGGTATCCACCCTCCTAAAATTCACATAGTACATTGTGCTTAGAATTAAGGAAAACGATGCTCTAACTACTGTTAAATTTGGCAGCATCGATAGTCATTCTCCAATGAGAGGCCATATGGGCCACCCTGAGGCTAGCCAGGGAGATTTGGAGAATCAACCAGTCTTGTGAGGTATTGACAAAAGCTAGGGGGAACGAACAACCTCTGTGAGTCAAACCAAAAGTCAGGATGAACAAGATGCTATGTGAGTCTAATGCAAAAGTCAGGGGGAACGTACAACCTCTGTGAGCATAGACAGTCTAGTGCAAAAGTCAGGGGGAACGTACAACCTCTGTGAGCATAGACAGACTAGTGCAAAAGTCACAGGAAACATACAACCTCTGTGAGCCTAGTCAAACCTTGTGAGCCATGAGAAAAAGTCAAGGTATCTAGCAAAAGTTGGGTTGAATGTAAAATTCCTATGAGATAGAAACAAACGATATTCCTAATATTGCAAATGATGTAATTGTATTGATCTAGTGCGTTGGCACGTGTAAACATTATCCACCATGAAGAGAATTTCGAATTGCCTTGTCAAGAGTTGTAACTAAAGTCTTGAGTCTAGTTATATGTTAGAACTAAAGTGTAATGTTGAATTGCAACTAAAGTCTTGAGTCTAGTTCTATTTTAGAACTAAAGTGTAATGTTGAGTTGCAACTAAAGTCTTGAGTCTAGTTCTATTTTAGAACTAAAGTGTAATGTTGAGTTGCAACTAAAGTCTTGAGTCTAGTTCTACTTTAGAACTAAAGTGTAATGTTGAGTTGCAACTAAAGTCTTAAGTCTAGTTCTAAGTTCGAACTAAAGCATGTCAATCTCAAGTTTAGTCCTAAGTTCGAACTAAAGTGTAATGCTAAGTTGTAACCAATCTCAAGTCTAGTTCTAAGTTCGAACTAAAGTATGAAGCTGAGTTATGACTAATGCATGCAATTAGATTACTATTTCAAGCTTCTCCTCTTCCCCTCTTCAGCCTATATAAGAAGAGGTTGAACCCTCTCCTCAACATAGTTTTGCAACACAATTTTGAAACAAAGTTTTCATATGCAGGTTGAGGGTGAAGTAATAGAGGAGCACATCAGTGATAAAGAGGCAACATATCAAAGGTGTATTTAAGCAAGGTCTTATAAGTCTTTGTCAGGTCAGAGTCATCTTGGCAAGCTCTTTGAGAGCAGAACATTCATGGTGTATATTTGTAAGAGATCTTACATTATTAATGCAATAAAGAAATATTGTTTGTTGATATGCATGTTTACTTATCTACATAATTATTGCTATTCGATTATGATTTGAAATTGTTGAAGTGTATTAAGATGGAATCAAAGTATTGAAGAAAATAAAAGAATTAATCCGCATAAGAAATCAAACTCATAATTTAACATGGTATCAGAGCTTAGGGTGTGTTAAACGTGTTGAAGTGCAGCAACAAGTACACACAGATCCAAGTGAGCTTGATTAAGTTTCTAGTGTGAGGACCATGGCATCCTCCATTTCAGTCAGGGTCGAAGATAGGCTCAAAGAAGCTACCAACTTTAATGTGTGGAAGCTACGTATAACAAATATCTTGCAAGAGCATGATCTTGAGCAGTATGTGACCATAGTGGTGGAGGAACCAACAAATAATGCAGGAAGAACGACTTTCAGGAAGAGTCAAGCAAAGGCCAAGCGAATCATCTTTGACTGAGTCAAAGACAGTATAATGTCTGCAATGACTTCGTTGATGACTTTCAAGGACTGTATGGATACCTTGGTGAATCTGTATGAGAAACATGATCCAAGTCAGAAGAGGACACTTAAGAACAAGCTTAAGTATTTGAAGATGGAGAAAGGTGAATCAATGGCATCTTTCTGTTCCAGGATAGCTCAGATCAGAGATTAGCTTTTGGTCACAGGGGTGACAGTGGATGATGATGATTTAGTGCAGACCATTTTTTACGGTCTTCCTTCTTCATGGGAGACCTTCTTATCTAGTGTAAGTGGGAAAGAGATTCAACCCACGTTTGAGAGGTTATGGCATGATTTCCTACAGGAGGAGAGTCGCACAACTACCAGGAGCGAGCCAATGAAATAAGAGCACTCAGCTTTAGCATCAAGATTCAAGGGAAAGAAGAAAGGCACTTTCCAGAAAGGTTCTCAATGGAAGCCAAACATCAAAGGTTCATTCAAAGGAAAGAATATTGATACATCTAAGATTAAATGCTTTAGTTGTAATACATTGGTTCATTTTGCTAAAGATTGTTGGTTTAGAAAGAAATATCCTAGGAAAGGGAAACATCATGCCTCAATTGTTGAGGATGTTGAATCCAAAAGAAATAAGAAAAGTCCTTCTAATGAGAAAGAAAATAGGAAAGAATATTATTTGGTTTCTGCTTTATCTAGTTCAATTTCCACGAGGCCGAAAACTTGGTTAGTAGATAGTAGTGCATCAAAGCACATGACAAGGTACAAGGAGATCCTCTCAGATTTCTATACAAAATCTTTTGTAGAGCAGGTCGATCTCGGGGATGAAAAATGTTACAAGATAGAGGGAGTAGGCTCTATCTCCTTCAGATTGGAATCTGGGGCTAGAATTCATGTTGGTGAAGTATTATATGTTCCAGGGCTCAAGAAGAATCTACTCTCAGTTGCAACCCTTGAGGACAAGGAATATTGGGTGATCTTCAAGGAGAGGAAGGCACTACTATGGGCTAAAGGTAGCCACTTAAGTACAACAGAACCCATTGGAA
>ML777244.1:239070-286907 GCA_009831015.1 Picea engelmannii | reverse complement strand
CAATGCACCAACTACTCAACCTCACAATACAATTGCAGGAAATTGGGGCATAGGGGGGATAAATTTGGGCAGAGTTTCTATGCTCTTCTTCTCCTCTTTTTTAAATGGGACCCCTACCCCTTCTTTTATAGGTAGTTATCCAGTTGAATCACTGGCCATAGGCAGTCAAACAATTTTAGCAATTTCCCAAAACTCTGTTTCCTATATGAAACTTTCCATTTTTCATGCTTTTGTCAGTATACACGAGTTATAGAAGGCCTACATGAGTGCACACGGGGGCTGTAGAAGGCCAGGGTGCGTATGGCTCAAAAAAGAGGGATTTTTAGAAGAGCTTGGCTCAAGAAATTGGAAAATAGTATGGTCTAAGGCGAGGTATGCAAGCTAGGTGAAAATTAGGCTTATAACAGGCACAATGTCAACCACCAAAGAAAAACAAGGAAAAAATCATAATTTCCAAACATAATCAAAGTAGTTTAAAATGCAACAAACTCAAATGCCTCAGATATTGAAATGACACTCACCATGATACCTGACTTGTACCTCATGCAGAAAGACCCAATGTCTTCTGAAAGCCAACTGATGTGGATACTGTCGTGATGAACCTGGAGCTGTGGTGGAGAGGAGGGTCTCTATCTGTGCAAGTGACACTGATGTCAAACTGTCTCTCAGTACTCTGTGTTTGCAACCTAAGGGACTCAAGACATAATCTCCTTATTTATCCCTAGGAGTTGGGGATAACAAGGCATAAGACTCTAATGATGATTGTCTCATTCACTTGTATTTCCATGCCTCTTACAACATTAATTAGTCCTAATTTCTAATGTTTTGAAAGTTATGTGAAAATTCCAATGCCACTCTTGCATCATACCATTGTAACCTATCAAAATACACCAACTAATTTGACTACTAAAACACTTCCATTACCTCAAGATTGTTATTCACTCTAGAGGTCTTTGTGGGATCCCTTATGTTAAAACTATTATTGCACAATCTATACTTACCCAAAGCCTAAAGGAAAGTAGGCTTAGATTGACGTAACACAGAGTTAGTCCTATCACTATCACCCCAATAGGATACATCTTTCTATTTAGGAGGAGAAGAAACTCACTCCAAGGGAGACATCCCAAGACCTAGTTTTTTATGAAGGGTAAAAAGATCAGATAAAACCCACCCCTCTCTCTAGGTCACTCAAGGAAATAAATCACTTGGTAAAGTTTAAAGGGGAAAAGGAAAATGGAAATGAGTGGTACCTTCCCTTTACCAATGAAACAACAAAAGTTAGCAGTAATAAATGATATCAATCTTTCAAATCAGTGACTTCAAGATATAAATATGCCACTGAAACACTAAAAGATGAAATGTATAGAAACAACAAATATGTCCATAAATTGCAAGCTATGATGACAAAAAATGATATAAAGACTTTGCAAGTTTGATAGTACTTTGCCACTCAATTTAAAGATTTAAAACAAGTCAATGAGTGACTTGAATAGATTGTCAAAACAATTTTAACAACAAAAAAGTAATAATAATGATAGAAACAAAACCACTTCAGAAAAAGTACTTAGTTTAGTCAATTAGACAAACACTTTAATATATATTGATAGTAACTTGCCTAATACAAATGTTGGCGGTTTTATGGAAAATTTATGGGTTATTAAGGGGTTGCAATGATGACTATAAAAATAGTTATAACAACAACAACAACCTTAAATAACATCAGATTTTTTCACTTAGAACAATAGCAAAAGGGAGACTAGAGCCTTGGGATGATAACACCTAGGCTAGTGCAAAATTTTGGGTTAGTTTTAGAGGATAGTATGATAATTAGGGATGCTAAATAAAGGTCATAGAAGAAATTATAGCAGCAACAATATGGTTGTTAGTGTTAGTGAGAGTTTTCAAGAAGATAGTTTAAGAGTTTTTTTTTTATCTCATTCATCCATAAGAGTATAGAAATCAGTGCCTTTAGGGTTTTATGGAGTCAATAATAGTAACTATATCACTTGGGAAATAAAATAATGATAATGCTTAGCTAAGGGAAGAAGTAAATTCAAGAGGTGTTGCCACTTCAAGGCCTCTTGCATTTGACCCTTTAAGGGAGGTTTTGCTAGAGAGTGGGCCTTTGTGGAAGGTGAGTTGCACCTTGTCATGGATGAAATTGTTTCTTATCCTATTCATTACCATTTATTCTTAGCTTTATTTATTTTGATATTTTTCTCTTGTGCTACAAGGAAATAGTTGAGGGCCATTGTCCTGGCTTGATGACCAGAGGTGACATCATTATCTACAAACATTTCATGGAAATGAGAAGGATCACTCATGATGAGACCCCCTTTCTCTTGGTTATTCCACCAAGATCCACTACCCTAGTTTGGTGACCATATAGGTGGTAATGCCATACTGCTACATGTTCATGGTCACAATAGGTCGGCTTGTGATGAGACCTCCTATCCATTAACTAGTACCTTGAGTATTTATGTTATCTTGTAGGTCCCTTTTTCTTACTGAGAAGCCTTTCACTTCTTTCTCGGGGATCCTTTGGCGAAGCATATTGAAGGTTTCAGATTTGGATTTTAACTCTTGCCAACTACTTTTATCCTCTGGGCCTTTAGCCCCTTCTTCCCACAAGGTAAGGTACAACACTTCATAGTGTATCCAATCCTAATGCACAAAAAGGAAAGGGGAGATGGAAGGAATAAATATGGAAAGTGGTAAGTATGGAGGGAACAGATGACGACTCTTCAAAGATCCACCCAATAGAAACCCATCCTAAAGGGAAATAAACTTACTAGGGCATTATGTCACCCTCCTAGGTTTGAACGAGGCAAAGAGCATAATTTCCAAGAAAACTTCATGAAATGGAGAAGGATTCAATACAACATGTTCAAGTGCTTCAAAAATCAGAGTGATACATACCATGATACCCAGACTCATTACCTCATGGAGCAAGGATTACTACTACTTTAGGACCAGGCTGGTGTGATGGATATTGTTGCTGGTGATATGTGGACTGCACTGAAGAAAAGAGGGGCCCTTCAAGGCCATGCTTAATTCATCTGGCTCTCAATACTCCATGTCTAGGACCTGTGGGCCTCGAGATGTGATATCCTTATTTATCCCTAGGCTAGGGGATAACATCTAGATTCAACTCAGGGACATGTACTCACCGCAGAGTGCATGAGAGCCTCAACATCTCTGGTATGACCTGTGCCTGTTAAATCTCAACGAAATACATTAGCAATCCTTAGGGTGGTGATATCACCCCTTATCCATATATGATAAAATAAACAAATAAAATCATCTCTAGTCTAACATATGATTATGAGCATACATATATACATAATGAAGCAAAGCAAATATGGAAATGCAACTACAACTATACTAGAATGATATGCAATGGTATGTACAATGGATGTAAATGCCTACCTACTTCTACTTACCTGTTGGCTGAATGCTAGGTGTAGTCATTTAACCAGTGGAACCATCCTAGCAATGTCTCATAATACCAACCTTTGTGCTTCATCATAAACCAAAACAATGACAAGTTAAGCACAAAAATAACATGAGTTTGAGCATGTATCATATCATAGGAAGTTGTAAAGTCTAGCTCATGGAGGGGGGAGACAGGGACAAAATCATGCCAAGTCACCCTTTTAGAAAAGTGATCAATCCATCTCAAAAAAGGATCATGATAGGTCAATGACTCATAGGGACGGCTTAGAGATTTTGAGGGTTGACTACCTTGGATGTCATCACTCCATGCGGTATAAGAAGAGATTACCAATAATTTAGAGGGGAACTAACAACTTCTTAGGGTAAATCTAAATTATTGAGATACTAAACTTCTTAAGGCATTCAACCTCCCCTTGAATTCTAATGAAAAGTTTTTCTCTAAAGAAAACTTGAAACAAGAGACATGTTCCCCAACTGCATCCTTAGTGACATAATGAGGTAAAGAAATCGGAGGGAGTTGGACAACCTTGTCACAAGTATCCTTCTTCAGGAAAGCAATGTCCTCACCTTTATCAAAATTTGAGCACAACGGCAATTGATAATATTCTTCATAGAATAAATCCAAGTGATCAAAGGAATAATCATCAAAATCCTCAAGGTATGATAAAAAATCATCGGGATAACATTGCACTGGATCATCCTTAGGTGCTTGGAAAACTTCTATAATTATATCATCATCTTGTTGCCAAACGTCAAAATTATTAGGAACATTGTATGATTGTTGTAAAGGAAACATTTAAAGATATGCTTCCATATCATAAATGGGATCCTCATCATAACCAATCACATCCCACTTATGTCTTCCAACATGTATGAACTCATCAATATTATCAAACATGTCACTACCTTTATCATAACATGAAGGATTTAATGCATCCAAGGGCTCCTCTCATAATTTTTCACTTTCCAAATCATAAAATAAAGAATCATCAAAATCTTGGAAAGGGAAATAAATTACCGTGTTCACTTCTTGCTGTGTAGGGGTGTCAAAGGCTTGGATGACTTCATCAAATGGAAGAGCATCCAATACATCATCCCCAAGACTCATCTCTTTAATCATATTTTCTCCTTCATCAGAAAATGAAGGACCTAGCTCTTCCAAGGGTTCCTTTACTTCTTCACCTTCTGAATCATAGAACAAAGTGTCATAAAAAACCTAGAAAGGAAAACAACTCACCTCATTCTCTTTGTCTTGTGCAAAAGAGATAGGATCTTGGAGAGCTTCATTGGACAGAGGAGAGGATACTACTGCTTCATCCTCATAACTCACTTCTTTAATCAAGTCTTTATTGCATTTTATTGAATCATGGAAAAAATATCGCTCCTCTTCAATGTGATGACAACCTTCATAAATCTTTCCTTCTATATTAGAGGGTTCTTGGTATTGAGTATGGTACACATCCCTGAGATCTTCCACAATCTCAGTGGTGAATCCTTAGTCCTCTAAGGCTATTGAGAGATTTTGAAGGGCATATCCATATGTCTAGCATTATGGTTTCGCAAACTCAATAAAACTACTGATGAGGTCTACGAAATATGACATACCCTTATATTGGAAAAAACCCTTAATCCAATCTTGCAAAAAAGACGACAGGGAAAGTATGAAATTTTTTTACCAGAACATGCTCCCCTTCAAATTCTATCTCACTTATATACTTCAAGAATTCTACAATATGAGTAATTGGGAGGCCTCCAAATCTTGGAGAGTTGTTTAACCATTTTATATCAAAACAATGCGGGTATCCTTGAAAAATTTCAAAATAAATAGTCGGATACACTTGTTCTCAGGGAACCATGCTCCCATATCTTGGAAATATCACAAAGTTGAGAGTAAGGTGGCACCTTGGAAAATTTTAGTGGACTCGTGAGTGTTATTGGATAAATCGGTGAATGTGAACATAAAATGATCTCCCTAGATCCACCTAGATGTATAACAAAACGAGACAGGACATGGCGCTTTCCCTAAGATTAATCATCAAATTTACTATCAAACAAGAGATGAGTGACATGCCTTTGAATATTGCTTCCTTATGTATTTGTTGTCTCAGCTTCGCTCCGGTTCTCTTATGCAATTAGATCTCCAATGACACAAACCAACCAAAGTGAAAGCAATGATAATATATTCAATGAAAACTTAAACATGTGATCAAGGAGTCATGTAATAAAACGAGAATGATTTTATGGGAAAGAAACATGCCACCGTATTATATTAAGTAAAAGTGGAAGATACAACCAAACTGCCTTGATGTTGTAAGGTTCCCTTTTAGTGGCCCTTTGCTCCAACACACACACTTTCTTCAAACTTGCATGAAGATGACCCATAATAGCTTGATGAAACAATGGAGATATCAAGAATCAATTGAAGTAGAGTTCCTCACACAATATTCAGCCTATTCATTCATAAATTCCTTACTTGATCTTGCTTTCTTTTTGCTAACCTTTTCGATGAGAAATCCATCATTATATAGGAGAAGGAGAGATGGTTAAAGAGATTAGGATGATCCCACCAAATCAGAGAAGCCAGTAGGATCCCAACCATACAGATGCCACCTCATATTCTAGAAGATTCCCTTCTAGAACCTTCGTGAACTTCATCCCTTTTCTTAGTCTTAAAACGTCGTCGCACCCTGTCTATAGAGCAGCCTGCGAAAATTCCGCAAGCTAGGTTAAGGATAGCCTATGGAAATCAAGCATTTATGCACTGTGTATTACTATTAGCCTGCGACGTCCTTCTAAAAACAAGTTTTGTAGAGGGAGAAACCAGTTACTTTTCTCATGCAAAAGATCATTTTGAGAGCCTGAATACATGCTTGTAAAACATCACCAAGGTGACCAAAATAATATGTAATAGAATGCCCCCAAAGTATGAGGTTGGAACTTGTGACAGCTGAAATACTTTGTAAAATGCGTGTGTGTGTCAAGAACAAGGAGCGCACCAATCGGGAACCTGCAAACAATCAAGCATTTGCGCAATATTATACCATTTCTGAGGTAGGCACTCCCATGATTAGACTACAAGTGACCTAAATCATGAATGTTAGTCATGTCCACCAATCATACACTGTGGATCCATGTCATCAAGATTCTACATAACCACCAGGAATACACTGTCGATCTATGTTCTAGAAAACTCAAAACCAGACATAGCCACGAGACATACAAAGTGGATCTATGCATCAATACAAATCATAAATACTCCATCGCAACCTGGACCAAAATGGTGAGATCTAGGGTCTTCAATCCCGTCATCTGTAAGTACGAATCTATCCATGCAATTAAAGGTGTTGAAGTCAAACATGGTAGAAACCACTTGATTATCGGTCATTGATGAAAACCGTCAACAAGTGCGAGGAAAAATCACCATTTGTTGTCAATGACTCCCAAGGTACCTCAGTACAATCCATCGAATGTGAATAAATGAGTTGAAGTTGAACACTCGATGAAATCTCTTGATCAGGGACCAATGATGTGAATCCACTGTCAAAAGCAAAGAAACCTGCCATTGAGACATGCAGGCTCTAAGGTACTAAATGATTTCTAAGTCTTGTTCCTGGATGATGTGTTGAAGTCGATAGGAAAAGACTCGTCACAGGAAGGCCTTGATGTATCCCCCATCAATGAAATGAAATAAATAACAGATTTAAGGTAGATCAAAGTGTGAAAAATGATTTGAAACTGACACAAGGAAGACCGACATGGTAGAAATTGATAACTGCAGATGGACGACTCGATAGAAGGCTTGTGCAAGGTTGGACTTCTCTTGAAAATATGAATGAGACGACAATGGTGTTGGCAGTATTGACTCAAAGATGACCCAAGATATGAAATTGTATAAGGTAAAACGAAAGAGAAACAAATTTCCCAACCTGGATTCAATGACGAAGGGGGTGTCATGTTCAATAGTGACTATTACTGCCACTAACACAAATACAAAGACACATTTCTTTCCCAAATTTTCCCCCACCATTTCTAGCGAGTACCTCTTTATTTTTACGCAAGCTTGAGGAGGATAACATATGATTTTTGATGTAAGCTCATCCTCCGGACGAGTCCCTTAGAGTATGTTTAACGAACCCTAAGAAGGAGTGGTTCGGTTCCATATAGGTCTTTCGATGTTTGTTTAACAAGTCCAAAGAGAGAAAAATCAGGTTTTTTCATATTTAGAGAGTCTGAAAAACACTTAAAGAGAACTCTCTCAGTTCCTTTTTCGTAAATTAGTTTAATGAGATAAAAAAAGTGATAAAATATCACCCATCAAACATTTTCTTCAAATACTTTTATGAGCGTGAAAATAAAAAGGTCGCTCGACAATATTTTCATTTTTATGGTGCGTGAAAAGAACTTAAAGGATACTCCACAAGTTTCACTTTTTTTGTTACCATGAAGAGTACGAAAAGACAACAAAAGTATACTCAGTTGCGTTCTCATCGATTTACGAGAACGAGAACGAACGAAGACTGAGCTTGAGGTTTTTTCTAAAAAACCTAAAAAGTATTTGTACATATGACAAACGTAAAAACAAATTAAGAAAATTATCTGTATTTCACCGTTCAGGCTCCAAGATCATTCATTTGTGAAAAAATACAACACTCGCAATACCATTAGAACATTAGGTTTTATATAAAAATGAATAAAATAATAGAAAAAGTAAAAAGTGAATAAATATAGGTGAAAACCCTTTTTGACAATTTCATTGTCATTTTACCCAAAACCCAACAAAAAACCCCTTTTTTCCTCAAACTTCCTCTGTCGATTATGGGATATATGGGAAACCATTTGACGAATGGCTTCCGCTAGAAAGGTAATATCCTAGTCCTCTATCTTTTCCATGGATTAATTTTCTATTTCACTAGTTAAATATAGTGTTTTGAGTAGGTTTTTAGGCCGGTAAGTGCATAGAGGGGCCACCGCAGGTGGCGTATATTGGGCCCTGCGGAAACCATAGGTTTCCACAGGTGGCCTTTGGTTCACCTGCAGAAGTTCCGCACTGCGCATAAAGCTTCACCTGCGGTGGGAGAAAATCAAAATTTCTTTAGATGCGTTTAACCAATAAAAATTTCCAAGGAAGTGAAAAAAAGGTGTTGACTTCTCCTTATGCCTCTTGTGTAGGTTTTCAACTGTCAAAATGCTCGAGTGGAGGGAGAGAGAACATGACGATGATGATCTCATTGTCGGGAATGACCCGGGCATAGTTAATTCCCTCCGACAATGCGGGCTCCTGAAATTCTTCAAGATTCAGAGCATGAGGGCCCAACTGAGGTTGCTTGAGTACTTAGTCCACATGTGGGATGTGGATAAGTAGGTGTTCCATGTGGGAGTCCACATGCTCACCATAGATATCGAAGATATCTATTTTTTTACGGGATTATCACGCCATGGATCCCATGTAACTTTGATAGGTGACAGAGGGGGCGGTTTACCGATGAGTGAGTATGTCCACCAGTATTGTGATCCCGATGCTGAGAGACGAAAGCGAAAATTTTCCATTAGGGGTGTCCGAGATTTACCCCTTCGGACTATACTTTTCACTATTGCACGTATGGTGGGGAGTTCATATCCTCACATGGGGCTCCAGAGTTACTTCCAGTATGTAGTGGAGTGCATGGAGCCCTAGGTATTCAACTGTTCTGACGGTGTCCTTCGCAGTATGAAGAAACAAATGACAAAGTGCAAGAGAGGTGACTTGAAGCAATTCGGGTACGGATCCATTTTAGCGTCCTTCTTCCTCGAGAGGGTTCCTCATTTTCTCTTACAGGTAGAGTGGGGCTTGTCGGCCCCACATGATCCAAGGATGAAAATATGGTGTGACCTCATGGCTCAGCATGTGGCGGGCCCCATCGTTAAATATAATGATGTGTTATTTGATTGGTTGAGGCCGCAACTATTGATGGTAGATGACCATGCCTATGTCGGTTTGGATTTCATAGGCGACCCAGACTTGGTTCTACTCGAGGGTTCTCAATGGGGGAACTTAAGTAAGAAGCATATTTATTTTTTTTATAATGTTTTTGTAAATTTTGAAATATGAAATGTTTTTTATGTTTTTAATCCGAGGACTAATCAAAAACTCTTTGATAATGAATATGTAGGAGTGCACCGGCCTCTAGGTACATCTCCTATTTAGAGACAAGGAGAAGCAGTCGAGGCAATAGGATGGGATGTTGGTGACTGTGAGGTGATCGAGAAGAACCTGGAGGGGTTGACAGCAGATGTCCCAAATATCTCTATCGATGAGATCCTGAGACGATATTAGTGCCATACTGTAGGCATATCTGGTTCTATTAGTTGACTACTCCATAGGGTAGCACGAGTAGTTGTGTTTTATCGTGAGCAACATCCATGATGTTATTTTGTATATGAAGCTATGTGCTTCAAATTTTGATATCTTGGTCTTCGGACAAAAACACCTTTTGTAAAAAACTTTAATCATTATATATACATGAGGCTTCTACCGGCTTATTTGCTTTATGTACAACATGTGATTGGATTTATAAATGTCTTGAATTTCTATCTAACACATAATTAGCTAATGCATCTGTTAATGTATTTAGACATCTAGGAATGTGTTGATATTCAATATAATCAAAATGACGTTCCAAGAGGTGAATTCTTAAATATACCTTCAGCAAAGTAGGACTCTGGATAGCATAGACATTACTTAATTGCAGTACTACTAGCTGCGAATCGAGTCATACGACAAGGTGACAGATTCCAAGTGAAATAACATCGGTCAACAATTCGATGACTGCACTATATTCTGTGATATTGTTAATTGCACGACTGAGGCAGACACTGTGTAGACTGATTAATTCATTTGTAGATGCATATATTGCCCAAGTAGTAGATGCTAAGTTCTGAGTACTACGACTAGCGCCATCAGCGAAGCCAATGTAGGGTAGCGAAGACACTGACATATGGAAACTAAGCACAATGCAAGGTAAGCAGTTGGGGTTCAAAACCAAATAACAGAAAAGCACACAAAAGTAGTACATAAGAGTAGCACACAAGAGTATGATACAGTAAAATACAAGAACTCATGCAAAGATAACCTAAGAATAGTACTTCTTCAAGTAAAGCCCATTTATGGGTTCACTCAAAGGAATGCCATCATAATCCACTAACTCATAAGCTCCTTTCTCTAACACTCGTTTGACAATATAAGGGCCTCGCCACATAGCCTCGAATTTTCCAGCCCCTAGTAAATCATGATCTTGTTCGTAGAGGAGAACTAGATCACCTTCAGAGAAAACATGTGGCTTGACATGTTTGTCGTATTGGGATTTGACACATTTTTTCTGAGTTTCAATAACCGGGGTGGCATCACGGTGGGTTTCATATAATTGCATCAGGTATAATAGACATTCCTATTCAGCATGGGTGTTGGGAAAAAGTTCAATGGCTAGCTTCAAATATGGTATCTCACATTCAATCGACATGACAACTACAATACCATACACTAATTGGAAAGGCGTAAATCCCATGGCAGACTTCACGAATGTCCGATAGGCCCATACTGATGAAAATAACATTGTGTGCCAACTTGTCTTATGAATTCCTATTATCTGTCGAAGCATAGTGATAAGAACTTTGTTTATCGCTTCAACCTGGCCATTGGCCTGTGGGTAATAGGGGGTTGAGTTTTCATGCCGAAGACTCAATTTTTCAGTAAGCTCAGATATCATGAAATTTCAAAAATGGCTACCGTGATCGGTGACGATAACTTGCGGGATTCCAAATCGAGTGATGATATGATTGAATATGAACATGGATACAGTTTTTATGATATTATCAAATGTAGGCATCGCCTTGGCCCATTTAGTGAAATAATCCACGACTACGATGATGTGTCCATGCCCCCTAGTCGAGTGAGGGTTACATGTAATGAAGTCAATGCCCCATTTTGCGAAAGGACCAACGGAAACTATAGGGTGTAAAGGATCGGGATGAGATATTATCTTGTTATTATACGTTTGACAAGCATGACACTTCTAGACAACAATAATGCAGTCTTTAAACAAAGAAGGTCAGAAGTACCCTGCTTGTAAGATATTTTGGGCAGTGGCATACCCAGACATATGACCACCACATGCTCCAAAGTGGCAGCCATTCAAAGCTTTCTCAACCTCATCATAGGTGAGACAACGTCGGAAAATAGAGTCAACACCACAGCGATAAAGAGTGTCACCGAGAATTATGTATTGACGGACTTGATACCGTATACGACGACGGTCGGTGCTAGAAAGGTCGGGCCAGAAATTTTGAGTCTAGAGATAGATGATAATATATCCATACCAAGCATCATCATAACTGGCCAAAAAAAGGGATTCATCAGGCAAGGAATCCTCTGCCACGTTTTCTGTCTCAGTGGAGGGAAGGTCACAGATCATTTCGAAAAAAACAAATGATTTCTTAGACTTAGCATGTTCAAAATCTAAGACGAACTCCTGGAGAATCACTATCCATTTGAATTACTTCCCCCCTAGCAATTGTCATATAAGAATATGCTACATAGGGTTGCAATCAGAAATGACAGTGGTCCTGCGAAATAAGATATAGTGACGGAAACGTTGGACAACTTGAACAGCTGCCAAGGCCAGTTTTTCCACATGTAGGTATTTGGCTTTGGTAGTCATGAGACTCTGACTCAAATAATAAATTGCATGTTCGTCTTGTGAATCATCTTCTTGGACTAAAACCATGGAAATGGTAGAGTCCGCAGTGGCGAGGTAGAGGAAATAGTCTCGACTATAATCAGGTGGAAAAAGCAGTGGTGTACGGGTTAAGGAAAGTTTCAAAGATTTGAAGGCTTTGTTGGCAGGCTCGTCCCATATGAACTCATAATCCTTCTTTAATAGTCGAGTAAATCCTAACGTTAACTCAATGTAATTTGGGATGAATCGATGAAAAAAAATTTCCTTCCCTTGCAAACTTTGAAGCTGGTGTAATGTGGAAGGAGGAGGTAGATTAAGGATAACCTCTACCTTCAAAGGGTCCACCCTAATTCCATGTAGTGACACAATAAAACCCAGAATTCGGCCAGAATCCACACAAAAAACACATTTGTGTGGGTTTAAACGTATACGATAGTAACTACAACGAATGAAAATGGCTCAGAGATGGGTTGAGTGATCTTGGCGATGCATGGAATGCACCGGTAGATCATCGAGATACAGTTGTATGATGTGATTGATATCATGGAAAGCATACGGCATGGTGTGTTGAATAGTCACACCAATGTTCTTTAAACTGAAAGGCAATTTTCGATAGGCAAACGTACCCCAAGGACAAATGAAAACAGTCTTGTGTTGATCTGTGGGCAAAATATTAATCTGATTATAGCCGGAGAAACCGTCCATTAAAGAGAATATTTCACTCCCGAAGCAATCATCAACAATATGGTCAACGAAGGGGGTTGGGTAATTGTCCTTAGGAAAATATTTATTAATATCCCTATAATCGACACATACACGGATCATGCCTTGTTTTTTATTTACCGGAACTAGATTAGAGACCCAATTGGTTAAAGCCACGAGATAGATAAAGTTGGACTTAAGAAGTTTTTCCACTTTGAGCTTGATAGTAGCGGATTTACGAGGGTGGACCGAGCGAAGTCTCTACCGAACGGGTTTAGCGTCTGGGTAGGTTTTAATTTCATGCACAATGATATCAGGATCAATACCCGGCATCTCTTCGTAGCTCCAAGCGAAAACATCTTGAAATTCTTGAAAGATAGATTTATAAGTGACAATTTCATCATCAGAACATGCAGCTTCAATGTGAACATTTTCAACGACTCCAGGTTTAATGGATATGTCAAGAGAAATGGTGGGTGAAATGTTACACAGGTTCCCTTCATAAAGAACATCGTGTGTTGACTCGGGAACAGAGGAAATGACAACAATGGTCGAGGGAGTCAAAATCCATTGGTAACTCTCGATGGTGTGCTTCTCGAGGAAGAGAAGGGAACGATGATGTCCATCATCCCATGGGGTGTCTTCCATGGACATAACTGACATGATCATCTCGCCTGTAGGAAAGATGACGTGAAACAGATAAGGAGATGAATCACCAAGAGATAGAGTAGAAGGGGTTGCCTATTGAATGTCTTGATAAGCAGATTCAACCAGACTTAAAGGCATTTGTTCACCATAGAGAAGATAATCACCGGGGTCAGGTACTATCCACAGGTCATGAGACACGGTGGATTCACGGATGGAGGTGGAAATCATGTTGATTGAGGTGACAAAAGGAGGTGGAACATTGGGTGGTGGTATTGGGAAGGTACCCATTAAAGTGGAATCTTTCAGGAGACCCACACTGACATTCTCATACCTAGGAGGTGTCTTCAATATAAATGGTACATTGCTGGTATGGGAATCAGAGTTAAAAAAGGCCAGTTGGTCGACAGTAACTACTTTTCCTTGGTGTGGGAAACGTAACACGCAAAAAAGTGTGCACACAATTGCATGCATGGAATCAATCCAGCTACATCCAAGTAAGAGGTTATAATCAAGAGGCGCATCAAAGACCTCGACCTCGACATTGACCGATTTTCCTTCCAACATAATAGACAACGAGGGAAGAACACTATAGGGTTTAAAACCAGAACCATTGAAAGCCTTAATTGTATTGTGTGATTCGGTGAGGGGAGGAGAGCCAATGGATTTGCAACAAGCAATGGACATAGCACACATCGAGGCACCCTCGTCAATAATGGTTCTACAGATATTCTTGTTCTCGACAACAACTTGAATCTGAAATGCTAACTGAGGAGGTAGCCTTGGAATGTGATCTTCCAACTCAAATATTATCAAATTTGTATCTATGAGATCAATTCCACCGATGGACTTTAACACTACCTTCCATTGAGAAGAACAAATTTGAAGGACTTCGAGAGCTGACATCGCAGAGGGTTCTTGCGCAAGATCTTCTACAATGTTGTAGTTTTGAGCAACACGTTCATGAGGATTGAAGGCAGACTTCCGAACAACACCCTTTGGAGGGGGGAGAAGACATGTATCAGGATCCGGTCGTTCGAGATGAAGAGGACAGTTAGGAGGTGAAGTTGAAGGAGGCGGTTGAACCAACGAAGGTGGTAAATTTTCAACTTTCTCCTTTGAAGGAGAATAATATTTGGCTCGAGTGGTGATGACAACGTCATTCTTGGTAGAATTACCAGTACACATAAGGACATACGAACTAGTGGAAGGAGAGGGTTGGTCATGAATGACCAATTGGGATTGCTCTTGAGAAAGGAAAGGTTGTGACAAAACAACAGGTGTGGGAGGCTTTCCAGTTCCTTGAAGGAACTTAGTGACCTCAACACGTCTTGGAAAATCTTTTGTGTAGTGATCATCGCCACAGATAAGGAAAGGATATCGAGGTTTGCGCTTATCCTTATCATCAACAAAATGTGTCTTGGGTTTATCAGATTGAGAATTATTATTTCTATCCTCATTATTCTTACCCTTTCCTTTTTTAGATTTAATTTTTCCAGCAGAGGCCGATTGAGCGGAGTTAACCTCAGAATTCTTGTCGGTGAAAGGAGTAGTAGTCAGAGCACTGGGAACATTAGAAGAAGGAGATTTAGGATTGGTGTCAGTGGCCAACGTGGATTTAGCATCAGCGTGGAAAGTGCTAATAAAACCATCAACAACATGAGAAGTTGTTGGGGTTGTTGAGGTAGCATTGGTTGAAGGAAGAGGAGCATCAGGGAGTAAGTCGTAAAGACTACCCATTTGCGAATAAACGAGATCTAGGTACTGAGCGTGACTAATCGCCTTCCCTTCAGTGATAACTCCACCCATGGTAATATCATGGGATATTTTATATACGAATGATTTGGTGAACCATTCAACCAATAATTGATCAGGAAGGTCTAGTTTGATCAAGCGTCATCTTCGTCTCCACTCATGGATGTGATCAGAAATATGACTGGTAAAAGATTGCTTAAAGGAACTCAAAATATCGGTTCCTGTCTCGTAGTGGATGGGCAGTTGGTAATGTGTGAGAAAAGCCATAGTGAGGGTGTTGAAGTTGTTAAATAAGCCTCGCGGTAATTCTATGTACCACTTTGCGGCCGAACTCGTGAGAGTTCTTTGGAAGAGTCGTAACCGAATGGAGTCGTCCATAAAAGAGTTGGACGAGCACCAAAGGTGAAAATTCATAACATATTTGTTTGGGTCTTCTCCCAGTTTACCGTCAAATTTGGGAATGTCGGACAGTAGCTTGTCTGGTATAACGGGCCAATGGGGAGAATGTAAGATAGGATCATTCAAGATTCGAGACAAGTTGGGTAAATCCAAAGTGGCTAAAAAAGGGAGATGTCTATTCATGTTAAGATACTGGTGACTTTGGGGAGGAAGTCCCGTCGGTATACAAGTAGGAACGTAAGCAGTTTGCATGTATGTGGAGTGTCCTAACATATTTAGCCGAGGATTTGGAGGCATATATCACATAGGGTTGGGTTGGTTGGAAATTTTCCCTTGAAAAGGGACACTAGATTGAATGTGTGGACCCCAAGTGGAACTCAAAGAACCTGGATATGGTTGGCCCGAGTGAGGGGGTATAAAAGGGGTGCTCTGAGGTTGTTTCCTCCCAGATGATTATGGATTTCCTTGGGCAAGGAGGTTCCAAAGGTGGTCTAATGATCCGGATGTGCTTTGTCCATTTAAGGGGTTATAAAGTCCAACATGAGGTTTCCCCCCAAGTAGAGGGTACCCACCAACGGGAATCTGGTAGCCAGAAGTGAACAGATGATGGGTGCTTCCAATTGGATTGAAGCCACTAGGGACAGATCCCCCGAGAAAAGGTGGATAAGACCCTCCGGAGAGGACCTGGGAAGGTGTAGGAACAAAACTAGTAGCAACATTGTACCTAGGTGGAACAAAAAGTCCAGAAGCTCCGGATGGAACCTGGGTAGGGATGGTAGTGGATGGATTCAAAGCTTGGTACCCAGGAGGAAGTGATGGGATAGGTCTATATGAGAGTGGTGTGCTAATGCGATCTTGGCTAACCACCACATTCCCAGTAGAAATAGTCGTAATGTGTAGGACCATAGTAGAATGGGCCATCTGGAGAGAGAAAGTCGAGCTAGGACCAACTGACCGTGTGTCTAGAATGATGGTGATGTTGCTAGTTGTACCAGAAAAATGGTCTAAGAGTATCATGTAGGTAACATATGTTTCAGGAAGTTAGAAGACGACAATTATATCAACACTTGTCCCTAAGCTGTAAAGGTCTCGCACCGTGCGAGGCAGGCTTCTAAATATGTCGGTAGTCCAAAGGGGATCTTCGACTCTAGGGCCTGAATGGGGTCCAGTCAGTATTCCAGAAGTATCAACAACAATTTCTCTGGATGAATTCATTCGGAGAATACGTCTCTTGTATCCAGGAGGTATACGAAAATCCTCTAGAGAATCAGAAATAATTCGAAAACTTTCTAAAGAGGCAGAACCTTCCTCTTGTGAGGTTACAGTGTCTTGGACCTCGCTCTGTTGAGGATATCCCTCCAGTGGATTGTTCGGAAAAGGTTGATAACCCTCTGGATCTTCCGGGGATAGCCCTTGCATCCTGCATGAATGACATGGAGGGTCCATGTTGGCCAAACCAAATATTTTATGGAACAAATCTATGGCCAACTACGTAAACAACCAACACTCGTTAATAAAATCTAGAAATCAAACCAGGAAAACAAACCTTCTTATTTCGAAGTCACTAGTTGGTGATGAAATCCAACATCGCAAAGTCAATAAAAGAAGGGGATAGGATAGAGCGGGTGGAAAAGTTACGTTGACGACCTGCTTAACAGACTTACACCCTGGTGCAAGCTCCCATGCATAATCATGGGTATACCCTCCAAGGATCTCGAGTGAGTCTGGCCAACGTCGATTCCAAGTACCATGAAGACTTGCCCCTCCACAGTCACCTCGTGTAAGACGCTAAAGAGATAGGATACTAAGGTTACCAAGAACAACAATGATTCATGGGGAAACAATTGACAGTCTGATCCATGTGAAAGGGCATGGTATCTAGCCTGAAATCAACTCGAAAGGATTCCACTCATAATTGTGGGTATACCTTCAAGTGACCCCCATAATACGCACAATCTCTACACTAAGACTGACAAAGCAAGGTGAGTAACTCTGCCAACCTTAATGCGACCTCAGGTTTGACCCTTGTGTGAGAAGGGATTCCCAGGACAAAATGTTGCCAATGGATTTGAACACTCCCTAGTAAGTTTTATTTTCTAGGCAATAAAACTTACTAATGAAATTTTATAATTACGCAGTGTTTTAGAGGTTGTTGTTTACGTAAGGGGGAGATGGAGATGAAATTGATGTTGTATGATACCTTCACCCAATAATATGCAAAGAGAGATGAATGATGAAATGTTTCAGTTCGATGCACTCTAAGTATATTAGGGAGAAAGTATTTCTTCAGAAAACATGAAAGAGACGAAATATAATTCCTTTTCCTTGAATGAATACAATTTCAAACAATCATAAGCAATGAAATTTTCCAATTTATTCTCTTGTAAAAAAAATTGAATGCACAAAATTTTCTTATGAATGATTACTACAAAGAATAGATGACTTTAATTCTTCCTTTCCAAAACCAATTCAGGGATATGATGAAGAAAGGAAAAGTAACTGAAGAAAATCGATACACTCAACAAATACCCAAATCAAACTTTCAATGAAGATACAAATAAAGATGACAATAAAATGTTTTACTAAATGCAAATGAAAATGAATTTCCAATCAACAAGAAATCCAGAAAATGTAAAGAGTCCAAAACCTTAAATCAGATCAAAGACTTTCATCAATCAAGCACTCAGATTTCGAAATCGGAGATTATATCCATGTTGATAAAAATAAAGAAGTAAAAACTTATAAAATGACAAAGAAGGGTTTTCAATCCCTGAAAACCAATCAAAGGCAAGTCTTTAAACTCAAAAAACAGTCAAATACAGGCTCCAAAAGTTCCTCCCAGATGATCAAAGCAAAATTGGGTAGTAGAAGACAAAAAGACCCAATCCAAGAAATTTTACAGGCAATGTCGCAGCCCAACAGTAGGGTACAGTGCGGAAATTAAAGGTTTCCATAGGATAGATATGGGGTAGGTTGCGGAAATTCCGCACTGGTCTAAGAAGTTAGGGTGCGGGTATCTAAGGTTTCTACAGGCTATATATGAAATATAGTGTGGAAATGCTTGTAAACAAAGAAAAAATGGAAAGAGGGTAAAGAGTCTAAGAGAAATTTCAGATCCAGAGAGTCTGGATGGATCCCTCACAGACTTAGAGACTAGATTAAAATGAAAATAGGTAGGCTAAAGGAAAATGAACAGAAAAAAACCAAAAATAGGTTGTATCCCTAGTGGATTTGCCAATTTTGTTATTGGATAAATCGGTGAATGAGGACATAAACTGACATCCCTAGATCCACCTATATCTAGAACAAAACGAGACAGGAAATGGCACTTTCCCTAAGCTTAATCATCAAATTTACTATCAAAGAAGAGATGAGTGAAACACCTTTGAATATTGCTTCCTTATGTATTTGTTGTCCCAGCTTCACTCCGGTGCTCTTGTGCAATTAGATCTGCAACGACACAAACCAACCAAAGTGAAAGCAACGATAATATATTCAATGAAAACTTAAACATGTGATCAAGGAGTTACGTAATAAAATGAGAATGATTCTATGGGAAAGAAACATGCCACCGTATTATATTAAGTAAAAGTGGAAGATACAACCAAACCACCTTGATGTTGTAAGGTTCCCTTTTAGTGGCCCATTTCTCCAACACACACACTTGCTTCAAACTTGCATGAATATGACCCACAATAGCTTGATGAAATAATGGAGATCTCAAGCATCAATTGAAGTAGAGTTCCTTACACGATCTTCATCCTATTCCTTCATAAATTTCTTACTTGATCTTGCTTTCCTTTTGCTTAACCTTTTCCATGATAAATCCATCATTATATAGGAGAAGGAGAGATGGTTAAAGAGATTAGGATGATCCCACCAAATTAGAGAAGCCAGTAGGATCCCAACCATAGGAATTCCACCTCATATTCTAGAAGATTCCCTTCTAGAACCTTCGTGAACTTCATCCCTTTTCTTAGACTTAAAACATCGTCGCCCCCTGTCTATAGAGCAACCTGCAGAAATTCTACAAGCTAGGTTAAGGATAGCCTGCAGAAATCAGGAATTTTTGCATTGTGTATTACTCTTAGTCTGCGACATCCTTCTAAAAACAAGTTTTGTAGAGGGAGAAACCAGTTACTTTTCTCATGCAAAAGATCCTTTTGAGAGCCTGAACACATGCTTGTAAAACATCAGCAGGGTGACCAAAATAATGTGTAACAGTGAGATATCCTCTTAAGGATTATCAAAGGGAGTGAGGGAATTACCCTCAGTGGAGTCGCCATGTAAGCTTTGTAATATTAAGTCTTTGAGGGAAAGGCTTACTGAAAAAATGTCATTGAGGAATATTGACTCAGTGTTCACTGACAAATGCACCAAAAATGTTATCACACAATCTATACTTTCCTAAAGCCTAAAGGTAAGTAGGCCTAGATTGACGTAACACAGAGGTAGTCCTATCATTGTCACCCCAATAGGATACCTCTTTCTATTTAAGAGGAGAAGAAACTCACTCCAAGGGAGACGTCCCAAGACCTAGTTGGTTGATGAAGGGTAAAAATATAAGATAAAACCCACCCCTCTCTCTAGGTCACTCAAGGAAAGAAATCACTTGGTAAAGTTTTAAGGGGCAAAGGAAAAAGGAAATGAGTGGTACCTTCCCTTTATCAATGAAACAACAAACTTTAGTAGTAAGAAATGATATCAATGTTTCAAATCAGTGACTACTGAAACACTAAAATATGAAATGTATAGCAACAACAAATATGTCCATAAATTTCAAGTTATGATGACAAAAAGTGATATAAAGACTTTGCAAGTATGATAGTACTTTGTCACTCACAATTTCAAGATTTGAAACAAGTCAATAAATGACTTGAATAGGCTATCAAAACACTTGTAACAACAGTAAAGTAATAATGATGACAACAAAAAAACCACTTTAGAAAAAGTACTTAGTTTAGGCAATTAGACAAACACTTTAATATATATTGATAGGAACTTGCCTAATACAAATGTTGGTGGTTTTATGGAAAATTTAAGGGATGTTAAGGGGATGCAATGATGGTTGTAACATTATTTACAATAACAACAATAGCCTTAAACAACTTCAGAATTTTTCACTTAGAACAATAGAAAAAGGAAGACTAGACCCTTGGGATGATAACACCTAGGCTAGTGCAAATTTCTGGGTTTTAGACATTAGTATGTTGACTAGGGTTGCTAAATAAAGGTCATCACAACAATTATAGCAGCAGCGATATGGTTGTTAGTGTTAGTAAGAGTTTTCAAGAAGATAGTTTGAGAGTTTGTTTTGATCTCATTCATCCACAAGAGTATAGAAATCAGTGCCTTTAGGGTTTTATGGAGTCAATAATAGTAACTATATCATTTTGGAAATAAAATAATGATAATGCTTAGCTAAGGGAAGAATTAAATGAAAGAGGTGTTGGCACTTCAAGGCCTCTTGCATTTGACCCTTTAAGGGAGGTTTTGCTAGAGAGTAGGCACTTCTAGGCCCTAGCATACCTTCCTTCCTTATCTTTTTTGAAAGACAATTTAATTGGTGACTATAGTGAGATTACTATAGAGATAGAACTTTAGGGCTCTAATAAGCACTTCCAAGAAAATGTATAATTGGAAAGATCAATATAATAGAAGAGTTATAGGGAGAAAGAAGTATTTGTTGTTTCTCCCCTAGGGTTTAAATGAGCAATTTCATAATCTTAGACATGAAAGAAGTAAATTTATTACAAACATCCATAGCATGAATAAAAATGCATATTTTCTACTTACTTCACCAAGAATAATCAAGTCAAACCCTAGTTGAAGACCATTCCACCATGAAAAATTCCAAAATACACCACCATAAAGCTCTCCCAAGAGATGTGCACTAGTTATTTCAACCAATAACCCTTAAAGAGGGAGAAAATTTCATACCACCACCTGTGTGATGAGTCATTCCCCAAATGAATGTCACTGTATCTTTATTTATACCAAAATTATGACCTTTAATTATTTTAGGTCAAAATACCAGGGAAGACCTAGCTCGTTTACTCAAAAATTACATTTTTACCAAAATAAATTCAATTTGTATCTAAATAGGCCTTCAAAGGTGACATCATGCCCTCCTAGGGTGACGTTGGGGCTCAAGTATGGGATGTTGGGCAAAGAAATGAAACGTTGGGCCTCCAAAGGCCTAAAATTTTCCGACACGTGCCAATAGCCTCATGAATGCCTCCAAGGTGACAACCCCAGCTGACAGGTGACGTCTAGGGCTACAGAGGTGACGTCCAACACCTCCCAAGGCCAACATTCAGATGGAAGGAGCATGAGACCTTAGGTCTAGGTCTTCCAAAGTGCCTCTAAAGGAAACGTCCTTCCTTCATTTGGTGCAAGCCTTCAATCTCTTCTTACCCCTGGCTGGTGTTTCATCATCCATCTATGGGCTTTGAGCCACCATGGAGTTATGAGCTAATCATTCCCTCATGTGTACCTATCCACCGGGTAAGGTCCTGCAGAAACAAAAAGTACGTCGTTCAAGGGTTCATAAGTCACAAGGACCATAGCATATAAATCACATCCAATAATTAAATTACCAAAACATGTGCATCAAACCCCCCTTAACCCTAAACAAATGCTCAAAGACGTTATGCAATTTGACATGTTAGTTTTGGATAGGATCTCAGGGTGTCTTATTGGGATAACCTCTCTTAATTTTGGGGTGTTTCCCATGTGGAATCTAGTCCAAGTGATGTAAGTGTATGAGGTGGCATGGGGACAATATTTTGGCATGGGGTGCATGTGATAACAAGGAAATGTAGAGTCTTACATGGGGGTGCCTTTGTGGAAGGTGATTTGCACCTTGTCATGGATGCAATTGTTTCCTAGCCCATTCATTGCCATTTATTCTTATCTTTATTTATTTTGATCTTTTTCTCTTGTGCTACAAGGAAATAGTTGAGGGTCATTGTCCTCGCTTGATGACCAGAGGTGAACACATTATCCACAAACATTTCACGGAAATAAGAAGGATGGATCGTGATGAGACCTCCTTTCACTTGGTTATGCCACCAAGAACCACTACACTGGTTTGGTGACCAAATAGGTGGTAATGTCATACCGCTACATGCTCATGGCCATAATAGGTCGGCTCGTGATGAGACCTCCTATCCATAAACTAGTACCTTGAGTATTTATGTTATCTTGTAGGTCCCCTTTTCTTACTAATAAGCCTTTCACTGATTTCTCAGGAATCCTTGGGTGAAGCATCTTGAAGGTTTCAGATTTGGATTTTAACTCTTGCCAGCTCCTTTGACTTGATGGGCCTTTAGCCCCTTCTTCCCATGAGGTAAGGTACAACCCTTCATAGTGTAGCCAATCCCAATGCCCAAAAAAGAAATGGGAGATGGAAGGAATAAAGATGGAAAGTGGTATCCATTGAGGGAATGAACGATGACTCTTCAAATATCCACCTAGTAGAAAAACCCATCCTAAAGGGAAATCAACTTACTAGGGAACTATGTCACCCTCCCAGGTTTGAACGAGGAAAAGAACATAATTTTCAAGCAAACGTCATGAAATGAAGAAGGATTCAGTACAACATGTTCAAGTGCTTCAAAAATCAGAGTGATTGATGCAGGCACGCGCTCGCAAGCACCTCTGCTCATAGGATCCTAATGTCAATGTTTCGGAAATTCTCGCTACGAAACCCCGATAAGGTGTGCCACCTGTCCACCTCTATGCCCCTCGTAACCCCACACTATTTACATAGCTGTCGGGATATCGCGTATCGCGATATCGCGATTCTTAGTTCCAAATTTACGGGCTTCAACCTATGAAAGCCCGATGTGCAAATCCACGCGCGAATCTGACGGGCTTTGTGACTCGAATCAACGGCTCTACCCCCTCCTGATCTTTTAGCCTCTCGATACCTTCGTTGTAACTTCCTTGCTCCTCTGTGAGATTTGACGACCCACGGGATGTTGCGAATTCTCCTCGGAGAATACTGACCGTCTATCTTTCCCGATGAATTTTGCGAATTCACCCAAGTACTCCTCCACGAAGACTTGTCCACCTGCGCACTACTTGCGACGCTTGTTTAAACACTTCATAGCACAAACTCCCTGTGCTTCTCTTGGAAATTACTCGAAGGTTCTATACCTCCTGATCTTTACCAACCCTGAATCCTTCAGAGGAACTTGCACGCACTCCTTGTGGCAGACATTCAACCACTCCCAAGTGTTGAATTTCCTTCGACTTTGCGCACACCTATAGCAGCAGTCTCTCGATAGTTCACTCATGTTCGCAACCCTAAGAATTTTACCCAGCCTGCACACTCCTTGCATGGCTCCTGTGCCCAACTGCACTTTGGGTGAATGAGAACAAAAGATAAACTACCTGAGCCTTCTGTCAACGCACTCCTTGCAGACACTTCAACTGCACTCCTTGCAGGAATCCTCTGGCTCAGATAGAGAAACAATTGAAACTCATTCTTTCATCCTCTCAGACTTCAAACTCAAACATGAAATCATATACACAACACATAAAGTAAATGTATAACAGGAAGCAAACATTCATGAGCATATCATTCAACATCAATACACATAGAACAAACACAAAACCATGAAATTGAATCAATCTCTTCTATTAATTCAAATGTCTATACATGGCTGTTCTTACACAGCTCTCTGCATGCTCTTGCTCTCTTCAACAATGTTGCTTCCTAATGTTACAAAATGAAAAATGAGGGTGTCTATATCCCGTTTCCCTCTTGCGCTCTACAACTGTCTAGTCTAGAATTAAATTCTATCTACTTTACATTAACTACTTTTAAATGCCTCTTACCTACTAAGGACGAGAGCTAAAGGCTCAAGGTCCATTTACATTATACAAGTGCGCTTCATTAAATTGCCACATTTATGTTCGCACATCAAATCCAAGGTAATTTCAAAATTTGTGCTGGCTTGTCCAGCTGTCTTCCGCTTCCGCGCGAGCTTGCTTGATGTGTTGGCGATGCTCCTGCATCATACTCCCTCGCTTGAAAACTTTCATGGGCTCTTGTCCATGAATTCCTGCACGGTCCGTCCATGCTTCTGTATCTCTTCTTCGCTCTCCTAACTGGCATCTTCAACTGGATGATTCTTCCATTTGACCAGATACTCAAAATATTCTTTCCTCCTGGTCTTCTTGCTCACTCTCTTGTCCAGTATGCACTCCATCTGCGGCTTATTTGCAACTGGAATCTGCTTTTTCCACTGGATCACTGGCTGCTCATTTCCAGTCTCTGCTTCTTCAGCTCTATATGGGTACAAATCTGAGATATTGAATATCGGAGAAATTCCGATCCCATCGGGTAATTCAATCTCATAAGCATTCGCCCCAAATTTGTTCAAGACCCTACATGGCCCGATTTTCTTCATCTTCAGCTTATTATATGTTCCTCTCGGGAACCTTTCCTTCCTTAAATGTGCTAGAACTAGATCACCAAGCTCAAACTGAAGTTGTCTTCTATGCTGATCTGCCCTGCGCTTATACTCTTGACTTAAATTCAGCAATCGTTCCTTCACCTGGCTATGAAGTTATTTCATTACCTCTGCGAAATCTTCTGCACTAGCGCTCCTAGTCGCAGTCTGATATGAATCCCTCAGTTCAGAAATTCCTCTCAGCTGCATGCCATATACAACCTAAAATGGACTCTGGCCTGTGCTCCAATTCACTGAGTCATTATACGCAAACTCTGCCTCTGGTAATATGCTATCCCACAGGCTATGGTGCTCTGTCACCAAGATTCTCAACAAGTCTCCCAGACTTTTATCCATCCATATGTCCATTTGTCTACGAATGATAAGTTGAACTAAATGCCAAGTTAGTTCCCAACTTCTTCCATAAGTTCCTCTAAAAATGCCCTATGGATTTTGTGTCTCGATCCGAGACTATACTCCTCGGCAACCCATGAAGTCGAATGACCTCTTTGAAAAACAGGTTCGCAATGTGAGTTTTGTCACTTGTCTTCTGACATTTAATGAAGTGTGCCATATTGGAAAATCTATCCACTACCACAAAGATTGAATCACAACCTCTTTGTGTTCTTGGCAACCCTAATACAAAATCCATGCTAATCGCATCCCATGGCCTCTCTGGTATGAGCAATGGTTGATAAAACCCTGCATTCTGCTTCCTTCCCTTCGAATGCTGGCAAATTTTGCATCTGTCTACAAATCGCTTGACATCTGCTCCCATTCCTGGCCAAAAGTATGACTCATTCATCTTTGCGAACGTCTTGTCATGACCAAAATGTCCTGCTAATCCACCACTGTGTTTCTCCTTCAACAGATTCTCCCTCATGGAGCTTTTTGGAATACATAGTTGATTGCCTCTAAACAAGAATCCTTCCTAGATCATATACTCCATCCATGGGCTTCTATCTCTAATAACTGGATTCTCAGTTGCTTCATATGCTTCTTTAAAATCTGGATCATCAACATACATGTCCCTAAGATCATCAAAACCTAGCGTTTTGACTTTAAACTCCTACAACAACAAACACTTCCTGCTCAAAGAATCAACAACTTTGTTAGCAATACCAGAAATATGTTTTATCAAAAAAGTGAAATTTTACATATACTCAACCCATTTAGCATGTTTCTGATTCAAATTCTCTTGTTGAGTCACAAACTGTAGTGCATGATTATCACTGTACAATACAAATTCCTTCGGGATCAAGTAATGTCTCCATTTCTTTAATGCATGTATGATAGCATAAAACTCCTTATCATAAGTGGAGTATTTTAGCTTTCACTTCATTCAAATTCTCGCTGAAGTATGCTATCGGCTTGTCTTCCTGACTTAAGACTGCCCCAATTTCAAATCCACTTGCATCACATTTCACCTTAAATGTCTTCTGGAAATCCGACAACACCAAAACCGGTTGTTCCGTGATCTTCCTCTTCAACAGATTAAAACTTTTCTCAGCCTCTTCAGTCCAGTGAAAAGATTTGTGTCTTTTCTTCACTATGTCCATCATCGCTGCATTGATTCCACTGAAATTCCTGATGAACTTTCGGTAGAAACTAGCTAATCCGTGAAAACTTCTCACCTCAAAGATATTATTCGGTGATGGCCAATTCTTAATCACTTCCACCTTATATGGATCCATCCTCAACTCATTTTCTGAAATAACAAACCCTAAGTAAATGAGCTCTGTCTTCATGAATGAGAACTTCTTCATATTTACCAACAACTTCTCCTACTGTAGTTTCTGCATCACTGTAGCCAAACGCTTCAGATGCTCTGCAACTATTTTACTGAAAACCAATATGTCATCCAAATACACAATGACAAATTTCCCGATGAACTCCCTCAGGACTTCGTTCATCAACCTCATGAAGGTACTTGGCACATTTTTTAAGCCAAACGGCATAACAAGCAATTCATACAACCCTTCATTGGTTTTGAATGCTGTCTTCCATTCATCACCTTCTCTCATGCGAATCTGGTGATATCCGCTTTTCAAATCAATCTTTGAAAAATATTTTTCTTTGCTTAAGCAATCCATTCGATCATCCATCCTCGGTAATGGGAATCTATACTTGATGGTTATCTTGTTAATATCCCTCGAGTCAGTACACATCCTCCAGCCTCCGTCTTTCTTCGGACTGAGTACTGTTGGAACAACACATGGACTCAAGATTTCCCTGACTAAACCTTTGTCCAATAAATCCTGGACTTGCCTTTTAACCTCTTCATTCTCTTGCGGCATCAATCTGTGTGTAGCTTTGTTTGGAAAACTGGCTCCTGGTATGAGATCAATATGATGGCTCACACTTCTGATCGGTGGCAACGAACGAGGTAGTTCATCCACTATGATGTTAGCGAACTCTTCTAGCAGTTCCTGAAATTCTTCTGGTAAATCATCCACTCTTGTGCTAGTCAGAACAATTTTTGGTTTTCTAACCACAATGAACTGTGGTTCCTCCTTCTTCTTAACCTCTGTCATAAGTTCCTTCCCACTCATGAGAAGTATAGTGTTTCTTACTTTTGGCTTCACCTCCTTATCCTTAATTGGAAGCAACATGTGTGTCCTCCCATTCTTCTCCAGGGTGTATGTGTTCATTCGCCCATCATGAATCACATTCCTGTCATATTTCCATGGTCTACCCAACAATAGATGAAAAACATCCATAGGAATGACATCACACAAGATCTTATCATTATATCCTCCTATCTTGAATTCAACTAAACATTATTTAGTGACAGTTACCTGGTGTCCTTTCTGTAGCCAGGAAACTATGTATGGGCTTGGATGATCAGTCGTCTCCAGCTCCAGCTTCTCTACCATCTCTGTAGATACGAGATTATCCATGCTACCACTGTCTACAATGACCTTGCATACTATGTCCTTGGTCTTGCAAGCAGTCCTGAAAAGTCTGGTCCTTTGGACTGAACTTTCCACTCCTTCTCGGGTGTCAAAAGGACTTTTCGCATCATGAGTGATCTTTCGCCTTCAGCGTCTTCTGCCTCTACATCCCGCCTCTATGCCTCGATGATGTGAGATTCTCCAATGTCCTTCCTTTTATCTGGACACTCATAAGACTTGTGCCCATTCTTTCCACATGTGAAGCATGTGATTACTCCACCTCTTCCTCTTCATCTGCCTCTAGTACGAGGAAAAGTGTTATTGTCAGCATAATCTCCTCTCTGCTCAGTATGTTGTCCTCTCTGATCAACATATTGCTGCCCTCGTTGTGAGGTTCCACCTCTCTCTGTTCGTGTCTGAGGTTTCTTCCATTCCTCCTTGGGCTTCTGGTATTTATCCTGGGCAACTGACTTGCCTCTGGGCTGACTTCTACCTTGGCCCCTTTGAATTTGTTTTCGGCTCAGCTTCTCTTCAGCTTTCAGAGCCATCTGATAAGCATCTTCCACCGTTCAGATGGTTACCATGCTCATCTCATCCTGGATATCATATCTCAGGCCATTCAGATACCTGGAAACTTTTTCATCATTGCTCTCCCGATGACCTGCCCTGATGTTCAGTTTGTAGAATTCCTCAGTGTATTCTTTCACTGTCATCATCTTCTGTCTCAGGTTCTGCATTCTCCTGAACAGAGTAATTTGATAGTCCCTCGGGATGAATTTCTCTTTCATATTCGCGATCATTCGATCCCATCTCTTAATCTTCTGCTTGCCCTTGCAGGGTCTGTCAGCTTGTAGTTCATCCCACCACAATGATGCATGTCCCTTCAAGCGTGTGACAACATGCTTGACTTTCTTGTCCTCTTCGACATATTCATAGTCGAAGTATGTGTCTAGAGCTCTAACCCAATCTAGAAGCTCCTCTGCATCCAGGTTTCCCTCATAAACTGGAATGTCCATCTTTTCTTTTGCACCCATCCTTGCAATAGCTCTGATCAAACGCTCATTTTATGCATCTTCAGCTGCAACTTCTTCTTCACATTCAGCCTCAGCTTCACTCTCGGAATCACTCAGATCCCCCGCACTGGCTGTGCGTCTTTGCGATGTCTCCATGTCTTCGAGTCTTGCTCGCAGATCACACATTTGTCTCTCCATGACTGGATCTGTTACCTGCCTGCCTCTTCTCCTCGCCATTTCCCTATCCTCTGTATCGAGGGACTGTCTATCTCTTCTTGGCAGCATGGTGAATTCTCTTTCTCTTCTACAGAAAGCAAAGAATCTTTCTGTGCTCTAATACCACTTGATGCAGACACACGCTCGCAAGCACGTCTGCTCACAGGATCTTCTCTTCTTCCACGGCCCGAAGAACTCTAAGGCTCTTCTATTTCCCTAATGGGAAATCTGCACCCACAACAATCCTCGTGGTATCTCCCATTCTTTACAAATCGGGAGATCAGACTTCGCGGTATCGCGAGGTCAATGGTCGAGCGTTAGTTCCAGGAATCCCTAATACCCGATATAAGTCAACGCTGACCCTTTCCTTTACCTTGTCGAAACTTCTCCTATCGTGATTTCGATACTCGCGATGTCGAGCAACTCGGTTCTCCGAATCGTGAGTCCCGATACGCCGAAATCCGACACACATGCGAGGTTGACCTTTCAATGTCCCGTCACCTCTATTGGGATTTCGGACTTCGCAGGATCGTGAATCCTAATGTCAATGTTTCAAGACTTCTCGCTACGAAACCCCGATAAGGTGTGCCACCTGTCCACCTCTCTACCCCTCGTGACCCCACACTGTTTACGTAGCCGTCGGGATATCGCGTATCACGATATCGCGATTCTTAGTTCCAAATTTACGGGCTTCAACCTACGAAACCCCGATGTGCGAATCCACACGCGAATCTAACGGGCTTTGTGACTCGAATCAATGGCTCTGCCCCCTCCTGAGCTTTTAGCCTCTCGATACCTTTGCTGTAACTTCCGTGCTCCTCTGTGAGATCTGACGACCCACGGGATGTCATGAATTCTCCTTGGGAGAATACCAACCGACTATCTTTCACGATGAATTCTGCAAATTCAACCAAGTACTCCTCCACGAAGACTTGTCCACCTATGCACTACTTGCGATGCTTTCTTAAACAGTTCACAGCACAAACTCCCTGTGATTCTCTTGGTGATTACTCGAAGGTTCTATACCTCCTGAGCTTTACCAACCCTGAATCCTTCAGAGGAACTTGCGCGCACTCCTTGCGGAAGACATTCAACCACTCCCAAGTGTTGAATTTCCTTCGACTCTGCACACACCTGCAGCAGCAGTCTCTCAGCAGTTCACTCAAGTTCGCAACCCTGAGACTTTTACTTGGCCTGCGCACTCCTTGCACGACTCCTGTGCCCAACTGCACTTTGGGTGAATGAGAACAAAAGATAAACTACCTGAACCTTCTGTCAATGCACTCCTTCCGGACACTTCAACTGCACTCCTTGCAGGAATCCTCTGGCTCAGATAGAGAAACAATTGAAACTCATTCTTTCATCCTCTCAGACTTCAAACTCAAACATGAAATCATATACACAACACATAAAGCAAATGTATAACAGGACGCAAACATTCATGAGCATATCATTCAACATCAATACATAGAGAACAAACACAAAACCATGAAATTGAATCAATCTCTTCTATTAATTCAAATGTATGTACATGGGTGTTCTTACACAGCTCTCTGCATGCTCTTGCTCTCTTCAACAATGCTACTTCCTAATGTTACAAAATGCAAAATGAGGGTGTCTATATCCCGTTTCCCTCTTGCGCTCTACAACTGTCTAGTCTAGAATTAAATTCTATCTACTTTACATTAACTACTTTTAAATGCCTCCTACCTACTAAGGATGAGAGCTAAAGGCTTAAGGTCCGTTTACATTATACAAGTGCACTTCATTAAATTGCCACATTTATGTTCACGCATCAAATCCAAGGTAATTTCAAAATTTGTGTTGGCTTGTCCAACTGTCTTCCGCTTCCACGTGGGCTCGCTTGATGTGTTGGTGATGCTCCTGCATCAGTGATACATACCATAATACCTAGACTCATTACCTCATGGAGCAAGACTTTGTAACACCCCTGTTTCCCCCAGTTTGTAATTAATCATAAAATATGATTACCATGCTAAGGCATGTGGATGATCTAAATGTATTATTGTTAAATTTTCCATAACTAACTGTTGGGGGGTGAAGAATTAAGTACGATCCATGATATCTCTAGAGGAAATAATCAGTTAATGAAGGAAATGACTGGTGGTTGAATAATAAACCACCCCCATGAATGGAAACATGGTTTGCCAGCCCAAAGTACCACAAAGACCTGCAAACCCAGAGTGACCCAAGTTTCCTTCTGACAAAAGGAACAAGATAGGAAGGTGAATCTTCCCAAGGAGGGGTGTGCGTGTAAGACAAGTAAAGGATGGATAGATAAAGAGGAGAAGGTGCAGATCTCTCTAGCGGATGATGAACAGAATGTCGTGAGCTTGGTGCTGAGTGAGCATATGATAAACCTCGCCAAGGCCATGATAGAGAAAGAGATCTTTGAAGTTTTGTAGAGGACATGACCTGAAGAACCCGAACGTGAGATTGATGCTGAGGAAGCATATGATAAACCTCGCAGGGATACTGTGACAAAGAGAAGGTCTCCGAGAGATGGTATAGTTCCCTAGTGATATCATGGCTTGGCCCGAGGGTGGCCAGACTGCTAAGAATGAATGCCTTTGAGCCTATGGTTGGGTGGAAAGGCACACAACCATAGTCAGTTAGTTGGATACCACCTGTAATAGATAAGTAATCACATATATTGTGTATTTAAGTGGTACTGTGAATTAAAGTTGGATATCCTATGAATGTTGCAGGGATGGATATGTTTTCTTAATGATTTATACTATACCCTTTTGTATCTGCTTGATTGTGTAATTAGGAAAGTAGGAAATTGTATGAATTGGATGTGTTTTTATACTCCTAAATGCTTGCATCCTGTGGTGGCTTAAGATAGGGCCACAAACTATGAGTTTATCGATCTTAAGTACAGTTTCATGTACACATGCCAACCCTCCCAGTTGTTTTGAGTCCCTTGGAGGATAGAGTTTGTTAATATTAGGAGAGGTAGTGCAGATATGCATAGGCTCTCTACGAGGCTAGCAAAGCCTGAGAACCACTTAAGTTATAGACTTGATGAAGGAGTGAAAGAGGTGTGCATAAGACCCTTCTAAGTGTTAAGTTCAAGAGAAAGAGTGCAAATCTCTTAAGTCCTTCATAACTGACGAAGCTTAGGAAGGATAGCGAGATTCAAGTATCGAAAGGGAATATCCTTTTGCTTGGAAGATGAATGGATGAGATCCATTTGGGAGGATCCAAGGTCTATCCCAACCATTAGATTTGAAGAAGGAGCGCGGGAATTAACGCCTCGGCTCCTTCAGTATTCACAAGTTCGATGAATGTTGGTAATCATTGTGAAGGAGATGGATCCTCTGAAATCCAAAACCCAAAGTCACAATGCGATCTAGACCGTACATCCAAGGATCTATCGAGACCCACCTTGACCTCCAGATCTATGAGTTTGAAGTTCGCACGACGGGAGAATCGTGAATTGGTGCGGCTAAACCTCCGAAACCTGAATTCACGATGTAATTTTGACCGTTGGATCGAGGAAGGTCATGGACCGTCGATCTGACACGAGTGGATTAGTGCAAGGAGTGCATGGGAATTCAAAATCCTGTAAGTATCAAGCTCAAAAGGGATAACACTTTTTAGAAGTGTCGACGAGATCCAAGGAGATGGACTCGTAGGAGAAGAAATGGTCGAGGCCTTTGAATACTTAGAAAATATTCTAAATCGGAGGATATCAGAAGTCAAGAGGTGAATAATTGAGGAGCTGAGAGATGCAACAATCCTAGTTGTCCATCAAGATAGGACACTTGGCGGGAGATCAACATTCGTTGACTCACAAATTGGGAAAGTCAAAGGCAAAGTTGTGAAAAATCGCGAGTTGATCTGAACCATTGGATCATGAGAGGAGCGTGGAACGTAGATTTGTTCCTGAGGAACTTTGGAAATACGGGAATCAGAAGAAGAGAGGTGAGCATTCCTCCAACCTTGTGAAACATGAAGTCTCGAAGCACTCGAAAGATTGGCCCCGGGTCATAGCGAGGGGTCACATTGAAAAATATTAAGGGAGAAGCTAGTATGCACTAGGTTCTAGTTCAGGAGTCGGGAGAGTCAGGGTTGGATCACATGCCAATACCCAACATGAGAAGTTGTGAAGAGCCTTTTGGATAGACGTGTGGTCACAACCTGAGGTCATATGAAGGAAGGGGATAGCCTGGAGAGATAACTCCTGTTGCTCAAATCGTTCAAAGGGGCTAGAAAAGAGCTTGCGGGTTTGGAAGAATCTGTAATATGAAGAAAGGGGGACCTAAAGAGAGTTAAGGAAAATGAAATTTATGATACCCCACCCCTTAAAAGATCACTTAGGGATCGGGTGTGTTGCAAAATGGTACCAGAGCACGGTTACAACACTTGGCCTGCTTGGGCTCATGCACGAGTCACATAAAGAGGTATTGTTATTTGCATTTACTCCTTGAGGAGAAGGACTATATATTGAACCTACGATTTTGGGAATTCTTGTTGAATTTCAGTCGAATAATTTCTTTAACCCTTTGTCAAAGAGGTAACTACTCTCATCGTAGTAGGGATATGCTAATTAACATTAATAATAAGACTTGAATGTGGATAGATGAAGGTGGCAGGGTTATGTCAAGGGTAGCTAAAGCCCAAAGGACGGATGACCTGGTGTTCATAACACTTCCTCTAAGAATGGGCAGTTGGAACCTCAGGAACTGATGATGGATGATTATATAATGGTTAATACCTTTGTGGTATTAAAGGAATTTTATAGGATCAGGTAGGATCCTTGGGAGTATAATTATTGATTTATATTAAACTTGGAGTATATAACTCCTCATGACCAGGGGAAAGGTGAGATGGGTAAGTCCTATAGAAGTTGAGGCAAGAAGGTTTTATTTCTAGTTGTTATCGTATAAAAGGGAACATAGTTATTACTATGTCTGATTCAACATCCATGTGGATGTTGTGTGAATGACTGCAAGCTCTCAATTGAGAGGGAAACTCAGTGTTGACTGTTCCTATGAGGCTTGTCCTAAGGATGGAAAAAATATCCTTGGAGGAGGATCCAAAAGTCTTAGATGCCCATGTGCATGCCTAACATGGAAAGGGTGCAAGCAATGAGCTTGCACGATGAATGTTTGGTTAGGCTTGTATGTGTTTATGCTTGAGTGCATGGATTTAATGCGTTGTGAAGCTTCTTGACATGAAGCCTTATAGTAATACCAGTTAAGTACGAATGATATTAAATGTGAAAGTGATGCACATGTATGATGTAAGAGTATAAGTACACTAAAGGTCCAATATGGTTTCCCTGATGAGTGAAATGTGAGGCAAGCATAGCACTTGCCAAGATTGAATGAATACCATGGATGCATGGTTGACCCCATTCTGAAGAGTCATGAAAGTTCTATTTTGAATGAAATCTTAAGGGGAATGTACTCATTCCCCCCAGGAAAAATCCAGTACAACAAATGAAAGAGTAAACGAGCAAGGATGTTATGTTGTCATGAAAAGAGGCAAATGATTATGCCTTTGAGGATCACATGAGAAGGATTGTGAACAATCCTGAGTTGTATAATCTTAAAAGTAAAGATGTATGTGGGTCGTGAAACATAACCATGACAGCTACATACAGGCTTATGATTATGCATATAGCTAAGTACATCATGGATGTAAGTTCACAAAAAACTAGAATATGTGTGGATACATAATCTGGATGCATGTCAGAACTGCATGTCTATGTTCTTTAAAGAATGCTTAGTAACGAGACGAAGCTAATTCAAGGTTGAGGCCATCACAGATAGTGATGGATATGCAATGAGGAAGTTGTGTGCTGAAGGAGTTCCCTGTGAATAAACTATGTAAGGACTCTGTCAGAAGAACAAAGTCACAACCCTAACGATTGTTGAAGGTTGGGCAATGGGCTGCAAAGCCTTCCTATATAAGAATCCTGGATTACATTTTTAAAACAAAATGTGTAGGTGGAATATTAACAATTGAATGTTAACCTCTCTAAGAACCGAATGATAATGTGTAGGACGCATAGGTTCATGACCCACGATGAACAAAAAGATTGCTATTATAGCATGTTGTTGTATCCAAAAAGGTTAGAGTGAGGCCTAACCAAGGATGCTCAAGGAAAAGAGCAGGGAGATCCCAACCTGGAATAAATTGCAAAATCCAAGAAGAGGAAAAAGGAGGAACACTTGTCCACCCTAATAACTTTGAATTGCTTACAGAGTTGTAGGTCTCAGATGAGCAGCTGTGAGAACAAGTGCAGCTGGGAAAAGAGAAGGGATAAATTAGTATGTTTGATCGAATAGGATTGTTTGAAGCCACATCAAGAAAAGGAGGTAAGGCCTTAGAAATAACTCAGCTGGGTTCAAATCCCCAGGTTGTGTTGAAGAATTGGAAGAAGGGGAGAAACCCTAACTCCTTTCTTGCTATGTGTTATGTTTCCTCTGGAATGAGAAAGTTGATTTACTAATCAAATTAAATGTTTTGACACCATAGTGATGATGATTGTATTAATGTAGAAACAATTGAGAACTATCTGTATTGCAATCCTGGAAATCCTTGAGGATAATGTGATGAAGTGCATAAAGATATGCTAGGACATTTTGAAGAAGTTTTATGGATTTGAATGTTATGATACATGCATTTTAATTGATATTACAACTAATGATGCATGTTGTGTATAGAAGGGAATTGGAACTGTAGAGGAAGACAGTTACCAATAATGGTCAACCTCAAGCAAAAGATGACCATGGGAAGGCTACGGTTGAAATACTGTTGACAAGACTGTGAAAATACCACTGAAAGCACTGTTGATGAGGTAAAAATCAGAAAGAGGGTGCTAACAACCAAGAACAGGTATAGAAATTCTCATGCTTATGTGGCCCAAGGTATGAAATGATTGGGTGAGAATCCCTTCCGAAATATTTCATTGTCTCATGTTAGATACGAATTTTTGAAAGGGTAGTTGTATTCCATGGATACCCAAGTAGGGTATGATTCGGGAAAAAGAACCTAAATGATGGAGGTGTGAACCTCTAGAAGTGAAAACTAATTCTATGATGTGAGAGCATCTAAACCAAATGATCTCTTTTAACTCAAAAGGTCAAAAACCTTTACTAAGAAATCGTTGAACTCCCTTCGATCAACTACAGATCGAGATCATGAGGATTGCAAAAGAAATCCATGATCGAATTGGGCTAATCAAGAACCTGACAGAGGAGATGAACACGAGTTGTTCATCGTAAGGAAACCGATCCCATTCATCAGATTGAATTCAATATCGACTAGATTTAACAAATCAAACACCAGTCATTTGATAATATCGACGACTCGTGTTCATTGCGGAACGCGAAGGAGGAATTAATGGGCACTATTGGCCCTTGACCAAGTTTTAGGAATTTCTTGGTCATGTTGACCTATTTTGAAACTTCGACAGCCTGTCAAAGGAGGAGCACAAGATGAAGCAAAGATCATGGGATCTCGGCCCCCTTTTTGGGTTTTTGGAAATATGTAACGAGAATGGCATGTCGGCCCATGGGTTTACCGATGTTTAGGCCTATTTTGTATCTATATATAGATGTTTAGGAAATATAGGGGAGTAGTTGAAGTCGAATCAGATATCTATGTGATGTAGGCTAAGTGCCAAGAGTTGTATCTGTGTGATCAAGGCATTGTGCATTTTGTGTAAGAATTGCAGAGTTGAATTCCTTGTGTGATACAATAGGAATCTTAGTGATGTAACAAAAGGAAGAAGGATCTGGCAAGCTGCGCAGATCTTCTGTCCCATGCAGAGTAAGGGTTTTGAGGCTCTGTGCTTGTAACCGATTAACCAAAGACAATAAATAAGAAGAGTTGGTGGATGTAGCCCCAGGAGAGGGGTGAACCACATAAACAATGTGTTGTCTTACTTCATGCTTGTATTAATGTGTTTATGTCTTCTTTTGCTAAGTGCTTGAGATGATTAGATAGATCTGCTTATGCTTAGTGCTAATGATAGGTAGAATGATAGATCTGATATACATGAATATGATCAGTGCTTGATCTACCAGATTTGACCTATTTACTTATGATAAGTGCTTAAATACATCAGATCAGTGTTAACGCTGCGAAGTTTTGTATTATAAGTGAAGTGGTTATTAACTGTATATTGAGATACTAACGATGCTAAGTGCTTTATTAAGTAGTACAATCATAGATCTGTGTCCCAGCTAAGGTTGCAGACACTTGAGTCCTGCAACCACCCCTGCCTCTACCTCGGGTGAGAATTCATCTACTTCGTAGGTGTTGCCGAAAGGGCTGGTAGTTAGCGTTTTGTTGGTGCATTGTTGTAGCGTTGAACCCTGGGTCTACCCCTGTGCCAACAAATGGTTCCATTGTCGGGACCTGAAACTGTGATTGCTGGGAACTGAGAAGGAAGAAGCTCTATGCAAAGATTCATCTTAAATTTTTGAAAGCTCTGTGTGTAGATCTGTGCCCTAGTGCCTAGTGATCTACTCAATTCATATAGCCTTGTGCTAAAGAAAGAAGCTCGATCTGAAGAAATGAGATCAGATCGGAAGAAAATAAGTAAGATCTGAAAGCTCTGTGCTCTAAGAAAGGTAAAAGTAAGAACATCTGATTAAAAGAGGTAATATATGCAAGCTCTATTCTTTGATAAAGGTAAGAATAGTTAAAAGTTTTAGAACTGAAAGCTTTATGCTATGTAGAAGTAAGATAAGTGGAATTCTTTTGTTTCTAGAGTATGGAACTAGGTATGTTTAATAGAGTCTGTCCTAGTTTGAAAGCTAGGGCATTAATAGATGAAATAAGGTTTGATGCGAGTAGATCTAACAAGAATAGTGAAAGATGTATTATAACTATGCATAGAAATAATGTTTGGACTAACAAATGGATGCAGGATCCTAGAAATAATTCATTGCAGATTAGCTACCATGATCCTAGTGCGCAGTACATGAGAGGTTGGGAATCATTTAAAAGAAAGAGAGGATTGATCCTCTGTTATATTTGCAAAAGACCAGGACATCTTGCTAAGGAATTCCCTGGAAGAAGACATTGTTGTCTTTGTTGTAAGGCTATCGACCATGAAGTGTTGCATTGCCCTAGAATGATCGCTAAGCTTGAAAGAATGACTCTGAACCAGGAGAACCCTAAGGCAGATCCAGAAACTAAGGCTATAGAAGAACCCCAGAAAGAATCAGAGAAAGTATTGCTGCAAACAAACGAAACCCTGAATGATCACCGACATGTCAGGTTATCATAGATCTTTAAAGAAAAAGAATGCATTGAAGCAAGAATATGAGACTTCGACATTGACTGTGTTCTAGATGAAGAAACATAGGTGAATATCCTGACAGAAATAACTTGGGAATCTATAGGGAGGCCTGCTACGATCCCTTCATTAGGAGGAATAGGACTATTCATAGGAAAGCTGGTAAACTTATGTGGGAAGCTCTCTCAGATACCTATGAATGTTAATGGAACTTCGACAGAGGAAGATTTTGAGATTATTAAGTTTGTTGAAGAAAACACCCTGTTTACCATGTTAATATGAAAACCTTGGATTGACAGATCTCAAGGCATATGAAAGGAAGAAGAAGAAGCCTTGGAGAAGAAGAAACAAGACTTAAAATATCTCATGACTAGAAGGATCGCACAATTGATTGAAGAACAGGAGAACATATCAAAGTTATTTAACACTAGAGACCCTGATGTCGAAGCTATAGGAACATCAGAGGACCCTCAAAAGACTAAAGTACCTATCCCAGACAAAGAAAAGGTATTACCCATGAATCCTAGGAAAGAATATCAACAACGCACAGTGACTATGTTAAAAGAAGATAAGAATCAGAATGGAAAATGAACTACCAAGATGAAGCTCACTGGAAAGAAGGTGAGGAAATAAAGTAAGAAGAGAGATAAGTTGTAGAAGGTTCCAAAGGGAACTTCGCAGAGAGAAAATTTGCAGAATTGGAGCTTTGTCGGGATATTAGAACAGCGACATAAGGCACTTCTCCATGACAAAGCAATATAGCCGTTGTGGCCGATATATCCATTTGATTTCCTTTCCAAACAGATCAAAAAGAATTTACAGCTCGACACCAGACTGTTAGACCGCACCATAACAGATCGAATAAGATTTAATGGAGGCTCATAACCATTTCAAGTGAACCGTTTCCAATTTTCCTACTTATCCCGTCGCGCCATGGACGGAGAACACTTTTGCTAACTGAAAATTCAAAGCCCATAGACTAAGTGACTTATCTACAGTGATCATTGTGCCCTTGTTGTTATTCTAGTGCAGTGTCTAAGATCATCATGACCTCGATAATTTTAATCCCGAGTGCGTATGTCCGACAAGCTCACCACAGTTGAATAATCAGTAACAGAAGTTCTTCTCGAATTGATGACAGAGAGAGTCATGTTGAAAAGAGGAATATCTACAATTATACAAGCATCATCGACGAAAGGACTGTCAACCTCTCGGTCCACTGCTCGATCCGGTCCATCTTGTCCATCTGATGAGAAACGAACTAAACATAGATATGATCTCATGAATGCTAAGTTGATTCCAAGCATTCTACCCGAATACCTACCACCTCTTAGCAGTGCAATCAATCAAGACAGTGTGCCCAGAGAGTTTGAGTATGCTTTGATCACTGCGTACCTCCCAAAAGGGATACGCACAGTGCACACAGACCAGGATAAGATCACAGCGTTGAAGTTTAGCGACTTCAACCTTGTTGAAAGGAAGGTATAAAACATGCTCACCCCGCACAAGTATCTGACAAGAACCAAGGGAAAGAACTCGAAGATCGTCCCCCAGTCATGGACCATGAACCTCGCACAGTCCGCACTACTCAATGCCATAAAGATTTCTCACTTCGGTAGGCACCAAGAAGTAAACGCATGTGTCAAGTTGTTGTTGTCCTGCTACCATGGTGGATATTTATGGTTGAACCACTGCATCACAGTGGATCTGATATTGATCAACCAGATCACAGGGCTGAGCATGAAAGGCCTTGACCCACAATATTTCTACCCTGGAAAGACCGCAGATCACGCCCTAGCACAGAAGATTAAAGACACCTACAAAGACATAGAGAAAGGCACATGAGGCTACAAGGTAGCTTCTATCCAGAATGGCACGGTGTGCCTCGCCTGCCAATTGATCACAGGGAAGTTGGTGCGAAATAATCGACCCACCCAAGTCACGGGGTCCGTAGTCAACCTCGCAGGGAAGTGCGTAGAAGGACTTCAAATGAATTGGTCGAAGTACCTCGTAAACCAGCTAGAACTGGACTACAGGGAAGTGTAGGACCAAGGATATGAGTTCCATTTTAGTTGGCTGCTCATCTTGATCACTTTTATTGCATGGGAGATGCTGGAGGGTGCGACCTTCCCAGACATAGAGCCCTTTGAACCGCTGGCCGCGAAGTTCAGTACGTTGTGGTACTCGAGTGACATGAACAAGCAGTGGAAATCAGATTCCATCTTCCACACCTATTACAACCAGCTGAAGACCACTATCCATTCTGAGTCTTGTATAACCCCGAACACTCTCCATAGGTTCAGGCCCTTGATGAAATTCATTGTGGACCACCATTTCATCTATATCACAGTGAGGTTTGATGAGCATAAACAACAGCTGCAATCATACTACAAGTTGACAGAGGAGGATTTCGAGGAAATCACTAAGGAATGGTCGGTGGACCTCCTCATCCCAGTATACCCCACGGAGATATCTAATATTGACAGCCCTGAAGCAGGGCATGATACCCCTGGACCTAGCAAGACAAAGAAGACCGAATAGGTCCATGATTTAGACAACAGATCCATGAAGACCGCTTTCATCTCAACAGAGCAAGGAGGATATGGTGGAGAGATAGATGGCGCAGAAGTGGAAGTGGAACAAAAGAAAGGTGAAGTTACAGCGCCTAGAGACGAGGAGGACCCCTCGAAGAAAAGGAAGGTTTCCCCTCTGAAACCTTCCTCAAGGAAGAAATCAAAAGCAACCAGGAAAAAATTCGAGACCACCCTCACCTCAGACAACTTCGAATTCAACGTCGCAAAACTGAACAATGCTTCACTAGAGATAGTAGAGAAGAAAGAAGCTAAGTAAGAGGAGGTGTTCAATCGGATCAAAGTTGAACTTCAAGGAATGCAGCAAGCATTACAGTCTAGCCGCGCAGTTTCCACTGTGCCTCTATCATTGGAAACACCAAAACCAGGTGATGAGTCAGCCCAACTACACCGCATCATTGATACAGTTGAAGCTCGCCTTCGACGAGCTCAGGAAGAGACAACACAAGCCACCCAGGCTTTAGCGCAAGTACATAAATAACTTGAGGAACAATGCAGTGTTGCAGAACTGGAGAAGCTTGATCTGCAAGACAAGTTTGATGAAGAAAAATCCCAGCCGCATAAAGAAAAGGAACAGTTGCTCACAGAGAAACTTGAAGTAAAGGAACTGGTTCACAGAGATCACTTCGCTCTGTGATAGTCATTGAAGTAAAGACTAAAGAGTGAGTTCCACAGTAGGTGGCACAACTCAAAGAAGTAATCCAGCAACTCCAACAACGCATATCAGACTTGGAGCTCCGCACTGTGCCCGAGACCCCTCAATATGTAAGAGACCTCAAGGAAGCAACTTCCCACAGCACAATCAACAGATTAAAAGCTCTTTCCTTGGAGAGCAAGCAGATGAGTAACCGTAATGCTCAGACCTATGAAAACCTCACTGAGAACCCAGAGTTACAGGCACTAGAGTTGCAGGTCCAGGAAGTGAAGCAACACACAGATACACTACAGGCGCAGCTGAAGGCCTTGTCAGCTGTAGATAGAATGAAGAGGTCTCAAGAACAATGTACAACTCAACAGTAGATCCATATGCTTCAAAACAAAGTGATGGAAGTCACTCGGTAGCTTCAACATGTGCAATATAAGGCATTCCTGTTGTTTACAAAGGTATAGAGCCAAGGAGCAGAGCTAGAACAACTCATCATCACAACAGAGCAGTGCCTAGAAGGGCCAGTGAACAACACAATGATCCATGAGTCCTCTGAATAAGAGGCCACAACAAAGCAGTAGGTCGAAGCAGCTTGAGCCAAGCTCGAGGTGTTTGAGGCAGAATTCGTCAGACCAGAGTGACTCGGGATGAGTCACAAGTGAGGGTTGGGGGCCTATTGGCCCTTGACCAAGTTTTGGGAATTTCTTGGTCATGTTGACCAATTTTGGAACTTCGACAGCTTGTCGAAGGAGGAGCGCAATATGAAGCGAAGATCACGGGGTCTCGGCCCCCTTTTGGGCCCCTTTTTTGGTTTTTAGGAAATATGTAACGAGAATGGGATGTCGGCCCATGGGTTTACCCATGTTTAGGCCTATTCTGTATGTATATATAGATGTTTAGGCCATATAGGGGAGTATTTGAAGTCAAATGAGATATCTATGTGATGTAGGCTAAGTACCAATAGTTGGATCTGTGTGATCAAGGCTTTGTGCATTCTATATAAGACTTGCAGAGTTGAAGTCCTTGTGCGATACAATAGGAAGCTTAGTGCTATAATGCAAGGAAGAAGGATCTGGCGAGTTGCGTAGATCTTCTGTCCCATGTAGAGTAAGGGTTTTGAGGCTCTTTTCTTGTAACTGATTGACCAAAGACAATAAAGAAGAAGAGTTGGTGGAAGTAGCCCCAGGAGAGGGGTGAACCACGTGCTTGTCTTAATTTGTTTATGTCTTGTTTTGCTAAGTTCTTGAGATGATTAGATAGATCTTCTTATTCTTAGTGCTAATGATAGGTAGAATGATATATCTTATATACATGAATATGCTCAGTGCTTGATCTACCAGAGCTGACCTATTTACTTATGATAAGTGCTTAAATACATTAGATCGGTGTTAACGCTTCGAAGTTCTATCTTATAAGCGAAGTGGTTATTGACTGTATATTGAGGAACTGATGGTGCTAAGTGCTTTATTAAGTAGTACAATCATAGATTTGTGTCCCAGCTAAGGTTGTAGACACTTGAGTCCTTCAACCACCCCTGCCTCTACCTCAGGTGAGACTTCATATACTTCACAGGTGTTGCCAAAAGGGCCGATAGTTAGGGTTTTGTTGGTGCACTGATGTAGCATTGAACCCTGGGTCTGCCCCTGTGCCAACATGCACGCTAGTTCACAACCCACAATCAACCTACATCGTTGATCTCGTCGGGGTGGATAATGACCACGATTAAAAGAATTGAACGATCACTTTTAATATTTCAGAGATTGAACTCTCTAATAAAGAGCGAGCACATTGGGGATTCCGCAACCATTGTGAACCGTTGATCTGTGAACGATTGGTGGTTGGACTTGCAAGGAACCCACACGTTGATGCCATGTAGACTCGTACTGTGACTGGGTTTGGTGGTTATATTTGGCAAATCAAGCTCTCAGTCTAAATTAACAGTCAAATACTTCTATGTCAGAATTGTTATGTTTGGAATCGTGTGGAGAGAATTGATCTAGGGATAAGATCGACGACCAGTATTCATTGCAGGGAAGGTATATGCACATGGGTTAATGTCGGAACCTGTACCCATAAATTGAAATCAATATAGTTTTGTTTTGAGTTTGGGATCCGATCGTTGATTGGACAACTCGTATCTATTGCGGAGATCGGAAAGGGAATTAAACCACGAGCTAGTTGAGGTTCCACAATCCCTTGTCGTCGTTGGATCTGGGGGAAGACATATCTTCACCGTCGAATTACAAACAAGGGGTTTATCCATGATCATAACACCTAAACACGGGAGTTGAAAGGGTATCACCTGAAAACAATATAGCTAAGGTCATACCTCTCGATCACGTGAAGAGAAAACAAAGTCCATCCAAGCCAGTCAAGGAAGGTAGAGTTTGGCACTCTACGTTAGACTGTGGTCGCGGGGACTGGTTCTATGGGAATGAAGGTGCTCCTAGTTAGCACATTGCATGGAATGCATTAAGGGAATGCATGTTTACATAAGAGGGAAGATGACGAATTTCCCATTAAGGAAGGACGATCTTCTAGAAATCTACTTAAGTTATAGAGGTATTAAGGAAAAGAGAATTTCTTGGGTGGCCACAAGTGTTGGCACCCTGGTTACTAATGAAGGGTTAATGCTTGGGTGCATTCATGCGAAACTTTTAAGTTTCATGTGTACTGATTTGGGATCGTGATTGGCCTATAGAAGGAAGTAGGATCTTTTTGTAAGAATGAATGAAAATGAATAAGCCATATGATAAAAAGGTTGGTTAAATTTCAACACACCATGACCAAGAACCTGTCATAAAATGTGACAAACTTGAAATCAATGCAAGGGTGCATTGGGTATGAATGTGGCCATGAATGTTGGCACATTCATTAAAGTCAATTGATATCTGAATTGCATTCTGGAAAATTTGGTAGGATGAAATGATGCATAGGTAAGGGATGATGTATCATTTTGCTTTATATCCTTGAATAGATGAAAATGACTTGGACTATTAGTATGCCTGATTTTGAAAAGGTAATGTGCATGAAAACTAACAATTTGTTTGGCTGAGGAATGTTGAAATTGCAGGAGGAAATGGATCTTGGATATGGCAGTATTGTAAGCCCATAAGGAAGACAAATTGCCTACTAAGCCAAACTGCAAGGAATGGTATTTCCTTTTTGAGAAAGTGAATTTGATTGTTAGTATGCACAATTCTGAAATTGTTTGTGATAACATTATAAAGGTGCAATAAAAATGTGTGTGCATGAAAAACTAACATTTTTTTTGGCTAATTGAAGTTGAAAGTGAAGGAAGAAAAGGGGTATTGGATATGGAAGTATTGTAAGCCCATAAGGAAGACCAATTTCCTACTGAGACAAACCGCTATGGGAAATAAAGTCCCATAATTATGAATCTGGTTCCTATGCGGAACACATATGAAAACAAAATGTAGAATTTGGAAATTTGTGGGTGACAGATTTACAAGAAAATTTTGAATTTAAAATTTATGATGATGTCTCATGAATTTTTGTATGCTTGTGATATGGGTGAGAAGAAAAGATCTATCCAAAAAGGACATATGAAGGCTTTCAAGTTGCAAAATAATGAAAAATTGCTACTGTTGAGCCATGAGAACCCCGTGGTAAGCCATGATCACCCAGAAAATGTTGGGTTGAGGTAACACAAGCCAGAGGGACACGTCGACAGAGCAAGTCTGAGGGATGCCTCGACTGTAAGGCTTGATAAAGTCTCTGGAATTCTTCCTGTGCGAGAAAGCCTTGGAAAGGCAAGATGGATCACTTGAGGCACTGTATAGCAAAGAAGGGGATTCCTAAACCTGAGCCTGTGTAATATACCAGATATAAAATGTATGCAGAACAGAAATAAAATGCTAGTAATGGAAGAATAACAACAATATAACCAGAACATTCACCACAATAACACTGAAAAGATATAATAATAACAATAGAAATAACACTTTGAATCTAAAAGAAATGCTCATGGGCCTCTTTGAGGGGGAAACCTCCAGTTGAGAAGAGCTCTATTACAATAATATCCAAGCTAGGGTTCTCATACTCTCGAATCCTATTTATACTAAAAAGAAGCATATAGAGGAAGATCCTTCTAGAAGCGAAAGCTTCTATTAGGTCTTCTTACATCTGCCTTGTTATATTTTATTGAAAGGCCTTATTAATATTGACCTTTATTACATCCGAATATATTGTTCTACCTATGTGCGGGTTAGGACCCTAACATGTTTTCCCCCTTAAAAACAACCTTGTCCTCAAGGCTTGAGATGAGGAAATTGTTGCAGAATGGTAGTTGGTTCCCAAGTGGCGTCTGCTGGAGTTGTATCTTTCCACTGGACTAGCACTTCCTTGATGGTTCTATGACATAGGCGATGCTCACGCTAGTCCAAAAATGCTTCTGGTTGTAGCCAAATGGATCCTTATTTAGTTAATTCTAGAAGGTTGGTTTGAATTTGGCACTTAGATCCAATCACCTTCTTTAAGCATGAAACATGAAAAAAAGGATGTAGCTTCGAATGGCTGGGAAAAGCTAACTGATATGCAACTTGTCCCACATGCTTGAGCATGGTATAAGGACCATAAAATTTGGGTGGTAGCTTCTGACAATGCTCAGCCTTGAGGGAAGTTTTCTTGTAAGGTTGCAGTCGAAGAAACACTTGATCCCCTTATGAAAATTGACGTTCAAAGTGACCTTGATCTTCTTGTTTCTTCATGCAATTCTGTGCCATGACCAAATTCTCTTTGAGGGTACAGAGAATAGCCTCTCGAGCTGTAAGTGTTAGGTCAACCACCTGGACCTTCGAGGCACCCGGTAAGTATGAGAGAACTGAAGGTGGATTCTGTCCATATACCGCTTCAAAAGGAGTCATGTGTGTAGTTGTATGGTATGAAGTGTTGTACCACCATTCAACTAGAGGTAACCATTGAGCCCACTGATTTTTTTTTTCCAAGGAAAAACACCTCAAATATGTTTTCAAACACTTGTTGACAACTTTCGTTTGTCCATTAGTCTGGGGATGATAAGATGTGCTGAGATGCAATTCTGTGCCTTGTATCTTGAACAGTTCTTGCCAAAAATTGCTTGTGAAAGTTGGGTTGTGATCAGAAACAATAGAGTGCGGCATGCCATGAAGCTTGAAGACCTGATCCATGAATATTTGAGCCACTGTGGATGTTGTAAATGGGTGTTGAAGGGCGCAGAAATGAGCATACTTGGAAAGGCGATCAACAACCACCATGATGATAGATTTATTTCCCGATTTGGCTAAGCCGGTAATAAAATCCATAGAGATATCCTTCCAAATAGCAGGTGGAATCGGGAGTGGTTGTAGTGTGCCCGACGATTTGACAGTTTCTCCCTTGTTGCATTGACACATGTCACATTCAGATACAAAATTACGAATGTCATGTTTCATGCCATCCTAGAAAAAGGAACATTTGACCCTATCATAGGTTTTGGTGAACCCAGAGTGCCCTATTGTGGGTGTAGCATGAAGCTCAGAAAGTACCGTGGATTTAAGCTTTGATTGTTTACTTAAATACAAATGGCCTTTGTATCGAAGCTCCTCATGGAGCCAAGAGTACCCTGGGGAAGCTGGAGCATTGGATTGCAATTGTTGGATCAACTGCGAACTTTTGGGATCTTGTAGCCATTCCTAACGAACGACTTGGAGCCAATCTGGTACAATGAATGAAAGAGAAAAAAGGAATCCTTCATCCTCTTTTTTTTTGGAAAGTGCATCCGCAACCACATTGTCTTTTCCTTTCTTATAAATGATCTCATAATCATATCCAAAGAGTTTAGTCACCCATTTTTGTTGTTCTGGGGAGGAAATGCGTTGTTCCAAAAAATACTTGAGGCTTTGATGGTCTGTCTTAATTTGAAACCGTTGCCCCAATAGATAAGGACTCCACAGATCCACGACATGCAGAATAACCAACATTTCCTTTTCATAGATAGATTTTCCCAGATTTCTTTCAGATAGTTGCTTGCTGGTAAAGGCCAAAGGTCGACCCTCTTGCATAAGGACAACGCCAATTCA
>ML777244.1:208783-222952 GCA_009831015.1 Picea engelmannii | reverse complement strand
GTGTTGCGCTCAAGAGCATTGCTACCCACAACCTTGATGATAGTGTAAGGCCCATAGAAAAGTGGGTGGAACTTCCGATGGGGCCCTCTAAGGCGCTCTTTCTGCAAATGTAACCAGACCTTGTCTCCCACTTGAAACTGGTGTGGTACCCAGTGTTGATCATGGCGTTGCTTGTACTTAGCATTGTCTTTCTGCAAAATCTCATGGACCTATTGGCAGATGTGTTGAATCCACTCAATGAATATGGTGCCTTTGTCGGCCTCATATTGAACATGGGAAGAATATTTATGTGTTGTTGCAAGAGGTAGTGCAACATCAATGGGACCCGAGGGTTGGAATCCCAGCCCCACCTGAAAGGGGCTATGGACAGTGGATCTATAGAGAGCCATGTTGTAGTTTTTTTGAACATATGGGAGACTCTCATCCCATGTACATGGATTCTTAGAGTTATACATGTGCAATATGTGAACAATAATCTGATTGACGACCTCTATTTGGCCATCGGTTTGAGGGTGGAAGGCAGTGGATTTAGTGATCTTGGTGTCCAATAGTGACCATAGACTCGACCAAAATGTGTTGAGGAACCTAATGTCTTGATCTGAGATGATGGTCTATGGTATCCCAAAATGGACCCACACTCATTCGAAGAAGATCTTGGCAGTATATGTTGTTGTGATGCTCTTCCCGCAGGCTGTGAGAATGGCCATATTTGAAAACCGATCAACTACCACAAATACACAATCATTGCCTTGCTTGGTGGATGGAATGCTAGAAGTGTAATACCTCGATATGGATTCCCAAGGCCTCTCGGTAGTAGGAAGAGGGGTGTATAAGCCTTGCTTCTTGATGGTTTTCTTGGCAATGGCATAGACAATGCAAGATCTAATATACTTGCTAACGTCCTATCAAATTTTTGGCCAATAAAAATGTCTATGTAGAACGACCACAGTTTTCTCCACACCAAAATGTCTTGTCATCCGACTATAGTGACACTCCCAAATAAAATTTACATGCTCACTTGCAGGAACACGGAGATGGCCCAGATGGCATAACAATTTGTCCTGAATGTGAAAATCGGTGACATTCACGCCTGTTCCCAAGAGTTGATAGGTGGTGGCGAAGTCCAGATGTTGTTGATAAAGTTGGGGCCACTCAAATGCCTCATTCCCACAGGAATGGAGCACGGTGGTGAGTTCAACCACAGGAGTTCGACTAAGGCAGTCAGTGACATGATTTGTGCTCCATGTCTTATACATGATGTTGATATGGAACTGTTGCAGGTAGGCTGGCCACTTATGATGGAATTCGTTCTGCAACTTCCCTTGTGTCTGTATGAACTACAGAGGCTTGTGATTAGTGTGGATGATTTTCATCTTTCTTAGAATGTAATGTTTCCATTGACGATAGGCTTGTACAATGGAATATGTTGGCACAGGGGTAGACCTGGGGTTCAACGCTTCAACAATGCACCAACAAAACCCTAACTACCAACCCTTTCAGCAACACCTGCGAAGCAGATGAAGTCTCACCCGAGGTAGAGGCAAGGGTGGTTGCAGGACTCAAGTGTCTTCAACCTATCTGGGACACAGATCTATGATTACAATACTTAACAAAGCACTTTAGCAATTAACATTCATCAGTATATAACCCTTATTCACATCGCAGGTAAAACCCTAATTACATAACAACACAATATTCATAAGATCTAATGCATCCAAGCACTTAGCATATAGAAATAGATCAGATCTATCATTCATTCATATTACTAAGCACTAAGCTACTATTATATCAGGTGCATCTAACATATATCGTTGCACTAAGCATAAATCATATCAATAACATAACAACTATAATTCACAAAGCAATGACAACACATGATATACGTGGTTCACCCCAGTGTGGGGCTATGCCCACCAACACTTCTCTTATTTATTGTCTTTGTCAATCTTATACAAGAATAGAGCCACAAGAACCCACTCTACATAGGACAGGATATCTGCGCACACCTTGCCAAATCCTTATTCTCTGAGCTAGGTCACAACACAAAGCCTCTTTACAGTCACTTGCACTTATCTCTGCAAGTTCTCATGCACACAGTATGCACAAAGCCAACTCAATCACATAGATCCAACTACTTACATCAATTGCACTTAGCACAATATAACACTTAGCACCACTTTTCTCCTAGATCCGGTGTTGTTTCTTACATCATATAGCTTTCTATTTATACATTAAAAAAGGGGCCAAGGCATGGGTAAACCCATGGGCCGACATCCCATACCCATTACATAAAACCTAAATCCATAAATCCATAAAAAGGGGGCGAGATCCCGCGATCTCTACTTCTCCTTGCACTCCACCTTCGACAGCCTGTCGAAGTCCCAAAACTTTTCAAAAGTGACCAAGGTTCTCCAAAACTTGGCCAAGGGCCAACAGGCCCCCAACACTCACCTATGAATTGTATCAAGTCACTCTGATTTGGGTAACTCTGCCTCAAATTCCTTGAGCTTGGCTCGAGATGCCTCAACCTGTTGCTTCACCAGAGCCTCCTGCTCAGCGAACTCTTGAATAACCTTCTTCATCACAAGTCCTTCCAAGCATTGTTCCATTGTGGTGACCACTTGTTCCAGTTCTACACCTCATCCTTCAATATCCTCAAAAAGTATGCAAGTTGCATCCTGCACTAGTTGGAGTCACTAAGTCACTTCCATGACCTTACTCTGTATGGTATGGACTTGTTGTTGAACTATGCATTGTTCCTGGGATCGTTTCATCCTCTCGACCGTTGATAGTGGCTTCAACTACGCTTGCACTATTTTTGCTTGCTTATTGGCCTCCTAAAGCTATGACTCTAGTGTCCTTAGTTTAGGGTCCTCTGCAAGGCGCTTGTAAGTCTGTGCACTTCGACTACTGAGTTGTTTACATTCTAAGGCCAATACCTTGATTCTATGGATTGCGCTCCAGGCAATTTCTTCTCTCTGGTCTCTCACTTCCTACAGAGTGTTTGGCACTGCTTGTAACTCCAGTTTTTCAACCCTCTATTGGAGTTGTTGAATGGATTCAACAAGCTTCCCTACTTGGCTTTCCATTGGGTCTTCTTCCATCTGTTCTAATCCCGTCACAGAGCGAAGTTCTCTAGTTACTTCTTCTTTAACTCCAATCTTCCCTGTGAGAAGTTGTTCCTTCTCCTTCTAGATCTGCACTCTATCCTCTACAAACTTGGCTTGGATGTCATATTTTTCCTATTGTGCAACTCGATGTTTCTCTATGGATTCCTCTTTTGCTTGCTTTAAGGCATTTATGGCCTATTCTTTTTCTTCCTTAACATGATGAAGGTGAGCTTCGGTCGCATCTGTTATTCGGTGTAGTTGGGTAGAATCATCTCCCAACTTTGTTCCTTCTGATGATGGGGGTGTAGTAGACACTACGCAGCTGGAGTAGAGGGCTTGTTGTACCCCTTTTAGCTCTGCTACAATTCTTTCATACATGGTCTCTTGTTTGGCTTCACTGCACTGTAAGATATCCTCTGAGGTATCTGAGACAACGACGATGATGATATCTATGTCATCCACCATGAGCACGGTCTAGATCTGTGGTTTATTAGCTTTGGACTTCTTCCGCAATGTAGGTTTCGTGGGGGAAACCTTTATTTTCTTGGAGGTCTCATCTTCGTCAATAGGATCCGTAGGTGATGTTACTTCACCTTGTTTTTGCTTGTCTTCTTCTCCTTTGTTCTCTTCTTTGTATACTTCATCATCACCTCCCTCTCCAAGTGAGTCTGAAGAAGTCTCTTCTAAGGCATTGTTCGGCTCCTATACCTCTTCCTTTTTCTTCCTTCTGCTATTGTTGGGTGCATCATACTCTTTGCGAGTAAACACAGGATTTCCGATGAGGTTGAGGTTGGACAATTCTTCCTAGTTGACTAGTATAAGGAGCTCTGCAAGCCACTCCTTAATTATTTCTTCCATGTCCTCCTCAGTCAGATTATAATAATATTGGAGCTCTTCTTTATGTTCGTCTCTGCATGCAGTGATATAAATAAAATGTCTATCTATGTGAAACTTCACAAATGGTCTGAACCTATGCAGGGTGTTCGACGACATGTGAGGGAAATACTTGATAGCCCTCTTCAACTACAGGTAGTAGATGTGGAACACCACATTTGACTTCCATTGTTTCACCATGTCACTCGAATACCATAGCATGGTGAACTTCGTAGCTAAGGGTTCGTATGGCTCAATATCAGGGAAGGTCACTCCTTCCATCATCTCCCAGGCAATGAAGTTGATGAGGATCAGTAACCAACTAAAATGAAACTCATAGCCCTGATCCTGAGCTTCGCGATAGTATTGTTCTAACTGGTTGACAAGGTAACTCGCCCAGTTCATTTGTAGTCCTTCAATGCATTTTCCCGCAAGGTCAACAACAAACTCTGTAACCTGTGTGGGTTTGTTCTTCCTTACTAGCTTACCAGCGATCCACTGGCATGCTAGGCGCACTGTTTCATTCTGAATGGAGGCTACCTAGTAGCCCCACTTCCCCTTCTCCACATCGCCATAGGTATCTTTAATTTGTTGCACCAGGGTACGATCTGCAACCTTCCCTGGAAAAAATTCTTGTGGGTCTGGTCCTTGCATGCTTAATCTGGTGATCCGATGGATCAACATTGGATCTATGATGATGCGTCTGTCCATCCATGGATAACCTCCATGGAAGCAATACAACAGGAGTTTAACACATGCGTTAACCTTTCGATGCCTTCCAAAGTGTGGTATCTTCATCATGTTCAAGATAGTGGACCTTGCGATGTCCATAGTCCACAGCTGGGGGATGATCCTTAACTTATTCCCCTTTGTACTAGTCAAATACTTGTGTGGGGCGAGCATTCCATGATTCTTGCAGTCTCCCAAGTTGAAGTCACTGATCTTCAACATCATGATTTTTCCTAATTGTGGTCCTACTACGTGTATCCCCTTCGGGAGGTACGCAGTAATCAAGGTGTAGTCGAAGTCCCTCGGGACACTGTCACAGCTCACCGTGCCAGCTAGAGGTGGGATATAGTTGGGCAGGATAGATGGGATGAGCTTTTCATTCATCAAGTCATCACAATGCTTGGTTCATTTCTCTGTCGCAGCTCAAGATGGTCTATATCCATGAGCAGTTGATGGGGATGCTTGCACTCCTCTCGTCGACGAGGCTTGGACTCCTGTGGACATGACCTTCTCAGCCATGAGGTCAATGAGGATCTCTTGATGGATTTCTCTACTGTGTTGAAGTCACTCGACATGCACGCTCGAGATCAGGTATCTCAGGTCGGTGATCAAATATTCTATGTAACAGAACGGGTGGCGAGGTCTCAAATAGGCACAACACGAAAGCAAATAGTTATTTGTGGGATCGAATAATCACTGTTTGAAAAAATGTTCTCAGTGAAACACTCGATGGGATAAATAGACAATGTCATAATGGACTCCTCCAACGAGAAAGAATGCCTCAATCAATGAAATTCCATCCATTGTGGCACGGTCCCAATGGTCTAATGGAGATCTTTTGAGCCATAGATATGGTTCGATCCATTCTAGAGAATCGGGCTAACGTTCGGGATGCCTCCAATGGTCATGCTTCTTTTCCATGGAGAAGTGCCAATATTCACTGTTCTAATATCCCGGCGAAGTTCCAGTTCTGCAAACCTTCCTTCAGGGAATCCCTCCCTGGAACTTCCTGTAATTTCTCTATAACTTTGCTTTCTTCTTGCTAAGATTTCTTGCTTTCTTTCTTGTAATATGAGTCATTGGTTTCCTCTTTCCATTATTGTTCTTATCTCCTCTTGGCATAGTAACTTCGCATTGTTGCGAGTCGTTCAAGGGTTCTGAGAGTAATACTTCTTCTCGTTCTTGGGTAGGTGCTCTACTCTCTTGTACAGACAGGTGTTTCAAGTCTTCCTATGTTATTTCAACTTTCACGTCCAAATATCTGGTTCTTAGTAGCTTTGAATGGTCCTCTTGTTCTTCCAGTAAGTGCGCTATTCTCCTAGCCATGAAATCCCTTAATTCTTATTTTTTTTGTTCTAGATCATCCTCTTCTTGTTTCCTTCGTATCTGATCTTTCTCAATCCAGGTTTTTCTTAGCAAAATAGCAAATGGGGCATTGTTCTCAACAAATTCAATGATCTCAAATTCTTCTTCTGTCGAAGTTCCATGAGCACTCATAGATATCTGGGTAAGTCTTCCACATAGGGTTATCAACTTTCCTCTAAATAATCCTATTCCTCCCAATGAAGGAACCATAGCAGGCTTTCCCAAAATTTCCCAAGTTCTTTATGTCATGATATTCACCTGTGTTTCCTCATCTAGAACACAGTCTATGTCGAAGTCTCCTATTCTTGTTTCTATGCATTCCTTCTCATTTAATATCTCTGATAATTTGATATCTCTGTGATCATTCAGGGTTTCTTTCATTTGTAGTAATACAGTCTCTGATTCTTTTTGGTTCTTGAGCATATTCTTAGTCTCTTGACCTTCCTCATGGTCTTCTTGTCTCATGCTCATGTTTTCAACTTTGGCAATCATTCTAGGGAAATCCATAAATTCATGGTCCATAGCTTTACAACAAAGACAACTAGAACCTCTACCAAGGCATTCCTTAGCAAGATGCCCTGGTCTTATGCAACTATAACAAAGAGTTAATCCTCTCTTTATTTTAAATGACCCCCAACCTTTCTTGTACTACACACTGGGATCACAGTAACTAACCTGCAAAAAATTCTTTGTAGGATCTTGCATCTATTTGTTAGTCCAAACATTTTTTCTATGCATAGGAATAACATATATTTCATTATTCTTGTCATATCTACTCATATCCAATCTTATTTCTTCTAGTTGTGCCCTATTTTCCAGACTAGGACAAAATCTATTAGACATACCTAGATCCATTCTTTCGAAACAAAAATTTTCACTAATCTTACCTTTCTCAGAGCACAAATCTTTAATATCTTACCTCTTTTCTTTAGATCCGATTCCTTTCTTAGCACAGAGCTTCACAGTCATGTAGAATACTTCGCACTAAAGCAACAAATCTATGCACATAGATTTATTTTCTTCAGTTCCCAATAATCACAGTTTCATGTACCAACAACAGAACCATTTGTTGGCACAGGGGTAGACCTAGGGTTCAACGCTTCAACAACGCACTAACAAAACCCTAACTACCGGCCCTTTAGACAACACTTGCGAAGAAGATGAAGTCTCACCCGAGGTAGAGGCAAGGGTGGTTACAGGACTGAAGTGCCTGCAACCTAGTTAGGACACAGATCTGTGATTACAATACTTAGCATAGCACTTTAGTAGTTAACATTCATTAGTATTTAACCCTTATTCATATCGCAGGTAAAACCCTAATTACAAAACAACGCAGTATTCACAAGATATAATACATCCAAGCACTTAGCATATAGAAATAGATCAGATCTAGCATTCATTCAGATTACTAAGCATAAATCACATCTAACATAACAACTATCAGATGATCAGGTGCATCTAACATATATCATTGCACTAAGCATAAATCACATCAATAACATAACAACTATAATTCACAAAGAAACCACAACACAGGATATACATGGTTCACCCCAGTGTGGGGCTACGTCCACCAACTCTTCTCTTGTTTATTGTCTTCTATCAATCTTCTACAAGCACAAAGCCACAAGAACCCACTCTACATAGGACAGGAGATCCGCAAGCACCTTGCCAGATCATCCTTCCCTGAGCTAGGTCACAGCACAAAGTCTCTTTACAGCCACTTTCACTTAGCTCTGCAAGTTCTCATGCACACAGTATGCATAAAGCCAAATCAATCAGATAGATCCAACTACTTACATCACTTGCACTCAGCACAATATAACACTTAGCACCCACTTTTCTCCTAGATCTAGTGTTGTTTCTTACATCGTCTAGCTTTCTATTTATACATTACAAAAGGAGCCAAGGCATGGGTAAAACTATGGGCCTACATCCCATACCCATTACATAAACCCTAAACCCAAAAATCCCTAAAAAGGGGGTGAGATCCCGCGATCTCCACTTCGCCTTGCGCTCTGCCTTCGACCAGCCTATCGGAGTCCCAAAACTGGTCAAACATTACCAAGGTTCTCCAAAAATTGGTCAAGGGCCAACAAAATAAATTTCATTTTCATAGGTCGGGTATTTACGGACACTATATCAGAGTGTCTCACTATGGTAAGCTACCAGATCCCCGTATTGAGTGAGAATTGTGCCTATAGCATAGTCAGATGCATCAGTATCAATCTCGAATGGTTGTTGCAGATCGAGTAAGAAGAATATTAGATCTAAGCACAAGCGATGTTTCATATCATCAAATGCTCTTTGTTGTTCCTTCCCCCATGCAAACGTTTCCCTGCCACCGCCCTTGGTCACTTGGATGAGAGCCCATGCAATATGGGAGAATCCCAACATGAACCGTCGGTAGAAGTTAGCAAGTCCCAAGAATCTTCGAATCACGGTGAGTGTGGTTGGGGTTGGACAGTCATGGATGACTTGGATATTAGCTAGATCAACATGTAATCCATGCTCATCAACAATGTAGCCGTAGTATTGGACCATGTTCATTCCAAAGGATCATTTTTCCAAGTTGGCATATAGCTTGTGTTGTTGCAGAGTGTTGAAAACCTACTGAATATGTTGCATGTGCTCCTCCAAAGTTCTATTGAAGATGAGGATGTCATTCAAATATATCACCAAAAAATATTTGGTGAAGAGTCTCAATACATCATCCATCAATCTCATGAAAATGGTTGGTGAATTTGTTAAGCCAAAGGGCATGACCAACCATTTGAAGAGAACTTCTTTAGATTTGAAAGTTGTCTTCCATACATCAGTTGATTCGATGGGAACCTGGTGGTAGCCAGGCTTTAGGTTAATCTTGTAGAAGAACTTTTCCCCCTTAAGTTGGTCAAGAAGGTCATCAATTCTAGGAATTGGGTACTGGTTCCTGACTGTGATTTTGTTTAATTCTTTGTAATCAATGCAGAGACGCTAGGCCTCACCTTTCTTCTGCACCAGTATAATTGGGCTTCCGCAAGGGGAGGAGTTGGGTCTGATGTGCTCCTTTTGAAGCAATTCTTGGATATGATGCTTGATTTCGTCATTTTCCATCAGTGAGTGATGATAGACTGGTCCATTAGGTATAGGTGCATCGGGGGTTAGATCAATTGAATGCTTGACTTGGTAGTGCGTCGGTACCCGGGTAGGTGAGAGAAGATGTATTTGTACTCTTCCACGATCGCATCGACTTGCTTCTGCTGCAAAGAGAGGCTCTGTGTAGAGGCCACATATGTGCCAGGGACTTTTTCTTACTGTGACATCATAAAGAAGACGGAAATCTTGGTTTGTGAAATGACCTTACTGCATTGCTTAGCAGAGATTAAAGAAATAGCGGTAGGCGTTGCTACCTCTGGTATCCTGTAGAATTTTCTACCCAAAGTAATAATAACATTGTGGGGTTTAGAGTCATACACAACATGTCGCTTCCACAAATATGGTTGTCCTAAAATAACATCACAAAATTCAAGGGGAGAAATATCACACAATGCCTTGTCTTTGAAAGGCTTGATGTCGTAGGGCAGACAACATTGTTGACTAACACGAATATCTCTTCCTTGGTGAATCCAACAGATGGTGTAGGTTTGTGTGTGTGGTGTCATCGGAAGGTCCAGTCTCTTGACGACCTCTGCTGAGATTAGGTTCTTATGACTTTCTCTATCGACAATGAAATGAAGCGGAGCCCCCTTTACCCACATCTGAGAGTGAAAGAGGCATTCCCCTTCCTCTAGTTCTTCTAGTTTTCTTGGATGGACTTTGTTGGTAGTGACAATGGCACTGGGTTTAGCATTGATAATCTACTTCCCTCCTTCTGGATTTGATTTGGAGTTGGAATCTTCCTCTGAGTCGGAAGATTTCAGCTCATCCACCAGTGATTGCTTGGAGAGACATTCTTCGATGTTGTGCCAAGGGATTTTATGGTATTTGCACCATTTTCATGTGTCCTTCTTCAAATTCTCATTACCTTTCTTTTGTTTCAACTTGGAACGCTTGTCCTGAGAGTGGCCATCTTTTCTTTGTCCCTTTTTTTGTGGGTTAGGGTTTACTTTACTCTGTTTCGACAGTGAGGAGTTTTCATATCCAAACTCTCGCCTCTTCTGCTTAAATTTTTTCTCGATCTTGATAGCATATCTATAAGCCTTACTCAATGATGTGATGTCCAGAAAATCTATTTTTGTTTGAATGTATCTATGCAGAAAGCCACAGTATTTTAGCACTAGATGTCACTCAGAGTCATTGATACCCAATTTGGTGCACATGGTATGGAAAATATTGGTAAAATATGGTACTATCTGGTCCCTTTCCTGATGCAGGGTGGTCCATCTTGTGTACTGGTCCTCGTAGCTTCCAACAGGGTAGTATTTCTCTTTAATGGCATCCCATAAGGAATCCCATGTGGGGGCAACTGCAAATATTGTAGATTCCTCTATGGCCCTTTTCTTAGAGTAAGTATCCCACCAGTCCTTAACATGGGGGATGACCTTAAGGAGTGAAAAAGTAATCTTTTCCCTATCAAAAAAATTATGGACCAAAAAATACCCTTCAAATAGATTCAACCATTTATCTACAACATCCGCACCTATCAATCCTTCAAATACTGGAATATTAAAATTTGCATGTACCTTGAAGGGGGTTGCATGGCCGATTCATGAAGATGCATCTCCTGTGGGAAGTCGTTGAAGGATCTGTGCAAAGTTGTCCATCATTTCATTCCTTTGTCACGTAATGGATTCCTCGAGTAACATTTTAAAAGGATCTCCTACTCCATCATCTTTATTTTTGTCCCCCATGGGTTGTTGTCGGGCTCGATGCGACCGATCTTGCAAAGGCTTGACTAGTTCGAGTCCCAACTTCTTGTACCCAGATCTTGTCGAGGACATGCATGAAGAAAAATAAATGAAGAGCATACCACTCTAATACCACTGATCTAAATTTATGAGCAGAACGAAATGAATAACAGACTGAATACAAAACACAGAGATACAGAGAACAACAACAAATATCTAGTGAACAATAACTTCTATTGAATAAATGAAATAGGTTGAAACTATAAAACTGTAGAACTGAAAACAACTTGCTCGAATAGTGGTAGTTATCTCTGAGAAGAGATGTGACTTCTACCCGCATTCGTCTGAGCAGAATGAATATAATGAGGCTCCAGGAGTCTTTTTAACATTACTCATGAATTCCAAAACCCTAGACATCCAAAACCTAACCCTAGGAGATGAAACGCCAAAAGTTATGTGGGCGTCGGTGGGTAAGTTGGTACCTCAACTTCCCGGGGTCGTAACTTTTGCATACGACCTCTGTTTTAGGCATGTGATAGTCGTCAAACTTTGACTCTATCTACAGTTTGACTATGGCAAGCCAAAAAAACATTGTTTAGGGCCCCAAAACGACCCTGGAAGTATAAAAAGATGTGTTGACATGAAAATATCCAAAATAATCTAGTTGGATTAGGTGGGCGGCCACAAATCTCCATATGGAATCTATGTAGGGCTTCATACATCCCTGAAAGTGTAGAACCCAAAATTACAAAGAAGTACATAAGAACGTGTTGAACTAAAAACTGTCAATGGGAGCCAGCTGGATTAGGTGGGTGGCCACCAATATCCACCTGGATCACAAACACTACTCCACATATGTCAAGGGGTACTACATCCAATTCCACTTTATCAATAAAATCACCATTTACAACTAATTTAATCTTACGTTGTTTCGTTACCTTGATATTTGCATCCTTTTTTACCCATCCCAATGGACATGGGCCAATATTATCACGAACCTCCAATCCAAGCTTGTTGACCAGATCAATTTCTATGAGATTATCCTATGAACCAAAGTCGAACAAGGCATATATCTTGGTCTTATTGACATGGATCTTGATGTGGAAGAGTTTGGTCATGTTCTTCTCTTCCTAGTGATGAAGGCTACTCAGATTCACCTCCCTTTTCACAGATGTGAAAAAAATATTCTCATCCACATCGGAGCTTCTTTCAACCTGACCACTTGAATCCATGGCTAGAAGATTATTTCTCTTTGCATCCTTTGTGTGTTTCTTTGTGTTCAACTCTAGATTTACTTTCCAACACTTATCCTCAGTGTTCCCATCAATATTTTAATGGTTACAATAGTTGTTAGGATCATTGAACTGATGTGAAGTGGTTGTCATCTACTTATCCTTTCCCCCTTTCCACTTCTTCCCCTCCTTGGAAACTTCCCGGTTCTCTTTCTGCTTGGAACCACTTGACTACCCTTTCTTGTGGCCTATGGTTTCTATATATTGTGCATATACACATACCTCTTTTATTGTCCTTGGCTTGAAAAGAATCACTTGATTTCATAGATGGGTATGTTGACCCCCCAAATACTTAAGGAGTACATCTAGGTTCTTGGGAGAGATACCCAACATGATGGCCATATTTCTAAACTTGGTGGTGTACTCTTGTACACTCTATCCTTGCTTCTATCTGAAGTAGTGCCATTGAATCCATTGGTCCTCCACATACTCAATAGGGTACAATAAATACTTGATGAGGGTTTTGAATTCCTCCCACCTGGTTACTGTAGGATCACCCTCCAGCCTAAGTGCTTCTATTATGGATTTACCACCAATTTAAGGCATGGTCCTCTAACTTCAGTCTGGAAAATGATATATTTTTTTCTTCATCTATATGGTGAACACTAAAATAAAATTCTAGTTTCATCAACCATTGATTCAGTTTTAATGCATCGATCTCACCTTGGTGTGGCTTTATGTCCACTTTTGCTTCCAAATTGATTAAATATTGTGAACGTTTTATGGTACTGGAACTTAGATACTCTTTCTTAGGTTCTTCATGTGACTCCTTTTCAAGGTCCTTGTGTTATCCCCCGGTTTCCTGTCTAATCTAATCTATGAGTTCTAGTTTGAGATTTCTTGCTAGAGCCACCATGAGGAGGGAAATATTGTGAGATATGCCACCGAATTTCTCTTCCAGCCTCACAAATATCTCCTCTACTAGATCTCAAGGGTTCTTATGAATAAACTCATCGACCATGGCTAGGGTCCTGCAACTTTCTTCTTAAACCGATTACTAGATCCCTGCAACTTTCCAAAAATACCCCAAGAAAACCTGCTCTGATACCAATATGATCTGTAAATTGTCGTGGATATTCCACTGGATAGTTTGTCACAACATATCTAAAAAATTATTGAAATATTTACTGAGAAGGTTAATTTCCTTTAGATCTCAAATTCTCTAATTACTAGTTTTCTTCTTAAAATGTATGAAATATGTGATATGAGGAAAATAGAGAACATAAATAAATAGACACACCATCCACAAATAAACACAACATATAACTTTGGAAACCCAATATGAGAGAAAACCCAGCTAGAAGGTGAGGTTGTTTTTCTCTCTTTTCTTCAAATGAAAGTACAAAGAAAGAGGCACTCTCTGTGGAGTTTCCTTTGATTTTGTGCCATTTATGGCTACTACAAAATATCTCATCCTCTCTTATTCTCTCAAAATACCACTCCTAGGTGCTCTACACAACTATGGAATAAATACAATGTTAAAGAATGGAATCCCTTAACATCCTAGCAACCTAATATTTAACATCGCCCGATGGCCATCTAGGGGTAGAGTTTTGACTTCCTCAACCCTCAATTGTGATAAGGTTTTGGACCTTCTAGAATCTTCTTGAAATTCCATACATGGCTAGCTCCACATGCGTGAAAAATAAAGGTTGGTGTGGCATCCACTCGTACCATGGTGGTTAACACAATAGGTCAACTTGCGATAGGCATAACTTTTTCATACGAGCTCTGATTAACGTTATTTTTTCTCCATTGGAAAGGTATCGATGTGTAGAATATCATCAAGAGGTATATCTAAAACAAATGAATTTTTTACCCCAAAAAATGTCATTTGATGCCTCAAAATGGATCTGAAAGGTTTCAAACCCAATTTTCCAAACTGGGACATGCCATTAAAATGCTCCTGCAAGCTAATTCCTCCAATGTTTTCCACTTTGAAAGAATAAAGATATATGAAAAATAATATAA
>ML777244.1:191185-202355 GCA_009831015.1 Picea engelmannii | reverse complement strand
GTACATTTCTTTCATTAATAGAAATCATGTATTACTGTATATCTGTGTTTATGGTTGCATCTCCGATACATTTCTGTTATATTATTGAATATCTGTGATATCTCTGTGCATTTCTTTATTATATCTCCGATCTCATTTCGTGCCGAAAATAATCCGGATCATTTATTGATATGGAAAAAATATGTTCATCTAGAAAGTTGTTGTCTACTACTTCATTATCTGCAATATTGGTTAGCCTTGATAAAAAATCCGCAACGACATTTTGTTTCTCATGCTTGTCAAGTATTTTTGGATAAAACTCTTGCAACAATAAAACCCATATAATGATCCTACCATCAATGTCAGTATTTTTCATCAAATATCTAATCACAACATGATTTGTATGCAAAAAAATTGGATATATAGTAACATAGTTTCTAAAATTGTTAATGGAATAAACTGTTGCAAGAAACTCTTTCTCTGTGACAAAATAATTCAACTTTGAACCACATAAGTTTTTGTTGATAAAACAAATTGTAAAGGGAATTTTAACTTCCAACTAGCCTAAAAATGCCCCTAATGACTTGTTAAATGCATCAATATGAATGTGGAAGAGAATGTCCCACTTAGGACCCTGCAATACAAGGGATGTTATGAGTTTTTCTTTGATATTTTCAAAGGATTCTTGTCATTTTTTTTTCTAATGGAATTCATTATCCTTGGATAAAAAAGTGAACGAAGGGGAGGCTAGTTTACTGAAGTCTTTGATGAACCTCTTATAGTATCCTACATGACCAATGAAACTCCTGACATATTTTTGCTTTTTGGATCTAGGTGTATATTTGATGATGTTCACTTTGGTTTGGTCAACTTAAATCCCCCTAGAGGAGATATGGTGACCCAAGACAACCCCTTCACTCATGATTATGTTGCAGTTTCATGGTTGAGTGATAGGTTCATATCTCCACACCTTTTTAGCACTTTTTCAAGGTTTGTCAAGGCTTTCTAGAAGGAATTTCCATAAGGTGTAAATTCATCCATGTACATTTCTACAGTGTCATGGATGTGGTCTGAAAATATGCTTAATACATCTCTTTGGAAAGTTGCAGGATCATTACAAAGGCCAAAGGGAAGAACCTTATAGGAAAATGTGCCCCAAGGATAAGTAAAATTTGTTTTATCTTGATCCTTGTGGCTGATTTGAATCTGATTGTACCCACTAAACCCATCCATGAATGAGAAGTACTTTTTATTGCTAGGACATATAGTACTTTATCAATGAAAGGAAAGGGTAGATGGTCTTTTCTAGTGGCTTTGTTGATATCTCAGTAATCCACACATCATTTTTTTATGGGCACAATAAGCGAGGGTGAGACCCATTGATTATCATAAATAAGATAAATTAATCCTACATCTAAGAGTTTTTGTAGTTCTCATTTGGAAATGTATTTTAAGGAAGGGTTCATCCTTCTTTAATATTTCCTAATGGGCACAAATCATCCTTCATGTAAATCTAATGAGTACAAAATTTTGGATGAATGTCTTTCATGTCCTTTTAATCCCATTCAAATGTTGTGGAGTGATTATTAAGGACAACCAACAATTTCTACTCTTGGACAATAGTCAAGTTAATACTGATTTTTAGAGTTTTGAAGGAGACATTTCCACTGTTTTGACTATTGTTATTTCAATCTTAGTAGTGAATAAATATTTCCATAAATCCTCTTTCAAATCAGCAGAAACTTCAGACTGTTGTTGTTGTTCATGCTCATCAAAACCATCAATTTTTACAATAGCATGGTATATATTTTTTATGAAGTTGGAGATGGAAGTGTCTTCATCTGATTTTTTCATGGCTAAGGTTGTTTCAATGGTGAGGAGATAGTATATTGTTGTTTGAAATATCCCTTCTTCTTCTTCTTGTACTACCCACATAAGGATTTATTCTTCAATTTGTGGCTTGGTAAGGGGGTAGAGGACAAGTTTCTTTTGAGATTGACCATTGGTAATGCTTATATTTCCTGCCCTACATTTGATATATGAATTTTTTGTAGCTAGCCAAGGTCTTCCTAGGATGAAGGGGCATCCATTCAACTTAGATTTTTTGTGGAGAACTATGAAGTTAGTTGGATACTCTCGTGAATCAATAGACACCATTACATCATCTAGTGCTCCCTCAGGATTCATAGTTGATCTATCTACTAGAAAGCGTACAGTAGGTGTGTGTCTTATCATTCCTTGAAGGTACAGTATAATCAAAGTGTCATTTGTCATCAAATTAATGGATGCCCATAGTTCTTTCAAGGTGTTCTGGATGAGATTTTTGTTGATGTAGACATCTACTACATGGATGCCTAGATCTAAGTACTTAGAGACAAATATTCTTCTTAGCACGAGGTCTATTAATTGGCCTATAACATTAATTGTAGTATAATCCTTATTCTTTTTTTTTCTAGTTTTCTTAAGGAATTCCTCTTAGATGAATTTATTGTAAGTAGGAACATTATTAATGGATTGGAGGAGAATAATTTTGACACATAGAGTTTTGAGTTCTCCTAGGAGATAATTTTTTGAGGATGTGCAAGCCTTCTTGGTAGCTATCCTTTCAGGATATGGTGGAACATGTTTAGGGAGAGGTTGTTCTTACAGTGAGGATTCCTCTCTCTCAAATATTATGTCTTCTATAGGTTTTGTAGTGAGAGGAGGGGTTTTTATCACCTTTATTGATATGAGATTGATCACTTGAAGATCCATAGAGTAGTCTTCATATGTCATCTCATTGTTATACATTTTTTGGACCTGCCTATTATTGGGATTAGGAGCTACTTGGGTATGAAACTATGGTTGTTTTGGTGGTTGTTGAAAAATGATTGTAGAAGTGTTATTGTGTTGTGGTGGAGTGGGTATCAATGCTTGTTTTTTTTACCTTGGATGACTCCATCATCATGGAGGGTTAGTCTAATGATGGTTTTGCATTGGAGGTTGGGATGGAAATGGTTGATAGGAAGGATTGAAAGGTTGGGGTTGATTATGATATTTCCACTGATTTTGCATGGGCTAGGTACGTTTATTAGGAGGATACCAAGTTTGAGTATGAAAATTGTGAGTTGTATCCAAAGAAATAATGAGGATGAGTGTAACCCATACCTAGTTGAAATGGCCTAGGGAATCCTTGTCTTCTTTGATTGATGAAGCATAATGGCTCCACATTCTCCTCAACCCCCTGATAAGCATCCTTGAAACCTAGAAGGGAAGGGAATTCGTTAGTTTCATGTGGCTCTTCAAACATTTCACAAACTTATATAGTATTGAGTGGGTATTCATTTCTAGGGTGTTTCTTTGTGCATTTGGGACAAAAAATGACTAGAGATCTTTCTGCTCCCTCTTTCTTTTACTTTATCTGCAATATATCCACCTGCATGGATAATGAGTGAAAAATATCAGTTTTCATTTCTTCCAACAAACCTTCTAATTCATTCTCAGTAAGATTTATAGAGTTGTATGATTGTGTTACCATACTTCAACCATTCCTACCCTTCTTCCTCACAGATCTAGAGTAGTTTTTGAAAAATTGCTTGATGTATTCATACTCCAACTAGAATATGTCTCCATATGCAAGGTGATTATAGGTCTCCATGAGTTCCTCTCTTACCCCTCTAAGAAAGACAATTTTGAGTGAGTTGTCATCCAATGTAAAACTATGAGCTCTCTTGTAACTGAGTTGGAACCTCTCCTCATATTTATCCAAATGTTTCATTTTCTCCTTCGATCATCCTAAAGATTTTATCTCTTATGTCCCTAGCCTTGCACTAGTCCCTATTCCTGTCGATGAAGGTTTGGTTCATTTGTTCCCATATTATGATGTTGTTTCCTTCTAGAATCATGAACCATATCAAAGTTGGTGTTGGAACATCAAGAATTGATGGTTCATCACACATATCTTGGCTTCAGTCGGTCGAGAGTTCAACCTACATCTAGATACAGTCAGTCTGATGATTGACTAGCACACCACACCATGCAGTCGAGTAGTTGATGTGCTTTTCCATCAGACAATCGACAAGCAGTTGAATATAGTCGTGTGGTGGATCGACTAGCCCAACAATCAAATACAAGTTGAATGAGTAAGTGATTGGGTTGAGTCTTGTTGAGCCAACTCGACAGAGAGGATTTTGCAGAGTCAACTTTAACAACCAATGGTTACATGTGGACAAGATCTTTCAAATTCTATGGAAACTAGTTAGATCTCGAGGCTATAAAAAGAGACCCCTTAGGTCACTATCAATCATGGAAATGGATATTATGCAATATATCATCTGGTTCAATATGTATAACATGCACTATGATATTCTGATCATAGTGTGTTCTACTTCAATGTTGTAACGATGTCTTTAGACACCACCCTCTAACTTCAAAAAAAATTATTCCTCTTAGATTGTCCATAGTACTGTGTCCTATGTTTCACGTCGTGTTCCAACTTATTCCCCAACATGGTTTCAGATCCATTGTTTTAAAACCTCAACTTGTTATCTGCAAACCTTGCTTAGTCAAATCTATTGTGTAATTGAATCTGGGTCGGTGGTTTGTTGATTGGAACTTGTCGAAACAAACCAGTCTATCTATATATAGAAGATGGCTTCGAAGATCGATCCTATTGTTTTGAAAAGATAAATTTATGCAGTATGGGCACCAGATATGAAAACCATGTTGAAGATTAAAGGACTGTGGAAATATACAAAGGTGGTGATTCTAGATCCAACAGACGACCATGCGAAGTTCGTTGTTGATGGAAATAAGGATGAGGTTGTAGGATTCATTATGACCTACATATCGTGGGAGATTCATTTTCACCTTAGTGGAATCCACTATCCTCATCAATTTTGGAAGAATATTAAAACCTTTTTCAACCGAGTCGGCGAGAGCCACATCATGCAGTTAGAGAAATAGTTGATCTCTCTCGATCATCATTCCTTTGAGAGAATGGAGGGTTATTTGGCGAATGTCAAAGAACTCCAACTGAAATTGGGCGAATGTCAAAGAAATCCAACTAAAATTGGGAGAATGTGGAAAGAACTATCAAAAGAAGGATGGACAAATCATCAAGCTAGTCCTAATGAACTTGAGAACACCATTCGATGTGTTTGTGCGAATTTCCACACCAACTGGAAAGCATGCAAGGAAGATGGTAAGTATTACACCTTTGAATATTTATGTAGTCTTTTGATTACTGATCAACATAGATTTCTTGGAGAAGGAAATCTTGGTGATAAACACTAGGACCACTTGATCAAGGGAAAGTTCAAGATGGATCCCAAGAATAGAGTGCAGACTAATGTCTCTACACATAAACATGCATACCATGACTAGGCACCCTAGAGGAAATGACAACAAAGTTGAAAGAAGAAGACATGTTAGTGTTGTGGAAAGACTGAACATGTGGAGAAAAACTACTATAAGAAGTGAGACGACTTAGAGGATAAGGTTAAACGCCCTAAAGGAGACATGTTCATTGTTCGCCAACCCATTGATAATTTCACCTTCCAAAATGAAATTATCAGGCCTTGTTGTCTCACTCTACACATAATGAATGGGTTGTCAATTCTGGGTGCAATCATCACATGGATAAAGATGCCTCTTTATTTCACAAGATTGAATAAATCCGAGGAGAGTAAAATCTATGTTGCTGACAATTTTGCAATGGATGTTGTTGGTCAGGGTGATGTTTCTTGTCAACATGGAGAAATTATCAACATCTATCATCTGCAAAATCTTAGTGAATTTTTTTTATTTGTTGCTTAATTGACACAGACTGGAAACATTGTGGAATTTTGGCCAGATCGGTTCTATGTTCATGATTTGAAGAAAGGTAAGTCAATTTTCGTTAGTGTGATTCTCAACCTGACGGACAGTTTGTACAAGTTTGGTGACTCAAATCAACCTGAACCTGAACGGACTGCACTCATTTCTCACAATGATGAGAGAAGTCGACTTTGGCATAAACGACTCGGACATCCGAATTTCTGAAGTTTGCAGGCACTAACAACTCAGAACATGGTTTTTGGTTTGCTGAAGGTGTTTCCCCTTGAAGGAGTCTCTAAGGGTTGTGTGCTTGGGAAGCATCATCAGGCACCATTCGACTCTCAGAAATTGTGGTGAGCACATAACCTACTGGAATTGGTTCACTTTGATGTCTACTACATCAATATACCTTCACTTGAAGGTGCAAGGTAAATGTTGAATTTCATTGATGATTTCTCTCGCTTCACATGGGTCTTTTTCTTAAAGAATAAGAACCTTGTCTTTGAAAAGTTCGAGGAGTATCAACCCTTTGTTGAAAAGCAATGTGGTGAGTATGTAAATCAACCCTTTGAATAATACCTACTTCGATCTGGTATTGACTGGAAATGGTCGATTCCTCACACTCTTCAACAAAATTGTGTTTCAAAATGCAAGAATCAGACTTTAGTAGCTAGAAGCCTTTTGCAAGCTAAAGACCTTCCTCCTTGCTTATGGGATGAAGAAATATACTTTGCAAATTATATGCTTAATCACATCTTGACTCGAGTTGTTCCTTCCATGACTCCATTCGAATGATGGTATGAGAAGAAGCCTTTATTCGACTACCTCTGTGTGTTTGGATGTGTTTCCTGGGCTCACATCCCTAATTATTACATAAATAAGTTGGATGCAAAGAGTCATGCTTGCATCATGATGGGATACTCTGAAGAGTCTAAATCCTATCGACTATTTGATCATGTCAAACGACAAATCATTATCAAACGTAATGTTCATTTTGTTGAGAAGTCTTATGGCATTAAGTTGTTGAATATCTCTTCTATATTGTTGCAAGATGATCCCTTTGATGTTGTCTTTGACATTGGTTCTTTTGTTCCATTCTTTAGTCCTTCGACTAGACATTCAAACTTTTTCCCAGTTATGACTAGACCATTGACCTATGAGTCGACTAGTATGTCATCCTCTATTTTGATTGGTGCTCCAACTGAATACCCTCTGACTTCTAACCAACCTGCTGAAGAGAACCATATTCCACATGTTTCTTGTCTACCCCGATGGGTTTCCAATACAATTGAAGTTGTTGGAGCTGATGTTGGAGATTCCTCCTGCAGACAATAGACTCGAAGTCAAAATAATCATATCAGTGTTTCCTTGATGACTCATGTACTTGAAACCTCATACATTGTTACCTAATCAGATACTGAAGGATGACCTGAATGAGAGTAGGCCATGCAGATTGAAATTGATTTTTTTCTGAAGAATCAGACTTGGGACTTGGTTCCACGACCATAAGGAAATAACATTGTAAAATGTCAATGGGTCTACAAGACCAAATTTACCTATGATGATATTGTTGAGGGATATAAAGCGTGCCCAGTCGTGAAGGTATTTTATCAACAAGAAGGTATCGACTACACTGAAACATTTTCCCTTGTTGCAAATCTGAACTCTGTTCGACTGATTCTTTCCTTACTACTCGTTTTGGATGGAAAATTCATCAGATCGATGTGAAAAGTGTTTTTCTTCGTGGAGAGCTATCTAAAGAAATTTTCATGGAACACACACTTGGTTTTGAGACAGATTCAAAATTGGTTTGTCAACTCAACAAGTCACTTTATGGTTTGAAGTAGGCCCTCCGAGCCTGGTATGCCAAGATCAAAAATTTTCTTCCTTCAACTTGGATTCAAATGATGTGAATCTGATCATAGCCTATATGTTCTCCACACCAATGGAGACACTCTAATTGTTTTTGTATATGTATATGATTTACTCATTACTAGCAATAATAATGATCTCATACTTATATTGAAGAACCATCTTGTTGACTCCTTTGATATGATAGTTCTTGGCACTCTACATTATTTTTTGGGTCTTCAAGTATTGCCACTTTGTGATGGATTTTTCATTTCTCAATCTAAATATTTTATGGACCTATTGACATGTTTTAAGATGGATGATTTCAAGCCTTGTGCTACTCCTTTTCAATATGGAGTGAAACTTACTAAAACCTACCAAACACCCACAACTGATGCTACACTTTATCGACAATTGGTCGGCAGTCTTATTTACCTTACTTATAGTTGATCTGACATTTCCTTTGTTGTTAGTGTAGTTTCTTGGTTCATGTAGGACCCCAAAAGAAAGCCATCAAAAAGCAGTCAAAAATAGTGTCTGCTATCTATCTGAAGGGTACCGCTCACTTTGATATCAAGTATTGTTTAAGTTTAGATTCGTTAATCATCTATGCCAACTCCGAATGGGCTGGCGACGGAGATGATTGGAAGTCTACTTCTAGATATGTGTTTCACTATAGCATTGTACCTTTGGTGTGGTCATGCAAGAAACATAAGGTAGTCTATTTTTTTACTATTGAAGTAGAATATTGTGGTGTTGTTCAAGCAGGTACTAAAGTAGTATGGATTCACCAAATTTTGGGGGATCTTGGCCTTCATTTTCATACCTCAAGTACAATCTACTGTGACAGCTAAAGTGTCATACAAGTTGTTGACAATCTTGTTTCCCATGCTAAGATGAAACATGTTGAGCTCCATGCTCACTACTTGAGACATATGGTTCATGAAAACGTTGTCTCTCTTACATATTGTATAACATAAGATAAAGTTTTTGATATATTCACCAAACCTTTATTTGAAGCCATATTTATCAATCTCTGCACAATGCTTGGGCTTTAAGAAGCTGCAATTATGAGGGTTGTTCTAATTATGTAATTTCACCTACTGAAACTCCAAAGTTGTGTGTTGATGGGGGGGTGTTAGAAAATCAATAATTGATGGTTTATCACACATATCCTAGGTTTAGTTAGTCGATAGGTCGACCTACATATGGATATAATTGGTCGAGCGATCGACCAACACACCACACTAGTCAGTCGAGTAGTCGACGTTCCTATCTGTCGGACAGTCGACCAACAGTCAAAGATAGTTGAGCGGTGGATCGACTAGCCCAACAATCAACTACGAGTTGGACGTGTAGGAGGTCGAGTCAAGTCTTGTCGAGCTGACTTGACATAGCGTATTTTGCAAAGTCAACTCTAACAGTCAACGATTACATGTGGACAAGATCATCTAGATTCTATGGAAATCAATTAGATCTTGAGGCTATAAAAAGAGACCCCTTGTGTCACTATCAATCATGGAAATTGATATTGTGCAATGAATCATGTGGATCAATATGTACAACATGCACTTTGATGTTATGATCACAGTGTACTCTGCTTAAGTGTTGTAATCGTGTCTTTAGACACCACCCTTTATCTTCGAAATGTTATGTTCCTCTTTGATTATCTGCAATATTGTGTCCTTTGTTTCTTGTTGTGTTCCACTCTATTCCCGAACAGTAGGTTCCTTCGGTGTAGAGGGAAATAGCTTGAGTTTTTTATCATTCGAGGCATAATACTAATTCCTACAAACAACTTCAAACTCAAAAAGGAAAGTGTCAAGGTCTTTTGAAGTATTTCCATGGAAATGAGGAAGAGTAGAAGGATTGATATTCTTCCTCTTGGTTTCTCCATTGGTTTCCCTAATGGGGAACTCAAATATTTCAGATTGTTTGTTTCCATCCTGGACCATTGCATGGTGATATGGGGATCCTCCTCCTTCTTTTGAGAAATTTACAAAAACATATTGCTCCTTCTTGGGGTAAGTCCCAAATTCTTCAATGATTTCTTGTATGTCTGTCTTACAATCAACTTTCTCTTCTTGATTGGTTGTACTTGTTTCAAAAGTGTGAGTTCTAAAAATATACCAAATCTATCTCTAGGTAAATTCATGCATCTAATGAGTTTGTTTTTTCATTTCTTGATGACAAATGATGAAATGTATGCAATTTTTAGAACCTCCCTGACAATGGCACCAAAAAATTATGGGCCAAAGAATTACAAAAAGAATGTTGAACTCCTCAATTGCAACTTTAGATTGTCAACCCAAGAACATTCTTCTTTAATGAGGTATTGTGCACTATGTGTGAAAAATATATAAATGAATCTATCTACTTAGAAAGGATACATGTTAACTCTATGAATGAAAGGGATACTTAATCAACAAGAAGATTGAAATGTAAAGAGCGAGAATCAAATGAACGTTGAAACTGAAATTCTACAAAATCATTGAATTGAAGGAGCTGCAAAAAAGAATTGAAAGCACCTAATAATCAAGAGACTAATCCTACTAAACTTGACATGAATTAGAGATGAAATAAATGATTTCAAAACCAAGTAAATATACTAAGCTGCTATGTTTCAAGGATAAAAGGAAAGTACTACAAAACAATGTTAATTCTACTTCAATTGACCTACTATAAAGTTGAATCAATGTAATACAAAAAAAACTATTTCTACCTGAGTTGACCTGCTACAAAGTTGAAGAAAAACTAATGAAAAACAAAGTTAACAATACCTTATAATCAATGATATGAAACAACTAATCTTACATACAATTATATGTTGAAAAATACTACAAGAAATGAAGGCTACTTGCATGAAATGATGCATAATAGAAAATAGTAACAAGATGAACTAAAGACAATTGAAGGAAAGGAAATGCACACAAAGGTTCCTTGTTCAGCCTTCACTGGGCCCTACACAAGGATTCTATAGGGAACCTATAAAGACTAACAAGAGAAAGAGATCTAAAAATAAACTTTAAGCATTAAGATATCGATCCATGAGAATAATCCATCCTCCACAAGTTAAAATTCAGTAGCTCTACTAGAGTTATCAATTCTTAAAATAGCAAGACTACGCTAAGGATAACCCCTAGCTCCTATTAGCACAAAAATACTACATCAATCAACCCTTCAATCAGTCCTTAATAGAAGGGTTATTGTAATCAATATCCCTATAATCAAGGGTCAAATCCCCTTCTATATTATTAACCCTCCTCAATTATAAATTCGAGTTGAGATGGTATTGGATTTAGTTCCCTAGGTCATTGACAACCTGGCATACCTTGGAGGTTGAAGAGGGGACACAATCCCCCTTTTCTCTCATGTGGATTTTGATGAAGAATCCCCTTGAAATTTGACTTGCTTGAGCAATGGGTTAGTACATCCTTAGACATGCATGAAATTATCAAAGTCGTGACTAAAATAACATACATCACACACTCAATCATACAAATCAATTTATTAATAGCCAATTTCACAGAACCAAATATATTTA
>ML777244.1:144932-160212 GCA_009831015.1 Picea engelmannii | reverse complement strand
AAGAAATGTACAGAGACTGTAAAAATACAGAGTGAAAGACTCGCTAGAATGGTGGCAGCTTATCTCTGAGAAGAGATGTGACGACTACTCACATTCGCAAGAAGATGATTACAATGAGGCTCTGAAGGCCTTTTTACAATAAGAAGGAATTCCAAAAACCCCAGACATCCGAAAACCTAACCCTAGGAGATGAAGCACCAAAAGTCATGTGGGCCCCATTTGGGTAAGTGAGTACATCAACTTCCCGGGGTCGTAACTTTTGCATACGATCTTCATTTTAGGTGTGTGATAGCTCGTTGGAAAGGTATCATTGAGGAGATTCATTTTGGGGGCTCAATCATGCCTTCGGCTATCATTGAGAACATCGATCTCGAAAAACCTTCATTTGGACCCTCAAAATGGCCCCGAAAGTTAAAACCTGCTAAAAATAGTAAATTGCCAAAATTGTCAGAAAATTGTTTTAAGCCATTTGGAAAAGGTGGGTGGCCACCGATATCCACCTGGATCACTAATTGTTCTACGTTTTGGCTCTTTTCTGGGGATATTTTCTATTTAATTTTGTCTGAAATCCAGCAAGAAATGCTAAATCTGCAGATTTGAGTGATTAATTCTGAATAATTCGAGTGCCTCAATGGTTTTTCGGCATGTTGAATCCATTTTTTTATTCAGAAATACAATTTAAACAACAAAAAATTGTTATTTCATGTATATTTATGTTGTTGGATTCCGGTGAAAAGGACCATAACGTAGAACAGTTAGACAACGTCGTAATCAATCATGAACTTCCCCTTCCTTAATAATGTGTTTTTTCTCCTTTAATCCCTAGATCAAAAGGGTCTAAAAGGTTTGGAGGGCTTGTGCATCTACTTCTTGTTTTTCAATACCCTCAACTCTTCCTTAATAATACATCATGAAATTCTTTAATAATACATCATTTATAGTAGTTAACTAAATAGATTTACATCATTTATAGTAGTTAACAGAATAGCTTTAAGCAGAATCCGCCCTGGAAGCTGCCAGTTTTTTGGTTTGCATATCCCATCAAGGGATCTCAACAACCATTTAAGTTGTCGTCATTTGTAGTGTCATGTATCAAAGAAGAGTCATGATCCCATCAAGGGATCTCTTGCACTGACAATCACCGCATAATGCTAGGAGAGTGTCCCGCCCTCAACTTTGCCTTAAAGGGGAGAGAGAATTGTTTGGCCAAGTGCCCATACTTATGACAACGACGACAACAAAAAGGAATCCCTTCATAATCAAATTTTTGAGTGATAACTGAATCCCCCCTAAACAATATCAATTTATTATGCCAATCCCTCTCGTAGATTTAGGGAAACCAAGATGTGAGCAATACCCTAATTCTGAGAATGAACGAAACTCATGTCTACCTCCAAAAACGTCCCAAGCCTATTGCCAAATATCTTGAAAACATCCTACATCCAAAGATTTGGAGGAAGGCCTGGAAATTGAACTCAGATCGTGATCACATCCACCCTTTCCCTCGAGGCATCAAATAAGGGGGTCCATTTATTGAAGAGGAATGAACTGGATTTAATATGCCAAACCTTGACAAGCACTTTCCAGACATAGAGATGAACTCTAGGAAGAGGGTCGAACAAATCTTTCCATGAATCGAAAATCCAAGACAAGAGTGTTTGATAACTGAAACGCCTCCCACAGGCATGACCCTCCATTTCCAAATTAACCATCTCCTCCACCAGAGTCATCGAGATATCAACTCCCACCACCATATAATCAATCTTCCCCTTGGATTTTAAAAACGAGGGTTTCTTTCGATTAGAGCTTGTGAAAAATGTCCCTTTGGATTTTTATGTCGCGGACCCAGAAGAACCCACCAAAACCCTAGGAGGCGGAAGGTGAACAACAACACCATTATTATCTTTGCAAGTAGCTGGAGGAATGGTATCCATATGGTTCATGAAGAAACCATAGGTCTAGAAAGAGCCAAATGATGGAACCGAAGAGGAGCCTAGAGGCTGGGAGAAAAGCGTTGACGCGCAAATAAAAGGCCATTGAACCGCTGAACAAGAGGTCTCCCACAAGGACCCACAAACTGCCCCTAAATTTTCAAACAAATCATAGTAGCCCAGATCTAGGGGAGGGACAAAACCTTGAAGAAGCCTGGACAGAGAAAGGGATTATGGATGAAAAAACGGAAAGGAGGGCCAGAAACTGGAACCCCAGAAGTAAAAGTGGGCGAGATTTGCATCGACACACCGTCTTTAGGAGAAGAAAATAAACCATGTCCAATCGAAACCCCAAACCCTGAAACAAAACAGGGAGTAGGGGAAGGGGAGGACCTACCAAGGCACAAATTTTCCGCGAAACTCCCGGAGGTGGGTTCCCAAGCCTCATGGCATCGCATGCCACTACAAGTTAGCAGTCCCCAAACGTCTTCGCTGCTAAGGGATTCTGGGGAGAAATCTAATAGCTCATCATCCATCTCCATATCCCAAATGCGATTGCTGGGGGGGAAATGTCCAAACCACTAAGGGAGAAGGGAAAAAGCAGGAAAGAGACATAAAACCTAACAAAAAGATTTAGGCAAGCAGTAGAATGTCAAGCTCCGTAGGAAGGGAAACTGCAGGAGGGAAGAGAACCGTAGAGCCATTTACCCTTCTCTTGAAAATGGAAAATAAAACACAATTATTTTAACCTATCCAAAAATACATTTAGTGTTTCCAGAGAAGCTAGGTGCATTTTATGAGTAAAGTAATTAATGGACAAACTCAACCTTTTTTCCATTGAAATTCTTCTCCAATTTCGGTTGGAATTTTGCTGAAAGATATAGTTCAACTCGATTGATGAGAACTTTGGCCATGGATATTCATCCTCGATAATTTTGACCCTTTTTAAGATGACCTGCATCATCGAGATTCAAAAAAATGAGTAAATCAAAGTGAAACTTTGCCTTGTTGAAAAAAAACTCAAAAAGGTCACTTTATTCACTTATTAAATCACTCCATTTTAGAACTTGATATGAGGAAGATGTATAAAGCCCATGACTAATACAAATATAACACATAGCATATATCAACCCAGTAAAGTAATAATAATAAAAAAATGTAGATAACATGTGCAACATCCAAGCCCCCAGGGTAATGGAGTTTACTGTGAAGACACTCCATTATGTGAAGTCATTGATTCAAAACCCTCAACCAACCTTATGTACTGCGTGAGGTGCCACGTTGGCATGCCTTGGGTTATAGTGGTCGGATAACACGACCACATATCACGCTAGTACGTGCCTGATCAACAAAAAAAAAACATATGTAACATCCATATTTATATATTAAATTAAAAAATCAATAATATAAAAAGTAAATTTCAAAAAATAATAAATATTAATTAATATTCATACATACTCAAGAGGGTTTCATCTTAATTTTGTTTACTCTCTAAATACTTAATAAAGCTAAATTTAAATGTCTACTAAGACTAACTTTATAATAAATTTATATTAATATTTATCATATTGTATTTAATTTAAAATAAATTTGTATTAATATTTGTCATATTGTATTTAATAATTAATAGTGGAAAACAATTAAATTCAATTTTTTGTTCAAAAATTAAATATATATAAATTTTATAAAAAAACAAAATAAAATATTAATTAAATGTTTTATTTTTTAGTTTTTTGGTACAATATAAATTTAGACAAAATCACAATTTTTTTTTATTAAAATTGCATAAGGAAAAAATCACAAAAAAAACAAAAGATAAAACATATAAATTTTAAATAATTAAATAAATTTTAAAAATATATTATTTTTTATTAATTTTATAAAAAAAATAATTTAAAAAAAAAAATTACACACCATTACATTAAATGAAATGATGAAGAAAAAAATAATATTCTCGATTTTATAAAGTCTATTAAAGTTTTGGTTAAAAGGTTTATACAAATACAATAACATGAATTTATATGTGATTAGGGATAAAGATCTTATACATATATTTATAAATACCAAACTATAACATAACAAAAGTAAACATATAATTTAATAACTATAACATATCAAAATAACAAATAAAATTATTATTATTATTATTATTTTAAATGTAAAACTTAATCTAACTTTCTAATCATGAAAAAAATAACAAATAAAATTAAAACTTTTAAATAGCATACTAAATAAATGACAAAAATAACAAATAAAATTTGAACTAATCAAACGATTTGGCATTTGTTACTGTTAAAAGAATTACTAACCAAGTTGTTTATTCTAGCGTACTAACAGAGGCCTGAATTTAGCTTCTATCCCACTAGTTTCAGCGATTTCTTTGGCAAGAGAAAATATCTCGATTACTAACACTAACAGACCGTTGAATTTAGTTCTTTAGTCAGCTAGTTACAGTGATTTCTTTGGCAAGAGAGCCTGAAGAATGTTTGGTAGCGCTCCCCTTGTAGTGATGGTAACCATTGCTAAAAGCTTCCTCAATTTTTTTACCGGTTTTCACTGAGAGAGGGAAGGAAACTAGCCGTTGGAGATAGGCTTGCTTAAATGCCAATTTTGAATGGGCACATGCTCATTCATTCGTCCTCTTCATCTATACCTTTGTGTTGTGTGTATTGGAAGCACTTCCCATGTCCTGATGTTTGTATATGTTTCTCTGTGTCTTGTGATGTCTGTATGTGTTTCTTTGTTCATGTGTCTATGTTCTGTGCTTTTTGTATTGTCTTTGTTGTCTTGTATTTGCAGAGGCCTGAGGAGGAGGAGTGATATCACTCTATTTATTTCAATTTGAATTAATTCGATTTAAAGATGGATCCTCTCCATCAGGAAGGAAGGAAGAATGGATTCGTTGTTTCCTTCTCTATGTGTTTCAGATCTACTAATTCCAGGTATTTGTTTTTTCTGAGAAGCCCTTCATTTCTGTTTTTTAACAGGTTATCATGTAAATTATCTTCGTGTCTTTCTTGCGTAATGTAGGCTTCTGATTCCATTTTTATTATGATTTTTCTTGGAATCCACGTTGAAATGGTCTGCATATACGTACGTATTATTTATTTCTCTGTGTATTGTATACGTCCTGTCGGGCTTCTCTGTGCACGATAGGATTTTTTATTTTTTTTTAATTTATTGGAAATTATTTGTCTCTTTCACTGTGTATTGTAGGGATCTGATGCCAGGTGTTATTATTCTTTCTTCGAATCCCCAAGGAAATGATTCCACCGAAATTATTGATTTCTCTGCGTACTGTATGGCTTCTCTGTGTACGGTAGGGATTTTTTTGTAGTTTACTAGAAATTATCTCTGCCTCTTTCTCTATGTTCTTTAGGGATTTGATCCCATTTTCTTCCAATCCTCGAGGAAATTACTCCAGCTAATTCTTGATTTCTTTGTGTACTTTATGGCTTTTCTGTGTAATGTAGGTTTTTTTGGGTTAATTTTATGGGATCAATAAATCCGATACATCTTAATCTAATATATGTTACTCATTTTTTATTTTCCAGCAACGGCTATTTTTTAAATTCTTAATCTGTTATATTTAGTTTTATTGTTTTATTTATTAACTATTTCTTGTGAAAATATATGGTTATGTTCAGACACAGATGCATCCGCTGGATAGCCATGAATTTGTGCAGCTTAAGCTATGCTAAGCAAAGAGAACCATAATTATAATATTTGACTGCATAGCCATCTCAATCAACAATCCCATCGCATTTCATGGCATAGGCAGGTGTGTCTATTTAGTTCTCACCCTTTTTCTCCTTATCAACACAATATTGATCACCCAATTTGAATACCCAATAAGGGCAATGATTTGAGTCATATATTGTTTGAATCTTCTTATCAATAATGCTTGCATCCTTGGATTGATACCCGAGAGGCAACCTTGGATTGATAGTCCTCTGCTTCTGGTGACCAGGTTTGGTTTTCTCCTTCACAAAACTGGCATGTGTAATTACATCAATCTTGCAGACTTAGCTCCATTCAAATCATCTTGAAATTCCCTAATAAGGTCCTAAATAGGTTGTTTCTCTTGGGATGTGTCCTAGTCTTTACCATTCTTGAGATATTCTAAGTACCAATGTTAATCTCAACAAATTAATCTAGAATATTAGAACATTTAGGATGTACCTCTTACCATCATGGTAAAGTATTCTCTCAAGGGCAATCAATTATCAAACCCTTGGGAATTTTATTGTTCTTCAATTGTAATATCTTGGGTGTATTTCTTGTCTGTTGGTTACTCCACATCAAAAAGTACAAGGAAACTTATTAGAGTTGTGCAAAAAATAAATAATATGTTTACCATCACTAAAAACCTGCCAATGATAAATATTGTAAGGTACCTGCAAGTCTGAAAACTACTTCTCTCTTATCGTCATCCATAGGAGGTGTTGCAATTTCAAAGTTGAAACAACCAACGAATGGGGCACAATATTCTCCTCTCTTAAGTTTGTTGTGATAGAAAAATCATTAAATAGCTCAATCAAATCCCAAGCTGCATTGTGGTAGTACTTCAAACTTGTGTTTTTTCCTAAACATTGATATGTGATTTGTTGCACAATCAAATCAGAGTCTCCAAACACCTTCAACACTTTTATGTTCCCAGCCTTTTCCATCGTAAGTCCAAGTAAGATGGCCTCATACTTGGCTAGATTGTTATTGCAATTGAATTGTAATCGGTATGAAAGGGCCTCTGGCGTTGAGGTTGAGGCCTCTGGCGTTGAGGCGTTGAGGTTGAGGCCTGGCGTTATCAACGGAATGATCCGAGGAGAATCGTGATAGAAGAGATCGAGGGGGTTGTGGCGTCTAGAGAATAAGCCTCACCCAGCGATATGGCCATATGGCCACTATACAGATAAATGACCTAGGCAGTTAGTTAAAGTATCGTTGAGGTAGATCTGCTTGGACATGATTTCTACGTCAAATCATGAGTGGTCTAAGCAAGAGATTTCTACTAGCCTGGACTTTTCCTCCTTTAACTTGACCATCGGTTCTTGATTAATCAATATATTTGTAATTACTCGTCTACCTCAAATTCTGGTAAAAGAATTTTATAATCGATTTTTAAGAGGGTTCATATAGATTTTGTTTTCAATGGAAATCCCATCAGAAAAATACATCGGTTCTTATTTTCACACTTGGAAAGTAAAAGTCCACATGCAATTGATGAAAAACTTGTGTAGAATAGTAAAAGGGAATCAACAATTGCTTATAGATTTATTAAATCATTAGAAGTTAAAAATGATAAAGCTAAAACAACTATTGGCCTTGCTCTCATAGTTAGAGTTTGAGTGCATCAAGTAGATTTGGAAAATTCATCCAAGGAAATCTGGGATAATTTGAATAAACTATTTGGAGCAAAAGTGTTAATGCAAAGTTTTATTCAAGGATTCAATGGTTCAAATTCAAGATGACTGAGCCACTATGTCTAGCCATATAAGCAATCTAAGACCTCTCATCATAAGCACTAGCCAAAGCTACCGTAGAGGAAGATGATGCCAAAGCCATGTTGTTAAACAATTTTCCTTCTAAACACAACAATGTCTTCACAAACTTTAGAAGACACAATTTCATCTCTCTTAGCTAAATACAAGACAACAATTGCAAGAGATTCAAAAGGAGATTCTTAGCTAGAGATTGCACTATACTCAAAGAAAATGATGGAAAAGATAATATCAGGTAAGAGTGAGATTGAGTGTTACCACTATGGAAAAATAGGTCATACATCAATTAATTGCAAAACGCATGCTAGTGACCTTCTCAAAAGAAAGATTCAAGAATTATCAAATATAGCCATTTCTCAAGATCCATGGGACAGTGACAATGGTGATGATCCCATCAAAAAACTAGCATTGTTTGCATTTTAAGAGGCCCACACTTCAAAGACAAAGAATGATGCAAGGGATGATAGATAGTTGTTCAATAATCTGAGATGCTTGTGGATCAAATAAAATATATTTCATTGGGATTATGAAACATGAATTGTTGGGTATGTGTTATATTCTGCCTCGGGAAACGTGTCACATATTTAGGTGGTTTTTCAGACATGGTTTTTGTCCAATGGTTTTCTATTTCCAGTTAAGGAATTAGGGTTGTTGACTAATCCAGGTCATTGAGTTAGAGTTTTGGATGCTGCTAGATCCTATATGTATATTGTATTGTAAACAATGTAACACAATGAATGGATATAGAATATGATGGTTTTCCCGGTTTGGGTTTCCAGGGGAAAAATCTCCATGTAATGTTTGTATTTTCCATTGTATCTTCTCTGTTCTTTTACTGAAAATCTGTTTGCAGTAAATATTGTACAAGGTTAAAATGTACACGAATGTAGGGATTGTTTTTCTATAGTTCCAAGGATCTAGGATCTGAAAGTTCACTATCATAACTTTAAGAGGGTCATGAGACATTTCATGTGCAAATGATGTCCAATGATGTTGAAAACTTGGATTACAGGTAGGAGACTTTCTCGTTCGAAGGAATAGGGAGCAACATGAGGGAGTCTTCTTGGTTAAAGCATTGTTTTTAAAGAAGCATCTGAAAAATGTTTGATTCTATTGTTTTTAGTTTTCAATGAATATGTTAGCAATGAGAGTGTGGTTGTTTTTAGTGAGTTTTGTTTTCAGTATTATAAGCCTTAAGAGAAGGTGTTAGAATTTGAGGCTTACATATGTAATAAAGTCATCTTAGTGACTTAGACTAGAATATAGGGTTTTTTGTTATTATTAGTTTTTAGGGTTTTGTCAAACATCTCCTCTCAAACTTGTTGATGAATGCAGCTATGTGAGACATTCTCCAGCTTACAAACCTGTGAGATGTGGATCATTGCAGCTATGTGATTCTYTCTCTCAGCTTACAAACCTGAGAGAAATCCCCTAAGAAGGGTATGTGGTTCCTTCCTGAGACRGAGCTAGGAACGTATAGATGACCTCCTCCATTCAGGGAATTGAGAAGAACTCCAAATGATTATCCAGTGGGAAAGGTGATCTGTTGAGTTAGACGTGCTTGTGGCTGAGCACAAGGTGAATGTGTGAAATCCCAAAGTGTYGGGTGCATCATCATGTGAACAGAAATGAAGATGATGTATTAGCCTCCTCTGAGTAGTAGAGTTGACGAGAAGAATCCAGATGATTCTCCTGTGTGAGGCAGTGGGAAAGAATATTTGTAGAGTGGATGTGCCTATGGATGAGCACAGGTGAACGTGTGAATATCTTGTTCTTCTGTGTAATGCAGTGAACCAGAGATACGAAATCCCTATGGATGTGTCCCTAGTGGATGAGAACTAGTGGGTGTATCGGATCCTTTGTTATATATTATTCAAGAGTCAAACCTGCCTATAACCCTAATTGTAATGTAAAGGGTATAGGTCGGCCCCACCTTAATGTGATTAATAATAAATGTAAAAGATAATTAATCTGGTTAATATTGATTATAATATAATAATAATAATAATAATAATGTGACTTAGAGAGATCAACCATGTTGATCCAATAGACACTTTTGTTGACAGGTTTAGGTTAGTATAACTAAAGGTAAAATCCCCATTGTGGAAACATATCTTTCATGAGAGTTTGGAAATTTCAGCAAGTACATTTACTTGGGAAAAGTGTGCACCTCTCTTGGGCGCTAGTATTCTAGGGTTTGAGCACCCTCTTGTGTGCTAGGTATTTATTGGTGGTGAATTTTTTTCTCTTGAAGAATACATCAAAGGATTTGGTTGGGTTTTCTTCCCTTGTTGAGAAGGGTTTTCCAGGATACTTCTTGTGTTCTTGTGCATGGTGTTTCTTCTTGTGATCTTGGTTGCTACAACATTTTTGTTTATGGTTAAGAAAAATGCAAATTGAAATGAACTACATGCTTAACCTATCCACCAAGTCTCCTCTTACCTTTTGCGTAACCATACGACCCTTCTAGGGTTTCCGAAAAATTATGTACGACCCTCCTTTCTGAGGTGTTTCAACCATTGATACTTGAAGATCGGTATATATTAAAGAATGATGCATAAGGGTAGTTTGTGGTAACTTCCAAGTGAATCTATAATATCAAACATGCAGCTGATAGAAGTGTCCAGAAATACAAAATGAGATCTATAGCCAGAAGTTTCTCACAAACAGAGGGAGTTGTCTATGATGAGACACTTGATTCAGTAAACCCGGCATACTTCCATTCGTACTACTATCCATGAGTTGGAAACTATATCAGATAGATAAATTCTTGATGAGTTTAGACTTCATCAAAAATGTTGCTAATCCAAACCTATATCATTACAGTGTTGATGACGAGAGCATGATGTTGATGACTTATTTAGAAAGCCTTGTTGTTGGATACAAGTAATCCTTGACTTCTGAATTAGAGATGAAGAATCTAAGAATGATGCACTACTTCTTGAGACAAGTATGACAAAGGATCAATGATATTTTCTTGAGTTAAGGAAAATATACAGTGAAAATATTAAAGAAGTACAAGTATGACATAATGCAAAATCCACCATGATGGATTGATGATGATTCAAACGAGACTGATCCACAGTTGATTGGATCACTGATGTATCTAGTTAACACCAGACTTGATTCATGCCATGCAATGAATGTGCTTAGTCATTTCATGAGTCAACCGAGACAGAATCACTAGACAAAAATAAAACATGTATTAAGATATATCCAAGGAACAGTTGGATATGGCCTGAGACATGCCTTCGGTGTGAACTTGAGTTTGCATAATATGTCAATTCAGATTGAGAAGAAAGTATAGTGGACCGAAAGAGCACATCTGGTTGATGTTCTACCATGAATTTTTCCATGGTTTCCTGATGCAGCAAGAAACAAAACTCGATGGCCTTGAGTACTACATAGACAGAGTATATAGCAATGAGTATGTGAAGCAATGTGGCTTCACAAGCTTCTGACAGATTTACTTGACCATGAGATGGATCCTATGATGATAACCAAGAGATGTGTATAAATCTCCTGAGAACCCAATGTTTCCTGATGAATCAAAATACAATGAGATGAAATATCCTTATATCAGAGATATGATGCAAAGGAATATCGTACGCATGCAGTACCTTCCTACACATGAGAAGATTGCAGACATCTTCACCAAACTAACTTGGTGAAGAATGCCTCCCTAGTTGAGACGGAGTATTGATGACTCCAGCCAAGACAAAATTAAAAATACATCCGTGTGAGACTTGGCATGATAAAGAATGCCTCCCTAGCTGAGAGGGAGTGTTGATGAATTCCGCTATGTGAGACATTCTCCATCTTACAAACTTGTGAGATGTGGATCATTGCAGCTATGTGAGTCTTTCTCTCAGCTTACAAACCTAAGAGAAATACCCTAAGAAGGGTATGTGGTTCCTGCCTGAGACAGAGCTAGGAACGTAGAGATGAATTCCTCCATTCAGAGATTTGAGAAGAACTCCAGATGATTATCCAGTGGGAAAGGAGATCTATTGAGTTAGACGTGCTTGTGGATGAGCACAACGTGAGTGTGTGAAATCCAAAAGTGTTGGGTGCATCGTCATGTGAACAGAAATGAAGATGATGTATTAACCACCTCTGAGCAGCAGAGTTGACAAGAAGACTCTAGATGATTCTCTTGTGTGAGGAAGTGGGAAAGAATATCTGTAGAGTGGACATGCATGTGGACGAGCACAGGTGAAAGTGTGAATATCTGGTTCTTCTGTGTAATGCAGTGAACCATATATGTGACATCCCTATGGATGTGCCCCTAGTGGATGAGCACTAGTGGGTGTATCGTATCCTTTGCTATATATTGTTCAAGAGTCAGACATGCATGTAACCCTAATTGTAATGTAAAGGGTACAGGTCAGCCCCACCTTAATGTGATTAATAATAAATGTAAAAGATAATTAATCTGGTTAATATTAATTGTAATATAATAATAATAATAATAATAATGTGACTTAGAGAGGTCGGCCCTATTGAGCCAATAGAGACTTATGTTGACAGGTTTAGTTTAGTATAAGTAAAGGTAAAATCCCCATTGTGGAAACATATCTTTCATGTGAGTTTGGAAATTTCAGCAAGTACATTTACTTGGGAAAAGTGTGCACCTCTCTTGGGCGCTAGTCTTCTAGGGTTTGAGCACCATATTGTCTTGTGTAATAGGTCTTTCTTGGTGGTGGAGGTATTTCTCTTGAAGGATATAGCAAAGTATTTGGCTAGGTTTTCTTCCGTTGTTGAGAAGAGTTTCTCAGGATACTTCTTTTGTTCTTATGCATGGTGTTTCTTCTTGTGATATTGGTTGCTGCAACATTCTTGTTTATGGTTAAGACAAATGAAAATTGAAATGAACTAAATGCTTAACCTATCATATTGAGAGTACATCACATGGGTTGGAGAGTACATCATATGGATGTAAAGATAACCTTTCTCAATGGAGAGATTGAGGAAGAAGTATACATTGAGCAACCAGATGGTTTCGTGATACATGAGAAGGAGTCTCATGTGTGCAGGTTGAAGAAGTAATTGTATGGACTCAAGCATCCACCTCGATATTGGTATGTGAGGATTGATGGACACCTGGTTATTTTGGGCTTCAACAAAAGTGTTGTTGATCCTAGCATGTACTACAAGACTATTAATGGTGAGTCCTTGATTTGGTCCTCTGCATTGATGATTTATTCCTCACCGGTACAGAGAGCCTTATTGTTGAATGCAAGTATGTGTTGGCCTCTAAGTTTGAGATAAAGGACCTTGGTATGATGCACTACTTCTTGGGACTAGAGATGTGGCAGAGAACTAATGATATCTTCCTAAGTTAGGGTAAGTACACAATTGAGATATTGAAGAAGTTTGGAATGTTGAATTTGAAGCCTGTGGCTACACCAATGGTGATGAATCTAAAGAAACTAAGTGTGTCTTCTTCTGATTATGACGAAATTGATCTGACTCTGTACAGATAGTTGATTGGATCATTGATGTATCTGGTTAACACCAAACCTGATATTTTTTATGCAGTGAGTAAACTTAGCCAGTTTATGAGTCAGCGGAGACATACACACTAGATTGTTGCAAAGCATGTGTTGAGATACCTGTGAGGCACAGTTGGACATGGTCTGAGATATACTACCTGTATTGAAATGAGATTGCAGGGATATAGTGACTCTGATTAGGTAGGGAGCACAATGGATAGAAAGAGCATATCTGGGTGTTGCCTCACTTTGGGATCTGCCATGGTTTCATGGTGTAGAAGAAAACAAACTTATGTGGATTTGAGCATCGTAGAAGCAGAATACATTGCATTAAGTGTGGCAATCCGTGAAGTAGTGTGGCTTCGCAAGATCCTTGTAGATTTATTTGGACATTTGTTGGATTCCACTGTTATTTCGAGACATGGTGCAGAGGAAGGAAGTATTGGTGCAGTACCTTCCTAACATATAAGCAAGTTGTTGATGTTCTTACCAAACCAGAACGAAGTTTGAGTACTTCCATGACAGACTTGGTGTGGCAAAGAATGTCTCCCTTGTTGAGAGGAATTTTTTATGTTTGCAGCTTCTTGAGACATTTTCCAGATCGTACTCCTCTACGACTGAGTTAAGTTGATCTATGAGGACACTTATCTGAGAAGAGATAAGTGGGTTTGGGCTTATCTGAGAATGGATAAGTGTGTTTATCTGTGAGGACACTTATCTGAGAAGGGACAGCCCAATGTCCCTTGTGGAGAGCACATGAGGACATGTCAAGGGATTTGACCTTGACGTCACACACTATGGGGAGTTGACCCTAGTTTTTCTAGAGGGAGTAGCCTCTAAAAGTTCACATGGGAGGGCCATGTGTGACAGACATTCTCTAGATCATACTCCTCTGTGAACTGAGTTGAGATGATCTGTGAGGACACTTATAAGAGAAGGGATAAGTGGGACACTTATCTGAGAAGGGATAAGTGGGTTTGGGATTATAGCCCAATGTCCCTTGTGGAGAGAACATGTCAAAGGAGTTTACCTTTATGTCACACACTATGGGGAATTGACCCTAGTGTTTCTAGAGGGATTAGCCTCTAGAATTCCACATGGGAGTTCCGTGTGTGACAAACATTTTTCTACTACAATGTTTGTGTACCACTGGCAGAGACGGTGTCTCTCTGGATAGTAGTTGTGTACTACTACAGTGGTTGTGTACGCTATTACAATGGTGTTGTACCACTGTCGAAGACTGTGTGCTCTAGATAGTAGTTGTGTACCACTGGCAGTGATTGTGTGCCACTAGATAGTGTTTGTGTGATATTAGCAGTGTTTGTGCACCACTGGATATTAGTTTTGTACTATTGTGGAAAGATACCTCCCTAGATAAGAGGGAGTGTTGATGTTTATGTTGGGTATGTGTTATATTCTTTGCATGTGTGTGTGTGTGTGGGTGCGTCAGATACAACAACTGTGTCTGACGATCCCTTCACCTAGAGCTCTTCCGTGTGTGCCAGACGCTTTCCTAGGGGGGTCCCGGGGGGGGCAGGTATGCCCCCCCCTGGTTACGCGCAGCGTTTGGGGGAGCGCCCCGAAATATTTTTTTTGGGTGGTTTTTTCCTATTTTTAGCGGATTTTGCTATTTTTAGCAGATTTGTAAATTAATCAAGGATTAAGGGATTAGGGTTTTGGTATCTACGGAATACCTAAAAACATTGTATATATTGTATGGCGAATGGTGAAATTCGATATAATGAAAATAAGAAAGGTTTTCCCGGTTGAGGGTTTCCGGTATAAAATCTATGTGTACTCTATGTATGAGCCATTGATTAATTTTTGTATTGCTTAAGAATCTATATGCATTGATTTAATTCGCAGGTTTATAACTTACATGTGGTATCAGACCACGTTTTTGTCTTTAGAGGGGTGCCTTTGTTGCTGAGGGTTTGGCTCGGTCTTGATAGATCAAATTCAACGGTAAAAAATTTGAGCTATGGAAGCTCAAGATGGAGGACCTTATTGTAGACAAAGAACAATGGATCGTTGTGAATCCTGGTACACAGCCTACTGGTACACCATCTACAAGCACACAGGCTACTGGTACACAACCTACCAGTACACAAACTACTAGTACACCATTTACTGGTATGTCGAAGGAAGATTCAGACAAGTTGGACAGAAGAGCAAGGAGTACCATTCGACTCTGCCTGGAAAATTCGGTGTTTTTGAATGTCTCAGGAGAATCTACAGCCAAGGAACTATGGGATAAGTTAGGGAATTTGTATCAATCAAAGTCCCTGGTAAACAAGTTGTTTCTTCGAAAGAAGTTGTATCATCTTAGGATGGAAGATGGAGATTCTGTGACAGA
>ML777244.1:101165-130658 GCA_009831015.1 Picea engelmannii | reverse complement strand
GACTGCATGGAAGAAGCAAACCATTGTACCAATGAAGCATTATTACTACCGAAGATGATGTCATCTACATAGACCAACACAATGAGCAGATCATTACCCTCTGTCTTAATGTCTAGATTGATTTCAATTGTTCTTCTCTTGAACCCTTTGTCTTGTAGATACATATCCAGTCTGTGATACCATGCACGAGGAACTTGTTTCAACCCATATAAGGCTTTCTTTACCTTGCAGACAAAGTCAGGGTTATCTGACAGTTGGAAACCCTCTAGTTGTTCCATATAGACTTCTTCTTTTAGATATCCATTTAGAAAAGCTGACTTGACATCCATTTGATAGAATTTAAATTGTTTATGACTGGCATAGGCAAGAAACATTCTAATAGCTTCTAATCTTTCTATGGGCACAAATGTTTCATCAAAATCCAGTCCTTGTATTTGAGCATATCCTTTGTAGACCAATCTAGCCTTATTTCTTACAATATTTCCTTKCTCATTCATCTTATTTTTGTAGACCCATTTTGATCCTATTACATTTTTATCTGTTGGCCTAGGAACGAGTTCCCAAGTGTCATTCTTTTCAATCTGGTCCAGTTCCTTATTCATTGATTTTAACCAATTTTCATCTTCACTGGCTTCATTGAAGTTCTTGGGTTCCACCATGGATATGAAGGATATAAGTGATTTCTCAGTGTTTTTATTATCCTTCTCCTGGTTTGCACACCTTTGTCTTTCTCACCAATTATCTGACTTGCAGGATGATTCTTTTGAGTAATCCTGGAGGAAGAATTTGATGTTGTCTGCTGATTTTAGTCTGTCTAAGTATTTGCATCTTCATCTGAATTAGAGTCATCTTGTTCTGATTCTTGGACATGTTCAGTTTCAACTTCACCTGTATCCTCTGTTGTTGATTTCGTATTGTTCACCTCTCTTACTAGGACTCCTTCATCAACTTTTATGTCAATACAATCAACCAATTTATGCAGCCTCTTATTATAGCATCTGTATCCTTTATTGTTTGTAGAATACCTTAAGAAGATTCCTTCATCAGCCCTATCATCATACTTTCCAAGATTCTCATTATTATTCTTTATGTGGCACTTACTCCCAAAGACTTTGAAGTGTTTGATTGTAGCAGGTCTTCCATGCCACAGTTCATAAGGTGTCTTGTCACTGTGTGGTCTAAGGTGAGATTTATTAAGAATATGGATTGTTGTGTGTATTGCTTCTTCCCAGTAGGTTTGACCAATGTTCTTCTCATTCATCATTGACATGTCCGTTTGTTGAACTGTTCTGTTTTGTCTCTCAACTACTCCATTTTGTTGTGGAGTTCTTGGGATTGTGTATTCTCTCTTGATCCCATGTTTATCATAGAATTCCTTGAAATCACTTGACATAAATTATCCTCCTGTGCCTAATCTTACTGCCTTTAAACTCTTGCATGTTTGATTCTCAGTTAAAGCCTTAAATATTTTAAATTTATCAAATACTTCAGTTTTTTCTTTGAGAAAAGCAACCCAAGTAAGTCTGGAGTAATCGTCAATGATCAGCATAAAGTAGTTTTCCTTCCCTGTGCCTTCCTGCCTTGATGGTCCACATAAATCCATATGAACTAATTGGAGTGGTTTCTCTGTTGAAGTAGAGCTCTTGGATTTAAACTGTGTCATGGTTAGCTTTCCTACTTGGCAGGGTTTACACACACAGTCTTGTGGATTTGATATTCTTGGAAGATCTTTTACTGCCTCAAGATTTTTGAGCTTGATTAAGTGATCAAATTTTATATGTCCAAGACTACTATGCCATAACCATATTTCATCATGTTTGCTTAGATGACACTATTCTCTATCTTCTTTCAGCACATATACATTATTATCCATCCTTATGCCTTAAGCCACCACTTGTCCTGAGTTCACGGACTTTATCTTGCAATCCTTGGAAGTGAACACCACTTCACATCCTCTGTCACGCATTTGACTTACACTGAGAAAATTATGTTTCAACCTATATACAAGCAGAACATCCTGGGATTTTCCTTTACCATTACTCAAACTCACCATCCCTTTACCCTTGATTTTACCAGGAGCGTCATTTCCAAAGATTACATTTCCTGATTTTCTTTCACTTAGAGACAAAAACTTACTTTTGTCTCTCGTCATATGTTTGGAGAATCCACTATCAATATACCAGGGATTATTTTGTCTTTGAGCTGACAACACTAATCCACACTTGTAATTTTCTTTCTTCTTCCAAACCTTGACGTTTTCAGCAGAGGGATTCATATCTGATTCATAGTTTTGTAAGCGACAGTCTGCAGCTTTATGTCCATAATTATGGCAGGTGTAACATTCTGATTCATTGAATAAAGGATCATAATGATTGTTATGCTTAACCTGTGTCCTTTTCCCAACCATCACATGATTTTCAGTCTGTGATTGTTTGTTACTTGGTTGTCTCATTCTTTGTTGCGGAAGATATCTATTCCTTGAGTGTTTTGATTGCTCATATCTAAATCTTGAAGAACAGTTTACAGCTTTGTGACCAAAGTTAGAACAAAAAAAACAATATCCATAGAAAAATCCTTTGTACCTGGAAAATGGTTGTCTTCTTTGAGCAGGTCGATTTCTTCCATGCTGATGATTTCTTTGTTCTACAGATTCAGTTCTGGTACTTTTTCTTTCACTCTTCCTTGGCGGCTGATTATCTTCCTCTATTTCTCCATATTTGTTGTTGTCAATGAATGTAGATTTGACAAACTTGATGTATTCTTTGTTGCTTGGCTTACTACAACTTGATCCTTGTTCATAACCCAAACCATTTTTCAAGTTTGGATTCCTTTGCTAATCCAGAATGGTGGTTAATCCTTCTAAGGCTTTAATGCTTGGAAGATTTTGGAGATACAATGCTTTGAACTTCTCCATCTCTTTTCTGGTTTTTACTACCTCTTCTTCCAAGGCTTCACATCTTGCCTTCTTCTCTGATAATTTCTCTTTCAGAATTTCCTCTATTTTCTTTGCCTCTTCTAAATCCACCTTTAGCAAGGCAAAGTCTTCATCGGGTTTTTTAGCATTCTTTTCAAACTGCATCAACAACTATTTTTGTTTTCTCTTCTCGAGTATGAGTCTGTCAATCTCTTATAAGGCACTGATTAGTTCACCTTCCATATCAACCACAACTTCTTCATCATTAACATCACTTCCTTTGTTTTGATTATCATAATCCTCTTTGGCCATAAGCACAAAGTCATTAACCTTATCTTCACAGGAAGATTCACTATCTGTGTCTTCTAAAGAGTCATCATTGTTTACACATAAATTTTTCTTTTTACCAAATCTCTTGGGTTTGTACTTATTTTTACCTTCAGAATTCAAATCATGCTTCTTGTGTGGACACTTAGATGCAAAGTGACCTATATTTCCATAGTTAAAACACTTGAAGGGCAACTTGCCTTGATACTTGCCTCATCCTTTCTTTAGTCTTCTCACAATTTTTTCTTCAATTTCATTAGGCTCAGATTCCTCATTCTTATCTGCTTTAAAATAAGCTTCTCTAGTGTTGGATTTATCTTTACCTATCCTCATTTAATATGCAGTCAACGTTCCTAGAAGTTGATCAAAAGCCAAAGATTTTAGATCATTAAGTTCTTCTACAACAAAGACCTTTGGGTTGAACCTATCTGGCATAAATCTCAAAATTTTCTAAACTAAAGAGGCTTCCTCAATTTTTTCACCACGAGCTTTCATTGCATTTACTAGTTCTTCAACTCTCAGAAAGTACTTTCCAATAGTTTCATTTTCTTTCATCTGTAGTTGTTTAGCACCTCCCTACCACCCTGAAATATAAATCTTTGCTTTCTTGAATTTATCACAGTGATACAACATTTATCTATGGCTTACTAGTCTCATCATTGTTCTGCTACACTGCTCTGCTCTGGCTGCATCAATGTCTCTCTCCTCGCGTCTGCTACACTTTCTATTCTTCTCTCAGATATGCATTTATTTTCCTTGCTTCTTCTGCACTTTATGCTCTTTGTCTTCTTTCCATTCTATGTACCATGCCTCTTGTGCACTTCAGCTACTGCACACAACATGCTTCTGCCTATATAAAACACTCTCAACAGCAGCATTCATCTCTTCTTTGTTCTGCATTTTTATACTCTCTGTGCACCTTCTGCATTTCACATGCGCAATGCCTCCGCATACTCTTTACAACATCACTATTCTACCCTACAGGTCATTCACTGCGACTCTTCCTCACTTCTGCATAGCTCGACAGCAGAAAATATCCCTTCTCTATTATGCATGCATTTCTCTCGTTCGGTCATCTCCTGATCATCATGGAAACTCTTCACCTTCTCTGGCGGTTAGCTCCATGCGTTCATCATAGCTGGGCGTTATGCTGAGATTCCTTTGCCTTCTCTGGCAGTGTGACTCTTCGTCTACGTTGTCACAGTCGAGCTTATCCTCTCTGTTGCAGTTACAAACTTTGACACTTTTCCATATGTCAATTGTCTCTTATGATGAGTCTTCCTTCCTCTGGCAGTTACCTCAAGACTCTTAAGCTTCTCTGTAGATCACCCTCTAGCTCCTTGATTTCTCTGGCTGATGCAATCACTTCGTTCTGGTAGTTACATCCAGTCAATTATGGATTCTTTGGCTTATAAGCCCCTTCCTTCACGTAACCACTGGTGGTGACCAAACGTCTATTCAAAAGGCGCTTCCCGAGCTCCATTTAGTGAGAGCTAGCTCCGTTTCACGATATGACCTTGGGCCAAGCACTAGGGTTCTTCGCGTTTCACGATCTTCTCCTGCGAGTTGCCTTGAATCTCCCAACTCATGAAACTACGAGGTGGAGCTTAGCAATATGCTAGCTCCTTTGTCGATGTGACCATGGCTATGACCACGGGTCAAGCATTCGAGCGTTTCGTGACTCCCGATGTCGGAGGTTAGAGCACCTCCCTTCTTCCGATTTCCAAACTCCTGACTTCCATCACCTCAGATCAACGGTCTAAGATTTCCCATGACTCAATGGTCGTGATCACCTTCTATATTTCGGGATTTCACAAGTTCTTGTCTGATGTGGTCTACAATTGTCCTTGCTGACGTGGATTTCCTTTCTTGGCTCATGTTCTTCTCCTAGATCTGATGGCCCAGATTATTCCTCAATCCAACGGTCAAGATCTCCTCTTCATGAAATCGGACTTCATATTAGATCAACGGTCCAGATCCTTAGTGATCTGACGACCCAGATCATTTCGTGACTTCGCATATCACAAGTTCCTACAACTCTCACCTTTGAATTCTCCAGCTCGTGAGTTAGCGAAATGTTGATCTCTCGCCACGTGTCCTTTAGATCCAATGACCCAGATCATTCTGTGACTTCGCATATCATGAGTTCAAGGATGGCTCTTAGCCATTATCCTCTTCGCAGTTATATTGGATCCAACGGTTGTTAGTCCTTCGCGCTCTAATCCAATGGTTGAGGTCTAATATCCTCCTCTACATGCTCTTCCTATCTAGACTCTGATCTGATGCCCATCAAGTATTCAGAATTGGTAATCCAACGGCCACTGTCACTCCTCCTCCTCAGCTTATGCATCCTCCCAACTTGGAAGAATTTATAAGTGTCAAAGGTTTTGCAACCTTTGATCCTTCTGCAAGCCTTGATGTATGGGTGTTGGCACAGGGGCAGACCCAGGGTTCAACTCTACAACAATGCACCAACAAAACCCTAACTACTGGCCCTTTTGGCAACACCTGCGAAGCAGATGAAGTCTCACCTGAGGTAGAGGCAGGGGTGGTTGTAGGACTCAAGTGTTTGCAACCTTAGCTGGGACACAAATATGTGATTGTATTACTTAATAGAGAACTTAGCACCATTAGTTCCTCAATATGCAATCAATATCTACTTCATTGATCAAACAGAGCTTCACAACATTCACACTGATCTAATTTATTTAAGCACTTAGCATAGGTAAATAGATCAAATCTAGCAGATCAAGCACTGAGCATATTCATACAGATCATATCTAACATTCTCACATATCATTAGCACTAAGCATAAGCAGATTTATCTAATCATCTCAAAGCACTTAACAAATAACATATAAACATCACACAGAGCATCAGAACATCACAACATCAGAACATCACACAGAGCAAAGTAACACAGTATTTATGTGGTTCACCCCCACCCCGGGGCTACGTCCACCAACTATTCTTCTTTATTAGCTTCATAAACAGGTTACATGCACAGAGCCTCAGAATCCTTCTCTGCATAGGACAAAAGATCTGCGCAACTCGCTAGATCCTTCTTCCTTGCGTTACAACACAAAGCCTTCCACCATCTGTTACAACCACTTGCACTTATCTCTGCAAGTCTCTTACAATCATGCATAAATCACTTACATGCCCTACTTGCACTTAGCATACATTTACATTTGACTAGCGGCCTAACATCACATAGATGTCCTACCTTACATTGCCTAGACATCTATTTATACATTACAAAATAGGCCTAAGCATGGGTAAATCCATGGGTCGACATCCCAATCCCATTACATAATCCCAAAAACCCAAAAAGGACCCAAAAAGGGGCCGAGATCCCGTGATCTCCGTTTCACCTTGCGCTCCTCCTTCGACAGGCTGTCGAAGTCCAAAATAGGTCAACATGACCAAGAATATCCCAAAACTTGGTCAAGGGCCAACAGGCCCCCAACACTCATCTGTGACTCATCCCGAGTCACTCTGGTCTGACTAGTTCTACCTCGAACACCTTGAGCTTGGCTCGAGCTGCTTCGACCTTCTACTGTGCTACGACTTCTTGCTCGATGAACTCCTTGATTACTGCGTCATTCACTGGCCCTTCTAGGCGTTGTTATGCTGTGGTGACAACCTGTTCTAGCTCTGCTCCTTGGCTCTCGACCTCTGTGAACAATTGGCATGCCTTATCTTATATTGGTTGGAGTCGTTGAGTTACTTCCATAACTTTGCTTTGAGTCGTATGGATCTATTGTTGGGCGGTGTGTTTCTCTTGAGACCACTTCATTCTTTCTATGGCCAAAAGGGCCTTCAATTTCACCTATAGTGTGTCTGCGTGCTACTTCTCTTCCTGGAGCTGTGACTCCAGTGCCTGTAACTTTAGATTCTCAGTGAAGTTCTCATATGTTTGGGCATTGCAATTTCTTAGTTTCTTGCATTCCAGGGCAAAAGATTTTAGTCTATCAACTACGTTGTGGGCAGTGGCTTCCTTAGGTCTCTTACATCTTGCGGGGTCTAGGGCACAGTGCATAGTTCCAAATCTGTGATGCATTGTTGTAGCTGCTGGATCACTTCTTCAAGTTGTGCCACCTATTGTGGAACTCTCTCTTCGATCTTTACTTCTACAACTGTTTACAGAGCGAAGTGCTCTGTTGACCATTTCCTTTACTTCGAGTTGCTCTGTGAGCAACTGTTACTTGCTTTGCTGCAACTGTGCTTTTTCTTCATCCCACTTCGCTTGGAGAGCAATCTTTTTCTATTCTACAGTACTGCATTGCTCTAGAAGGACTCCCTATACTTGTGCTAAAGCCTGGGTGACTTGCGTTGTTTCTTCATGTGCTTGTTGAAGGCGAGCTTCGACTGTATCAGTGATTCGATGGAGTTGAGATGGCTCATATTCCAGTTCTGGTGTTCCTAATGGCAGAGGCGTAGTGGAAACTACACGGCTCGACTGTAGTGCCTGCTGCACCCCTTGAAGTTCAACCTCAATTCGATTGTACATCTCCTCTTTCTTAGCCTCTTGCTTCTATGCTATCTCCAGCGAAGCATCATTCGAGCCAACAATGGGATCTTGTATGCTCGTCTCAGAACGCTATCTCTCCTGAGATTTAGAAAAATTTTCCCTCGACCCTGGCGCACACTTGCACTCTGCATGCAACTCTGCACTATCTGCGTCTTCCCAAAAGACTTCTGGTGCCAACCTGGCACATTCTGCCTTTCTCATCTTCCGGTCTCTCGAGCTTTGGTTCTTTGTTGTTCTTTCCTGTAAACATGCCATCGTCGCTTCCATTCTTGCTATGCAAACTCTACCTATAAACCTGCCAACATCGTTGTTGTTCTTGCCATCAATGACAAGCACACTTTATCTGTAAACATGCCAACACCATTTACCCTTCTCTTGAAAATGGAAAATAAAACACAATTATTTTAACCTATCTAAAAATACATTTAGTTTTTCCAGATAAGCTAGGTGCATTTTATAAGGATTAAATTAATTAATGGACAAACTCAACCGTTTTTCCATTGAAATTCTTCTCCAATTTCGGTTGGAATTTTGTTGATGAGAACTTTGGCCATGGATCTTTGTCCTCAAGAATTTTGACCCATTTTAAGATGACCTACATCGTCAAGATTCAAAAAAATGAGTAAATCAAAGCGAAACTTGCCTTGTTGAAAAAAAACTCAAAAAGATTTACTTTATTCACTCATTAAATCACTCCATTTTAGAACCCAGTATGAGGAAGAAACCGATATGAGGAAGATGTATAAAGCCCATGACTAATACAAATCTAACACATAGCATATATCAACCTACTAAAGTAATAATAATAATAAAATGTAGATAACATGTGCAACATCCAAGCCCCAAGGGTGATGGAGTTTACTGTTAAGACACTCCATTATGTGAAGTCACTGATTCAAAACCTTCAACCAACCTTGTGTATTGCATGAGGGGCCGCATTGGCATGCCTTGGGTTATAGTGGTCGGATAACACGACCACATATCACGCTAGTACGTGCCTGATCAACAAAAAAAAACATATGTAACATCCATATTAATATATTAAATTAAAAAATCAATAATATAAAAAGTAAATTTTAAAAAATACCAAATATTAATTAATATTCATACATAGTCAAGAGGGTTTTTTCTTAATTTTGTTTACTCTCTAAATACTTAATAAAACTAAATTTAAATGTCTACTAAGACTAAATTTAAAATAAATTTATATTAATATTTATCATATTGTATTTAATTTAAAATAAATTTGTATTAATATTTATCATATTGTATTTAATAATTAATAGTGGACAACAATTAAATTCAAATCTTTGTTAAAAAATTAAATGAATTATATATATATATATATATATATATATATATATATATATATATATTAATTTTATAGAAAAATAATTTTATAAAAAAACAAAATAAGGTTTTAATTAAATGTTCTATTTTTTAGTTTTTTGGTTAGAATGTTGTAGTATAAATTTAGATAAAATCACAATTTTTTGTTATTAAAATTGTATTAGGAAAAAATCCCAAAAAACCAAAAGATAAAACATATAAATTTTAAAAATATATTATTTTTTATTAATTAAAAAATAAATACATTATAAAAAATAAATAAATTATACACCATTACATTAAATAAAATGATGAAGAAGAAAAAAAATCTAAACAAAATCACAATTTTTTGTTATTAAAATTGCATTAGGAAAAAATCCAAAAAAACCAAAAGATAAAACATATAAATTTTAAATAATTAAATAAATTTTTAAAATATATTATTTTTTATTAATTTTATAAAAAATAAATAAATTATACACCATTACATTAAATGAAATGATGAAGAAGAAGAAAATGATATTCTCCATTTTAAAAAGTCTATTAAAGTTTTGGTTAAAAGGTTTATACAAATACAAATAACGTGAATTTATATGTGATTAGGGATAAAGATCTTATACATATATTTATAAATACCAAATTATATATGTATAAATACCAAATTATAACATAATAATTTAATAAGTGTTGTATGGCAGTGTAGTCTCTGCCTAGTAAGCTTTAAAATGGAGAAGCAAATTAGATACGTGGAAACATGTGGGTTATTGCTTGTTAATTTTGCAACTTTAGTACATGTTGGTTATTTAAAAACTTTGAGGTTGTTACTTTTAGAGCTTTACAAAAGAGTAACATATGGTAGGTATTGACTCCTAATCGTCCCTCAAAATCTTCCTGCTGGCACTATTTTTTCGGTCATGTAAGTGCGTCGCGTGAAAGTACTCAAAACGTTAACGAAAATCCATCTCGAAGCTTTCGTAGGCAGATTTGCTTTAAAAACAGAAAAATCGTTGAATGATATGCTCAAAAAAAACCTACAAGAAGACATCAATTTCTACAAAGCTATTGAAATTTTATGATAAGAAAAAATTGTTTGAATAGAAATTTTTGGTGATTATGATTAAATTACAATTTTGAGTAACAGAGTGTAGTATTGTTTTCATACAAGGAAAATGATCATTTTTTACACAGGTCAAAATAGATTTACATTCATAATAAACACAGTAATAAAAAAAAGTCAGCCTAATCCATTTCGAGGAGGTTAAATGTAAGGATACATTGTACAACGAGGTTAAATGTAAGGATACATTGTACAACTAATGAAAACAGTCCTATATACAAAAGGCATATACAACCTAAGGCATAGACAAAAGGCACTATATACAAAAGGCATATACAACCTAAGGCATAGACAAAAGGCATGATATTGAATGGTATCTGAATAATTCATTTCCAACCTAATATGGCAATTATATATGGGAATCCCTTATCACTGTATCTATGTATATCTATGAATTTTTCCCAACATTTTACTGTATATTCATTGTATTAAACCTAGGCTTTACCCATATCGAGGTGCATATCAAACAGGAATTTAGATGTCTTTGGTTTATCTAATTGATAAGCAACATCTACCTTAATTTTATGTCATTTTTTAAATATGACAATCAATGCATTTAGAGAAGTAAATGAATTTATAAGAGATCTGAGTATCAAAAAAATCCAAAAAAATCCAAAAAAATCCGAAAACGGATAAATCCTATACTTCCCCAAACTAGTTTTCCACCAAAAATGTTGAGAAATATGACTAGCGTAAAACTCGAACCCGTAGCTGCAGAAAAATAGTTATAAAGCAAACTTTAAAACGGGGATCGAAGAAGAAGCTTCCCTCCGCAATGTTAAGATAATTATAATTGACAGAAAAAACTAACAGAGATAGACTTGACGAATTAACCACTTTTTGGAAATCAAGATGTTAGAAACAAACAAATTAGGACCTTCAGTATCTGAAAAGAAACTCTGGAATGAAGCTACAGTCGAGACATATCGCAGGCCTCAAAACTACAAAGTAGAAGTAAAGTTCCATCGCTAATAGCACAAAAATTAAAGACTCACTACTTATTCACATCCAAAACAAGTCAATATCAGTGACCACCACATTCTCACTACATATACAAGGGATTCTTTCATGTCCTACATGATATTTAAAAAATCCAGGGTATAAGATAAATAAATAAGTCATGCAACAAAGCAATGATGAAATTATAATAATCCTATTAAAATAGCTTCAGTACTCATAACATTTTACTGAGTATACTTAAAAATTCATTTAAAATGATACAATAACTCAAAATGATTTATGGTCTGGGATCCGCCTCCAAAATCTTAAAGAAAAAGAATTGGCCATGATTAAAAATGATACAATAACCCAAAATGATTTATAGTCTGGTATTCGGCTCCAATCCTAAGGAAAAAGAATTGGTCATAATTAAAAATGATACAATAACCCAAAATGAAAATGATTTATAGTCTGGTATTCGGCTCCAAAATCCTAAGGAAAAGGAATTGGCCATAATGTACCACAATACAAAATCCACTTGATCATTCAATCTTGAAACCTCCCATACTTTAATGCAGAATATGGGCCTTACAGTACATGGTTCATAAACTCCAAAAGCTACTGATAGTTAAAGGAAAGAACACTGAACTCCTCTCTCCGCAATTGGGCTTGGCGGGGGCCTGGTGGCTTGTTCCTTTATTTTCCTCGGGTAACTAGCTTTGGCTGGCTGGGATGGCTGGCCTATTTTGTGCTGGTTCATCAGCTCATCAATAACCTTTACTGGTCGGGTTCAACCGATTGAAAGAAAGCCAGCCCTCAGGTTTGATAACTTGCCTTTTTCTATAGTAAACTGGCTTCATTCATATCGTAATTCTGATTCTTTTACTGCCTTAGAACACCGGAGAGCAGGGAAAGGATAAAATCATTTTACTACGAAAGTGGCACGTGCCACCTGTGCCAGGGACAGTTCCTCTACTCCTGCTTCTCTGTCATCCCAACGACTACCTGGAAAACAATGGACAAGCTACGAACTGGAGATATTTCTAGTATTGGTGAAGGTCGATGCAACATACTGTTAACCCAATGGGTCGACTTGCAGAAGTTCCACTTGGGTCAGAATTTGATCATCTTTTTATTTCATTTATGTTCCAGAGCTGAAACCAATGTATAGGCTCATAAAGGTGCTATTTTCGAGAGGCTAGTGTTTGCACCTGGAACAGGGACGGGCTATGGCTTTCGAATTGGTTTGAAAACTAATCATTCCCTTCAATGGAAGGGGCATATGCCGGCCGAGTCTGCTTTCTGCAAGACAAGACTTAAAACCCGTATTCAGCAGATCGAGTTACAGATTCAGCTTACCCAGTTTATCCAGTCGTAGTCGGACCTGTGCTAGATCCAGCAGGTTAAGAACCAGTTGGAGTTTAACCAGCAGCACCAATAACAATAATCGATTGAATGGATAGATTGTCATGGCAGTCGCCTGAAACTGAATCGCTAAAGTCATGGAAGTCGCCTTAAACTGAATCGCTAAACTTGGTCTAGGAAGGATGTTGGGTCAAATCAATAGTATTCTCACTGTGGGCCTGTTCCTTGGAAGGGATAAAATGTTGTACTCCTTCCAAATCGATTCCCATACTGTGAAATGGGGAATGAAAAAAACATCAACTGAACGGAGTTAACTAATCAAGGTATTTATTTTCTTTGGGAATTGTCAATTTTTTTTGTTTTCTTTAATGTATATGCTCTAATTTGTTTCAGAAACTGAACTTATTCCGCCAGCCACTCTGCCACCGTTGGGGATCGCTATATATAAAAGGGGTGTAGCTCTGTTGGTTCTCACCTTAATCTGATTGACTGAGGACCCAACTCTTTCTTCCTTTCGTCCTTCCGTAGTATTAGATCCACTACTATGTCAAAGCAGTCCATTGCAGCTGCTTGAGTAATCTGAATGTGGAGCCTTCTTGTGAAGACATTGTTGTTGTTGAGTAATCTGAATGTTGAGCCTTCACAAGAAGGCACTGTTGTATAGGTGATGGAGAAGGTAGCCTGCACAGTGGTGTAGGAAGTGGAGACTGAGGCCAGTGGAAGTGGAGAAGAGGAACAGTGGAAGTGGAGACGGAGACAAGGAACAGTGGTGCAGACTCGAAAGGCCATCTTATGAAGCCAATGTCTAGGCGGTGTAGGCTAGGCGGTGGAGGGAAGGAACAATGGTGTCAGAAGCTTGAAAGGCCATCTGATGAAGCTGTGAAGCTGCAATGTCTAGGCCGATGCAGGGGTTAATGTGCACTAACAAAGAAGGTTGAAACTTAGGATATAATGAAGACAATGCATTGTGCAATGACAAAGAAGGTTGAAACTTGTGATATAATTAAGACATTGCATCATCTTGGTTGTAAGATGAATGAAAAATAAACATCTAAAAAGAATTTTTACGAACAAAGTCAATAAGACTTAGAATGTATGAGACTTGGAATGTATCATCCAATGAGAGGAAGAAGATTAAATAAAATATAAAGTTTACAATGTAGAACTTTAGAAATTTGACAGAAATTTATAGTAAACTGTATAACTAATATCAAGTCAACGCTGCAATGTAGAACTTTAGAAATTTGACAGAAATTTATAGTAAACTGTATAACTAATATCAAGTCAACGCTGAAGCGAACGCAAGTCTTGGCCTTAGGCAGGGACTAATAACTATAACATATCAAAATAATAAATAATAAAATATTTTTAATTTATTTTTATTTTTATTTTATGTAACATTCCTGCGATAAAATGTAAAATTTAATATAACTTTCAAATCATGAAAAAAATAACAAATAAAAATAGAATTTTCAAATAGCATACCAAATAAATGACAAAAATAACAAATAAAATTTGAACTAATCAAACCATCTGGCATTTGTTACCGCCAAAAGAATTACTAACCAGTATGTTCATGCTAACAACCAACAAAGGCCTGAATTTAGTTTCTATCCCGCTAGTTTCAGCGATTTCTTTGGCGAGAGAAAATATCTCGATTAGTAACACTAACAGACCGCTGAATTTAATTCTTTATTCAGCTAGTTACAGTGATTTCTTTGACAGGAGAGCCTCAAGAATGTTTGGTAGCGCTCCCCATGTAGCGATGGTAACCATCGTCAAAAGCTTCCTCAATTTTTTTAGCGCTTTCCGTTGAGAGAGGGAAGGAAACTAACCATTGGAGATAAGCTTGCTTAAATGCCAATTTTGAATGGGCGCATGCTCATTCATTGTTCCTCTTCATTTATACTTTTGTGTTGTGTGTATGGGAAGCGCTTCCCATGTCCTAATGTATGTATACGTTTCTATGTGTCTTGTGATGTGTTTATACATTTCTCTATTCATGTGTCTTTGTTATGTGTTTTTTGTATTGTCTATGTTGTCTTGTATTTGCAGAGGCCTAAGGAGGAGTCGTGATATCACTCTATTTATTTCAATTTGAATTAATTTGTTTTAAAGATGGATTCTCTCCACCAGGAAGGAAAGAAGAATGGATCCTTTGTTTCCTTCTCTATGTGTTTCATATTTACTAATTCCAGGTATTTCTTTTTTTCTGAAAAAGCCCTTCATTTCTATTTTTTAACAGGTTATCATGTAAATTATCTTTGTGTATTTCTTGTGTAATGTAGGCTTCTGATTCCAGTTTTATTATGATTTTTCTTGGAATCCACGTTGAAATGGTCTATGTATATGTACATATTATTTATTTCTCTATGTACTGTATATGTCCTATCGGGCTTCTCTGTGCACGGTAGGATTTTTTTTTTAATTTATTGGAAATTATAAGTCTATTTCTCTGTGTACTGTAGGGCTCTGATCCCAAGTGTTATTATTCTTTCTTTGAATACCCGAGGAAACGATACCAGTGAAATTCTTGATTTCTCTGCGTACTGTATGGCTTATCTATGTACGGTAGGGATTTTTTTGTATTTTACTAGAAATTATCTATGTCTCTTTCTCTGTGTTCTTTAGGGCTCTGATCCCAGTTTCTTCCAATCCCCGAGGAAATTATTCCAGCTAATTCTTGATTTCTTTGTGTACTTTATGGATTTTATGTCTAATGTAGGTTTTTTTCGGTTAATTCTATGGGATCAATAAATCCGATCCATCTTAATCTAATTTATGTTACTCATTTTTATTTTCCAGCAGCGTCTATTTGTGAAATTCTTAATCTGTTATTTACTTTTATTGCTTTATTTATTTACTATTGCTTGTGAAAAACTAGGGTTCTGTTCAAACGCAGATGCATCCGTTGGACAGCCATGAATTTGTGCAACTTAGGCTATGCTAACCAGGGAGAACCATAATTATAATATTTGATTACATCGTCATCTCAATCACCAATCCCATCGTATTGCATGGCATAGGGAGGTGCGTCTATTTATTTCTCACCCTTTTTCTCCTTATCAGCACAATATTGATCACCCAATTTGAATACCCAATAGGGGCAATGATTTGAGTCATGCATTGTTTGAATCTCCTTATCAATGATGCTTGCAACCTTGGATTGATACTTAGGAGGCAACCTTGGATTGATACCCAAGAGGGGAAATTATTTGAGCATCATACATCGTTTGGATCTCCTTAGAAACGATGGGTGCAACATTGGATTGATAATCCTCTGCTTCTGGTGACCAGGTTTGGTTGTCTCCTTCACAAAAATGGTATGTGTAATTACATCAATCTTGCAGGCTTAGCTCCATTCAAATCATCTTGAAATTCCCTAATAAGGTCCTAAATAGGTTGTTTCTCTTGGGATGTGTCCTAGTCTTTACCATTCTTGAGTTATTCTAAGTACCAATGTTAATCTCAACAAATTAATCTGGAATATTAGAAAATTTAGGATGTACCTCTTACCATCATGGTAAAATATTCTCTGAAGGGAAATCAATTACCAAACCCTTGGGAATTTTATTGTTCTTCAATTGTAATATCTTGAGTGTATTTCTTGTGAATTGGTTACTCCACGTCAAAAAGTACAGGGAAACTCATTAGAGTTGTGCAAAAAATAAAGAATATGTTTATCATCATTAAAAACCTGCCAATGTTCAATATTATAAGGTACATGCAAGTCTAAAAACTACTTCTCTCTTAGCATCATCCATAGTAGGTGTTGCAATTTCAAAGTTGAAACAACCAACAAATGGGGCACAATATTCTCCTCTCTTGGGTTTGTTGTGATAGAAAAAGCATTAAATAGCTCAATCAAATCCCAAGCTACATTGTGGTAGTGCTTCAAACTTGTGTTCTTTCCTAAACATTGATCTGTGATTTGTTGCACAATCAAATCAGAGTCTCCATGGAAAATACATCAAATCAACCCTCCGCGTCCACCTGGTGGAAGACCACCCAAAAGTACCAGGGTGTCGCTTCTAACAAAGTTTCCCCCTCTAGTGTTATAATTCTTGGAAAGCATAAAGTAGACCAAGATTATTCCCTTGGAAAATCACTCAAGAGGGCCGACATTTATACTCTGGTAGAAGTTGATGTCAAGTCGAGAGCTCTGCCTCAGCCCGAGAATAATGGTGGGAGTGTTGTGTACTTGGTGCTTACATCTAAGGATGTTACCGTGGAAGGGTTTTTCATGAGTTAGTGTGGATTCCATGCCAATATCAATCTATTACCAAACCGGCAGTCGACAAGAAGCCGAATGATGGGGAAGGAGAAGAAACATCAACAGCTTCTTCCATACGTGTGGGTTGGGAACTCTGCAAGCCAGTGTGTGTGGTTGTTTCATAGGCCCATCTACGGACCCCAGACTCCTCCTCTGGTGGCATGGGCATTGATGGGGATATCATCATCATTGCAACTATTCTTGCAGGAGAAGTCACCATTCCCTTCAACACCGACTACTTTCAAGGCAACGCAGTTGCACTGCTTGAGGTTGTGTCTACATGCCCAGGAATATATGGAAAGGGGGCATATGCGGGGTTCCCTAGGGAGTTTCTGGTGGATAAAACAATGGGGGCAAGCTACAATTCCCATGGAGTTAATGGGCGGGAGTTTTTGATGCCCACTATGTGGGATCGGACTACCAGATCTTGCAAGGCATTGGTGTAATCGTTTACTCTACTGGTCCTCATGCAAAATGGTCCATACCAACATCCAACAAAGCAACATTAAATACATCGCGAAGTAGACACAACATCTATTATGTCGATAGATTCATATAGTATATACATTCTTTATTCTTTATTAATAATTATTCATCAGTTCCATACTTTTTGGAATATACTCTTTTATTAGTATAATTATTCATCTTTGTCTAACTTTCTATGAAATGGTTTTTTAGCTTTCTATGAAATGGTTTTTTAAGTTGAAATTTGGTTATATAAAGCTGTACGAAAATTTTTTTAATTTATTTTTGAACTCAGAAATGGATTCATCATGCTGAAAAATTTGGGGCACTCACAATATAGAAATAATCACTCAAATTTGTTGATCTAAATTTTTTTTACCAGATTTCAAACAAATGTTTAAACTACAACAATTATATTCTTTATTAATATAAGTATTCATGGATTTAATAAAGCTCTCTCAATACACATCCCAAATCTACTTTTGGATTCAAAAATTGATTCATCATGTTGAAAAACCTAGGGTAATCACTCAAATCTGCTCGTCTAACAATTGTTTTACCAAATTTTAGACAAATTTTTAAACTTCAGCAATTATATTCTTTATTAATATAATTATTCATCGATTTAATAAAACTCTCTCAATACACATCCCACCCCTGTCTAAGTCAAGCAACATGCCATTCAATTGAAACATTTCTTAAGGATTAAAGAGAACATTTTCGATCCCATTTTTTTGTATTTGGGCCACTATTTAGAAAAGAATATATATATGTGTGTGTGTGTGTGTGTGTGGAATATTTTCATCTTCAGTACACCAAGAATTATGAGCACATAGTTCTAATTAAGGTTTCTGTTAATTTAACAAATCCTCGAAACCCATAGGATTTTGTTGAAAATTTAAATTTTTGTCAAATATTTTCCTTCACTAATATCATATTTTTTAGAGCCATATTTCTTCACTGATATCATATTGTCTTACTTCATTATATTGGGGATTGTTTTAGTTTGGGATTTGTTGTAGTTATTGCTATGTTTACTTCAACATTTTAAGGGTTGTTGAAGTTTTTTGTTTTAGATAATTGCTTTACCTTGGAGTCATAATAATTGTGTGATTTCTTTGATTTGGAAGACTATTTTGATGTTGCCTCTTCCTCTTCCAAGAAGAGTATTCTTATAGTGAGATCAATGAGAGAGAAGTAGTTTTTGGAGTTGTTAGTCCCTAAAGTTGCACTTGACTGTGAGAGGGAAAGCTAGGGCATCATCGGTTTATTGCAAAGTGTTTAGAAGGTTTTTATAATTTGGTTTTTTGAATAAGGTGGTTGAAAACTGGCTCAAGGTTATAACATAACATGAAAATCAAGATGAGAACATAGCATATCCCATTGACTGAATAAAAGGTAGACACATAGATGGATTAAACCAATAAGAAAAAGAGAAGATGAAGCCTTCAATTTGTTAACTTCACATAAATTCTTGCCTTAGAATATCAAAAGAAACAAGAACATCATCTTGAAAACAAAACTTGAAATTAATTCCCACAGCAAATTCTTTATTGTATTAATTAACAATCAAGAACCAAATGCATTGTAGTCTGAATAATGAATTTAAGCATGAAGAAAGAAAAACAGAGTAGAAAAGAGTGTCTAACCATCCATATGCCTTTTCTATTAAGTGTTAAATAGAACATAAATGCCTTTACAAGGAGTTTCACAAAAAAAGTCCTCTGGATCTCCAATTTTTCGACCTCTAACTTCTCCTTCTACAAAGTTTATATAAAAACAATACATAATTATCAAGATCCAAAAGAAATGGATCTGAAAAACTCCTCATCTATATTTAGTTTCTTGTTTCAAATAATCAAGGAGAAGATCCAATCTGATCTCTAATTCGAATTGATGAGGTGGCTTGTCAACTGATGTCCATGAGATTTTTCAGGGAAATAAATCTGGCAAATTCCTGAAAAATAGGGTCCAACAATCTCTTTGTATCTCTCAAACGGTGATAGATGTGTAAAAACCAAGAGAGGTTTTTGGAAAGGGACTCATTCCCAAAAAAAACCACTTTTTTTTTCCAAAAATACATCACCATCTATTCTGCAACCTCTCCCAAAATCACTGACTAAAACAGGAAATTATTTATTATGAAATCGCAGAACAATAGGCCTCAAAGATCAATTTGAATATCTTAAAATCTGATTGATGTGTAAAAACCCAAAGAGGTTTTTGTGAAGGGGAATGTTTCCAACAAAAACCTCTTTTTGTTTCAACAAATTCCTCTCCAGCTGTTTTGCAACCTTTCTTGAAGAAAAAGACTAAAATAGGTAAAAAAAACAGAGTATTTCTTGTAGCTTTATCAGAAAATTAGGCCTCGAAGATATATCTGAATCTCTTAAAATGTGATAGTTGTGTAAAAACCAAGAGAGGTTTTTGTGAAGGGGAATGTTTCAAAAAAAAACCTCTTTTGGTTTTAACAAATTCATCTCCATAGTTTCAAAAACTTCTTTTGAATATAAGGACTAAAACAGGAAAAACAGAGTATTCCATGTATTTGATTTTTCTTTTTTTTCTTTTTTTATGTTGTGTTCATCTTTTCTTGCTGCTTAGCACTCCATTTCTCTACATGAGCCTTCTCTTTATTCAACTGTTCCACTATCTTCTGGAGCTTTATGATCTTTTCTTTATCAGTTCTGACTTTAACCCTGAACTCGGGGAACTCTTCAGCAAGTGCGGACTCATTCAAATCTATGGCAACCTAAGGTTCTTTCATCTTAATTTGGTACTTAGAAACCAATCCTGAGCTATTCTCTTCATCTGAACGGGCTGAGTCCATGGCTTCAGGCATGTATGATATATGGTCTGAATCTACAAGATTACTTTCTTTAGTTTCAGAAACCCTGCTTATACCTTTGGCAGATGCTTTAGCTCTTGACAATTTGGTAGCAGCTCTAGCTACAAGTCATGTAGAGAATAGAACAATTTGCTTACCTTGTTTTACTGGTTCTTTATGTGCTGGGGACATTCTTGTCTTTCGTTTGATATCTTCTTTAGCATCTTCAGAATGGTCTGTTATCACTATGACATCTTCTCTTTTGATTGAGGAATCGAACATGGATTTGGGTCTTAGCTTGTACTTGTTGGTGATTCTTGTAGAGTTTCTCCTAGGGTCTTGAGGCACAGGCACACATTTCCTCTTTTTCCTTTTAACTGCAACATTCTTCTTACTAGTTGCTAATGCTTTATGCTTGGCTGAGAGTGTAACATTATAATCTTCATCAGAGTCTTCTTCTGTTTTTAAATCTACCTCAAGAAGAATTTCATTTTTTGTTTCCCATTTGGGTCTCTTACCTCTGTTGGTCCTCATTACCCTAATGGAAAGAAATTCTTCTTTAACAGGGGTTTCATCAACTGGAATGCTTGGCTCCTGTGTAACATCCCTTTTCCTTTTGCCTTTCTTCTGTTTGTTGGACTGTGGGTCAGGATTTAGGGATTGCATGAGCCAACTCCAGGGTTTTTGTATTTCTCTTAGGGCAGACACGACTAGAGTCTTAATTAAAACCTGATGAAATAGGCTACTCTTTGCATTGGAGGAGTGTGACTGCACTCTTTTTGACTTTTTTTCCAGGGTTTTGAGGAGAAAATAAGACAAATTTAAAGGATAATCACCATTTAGATGCATTAATAACTTAATGTGATAGATATAAATCAATGAGAATCTGCCTTCGCAGGTGATATACCTGTGGATAACGATCAGAGCAGTGTGTCATTCTTGTCTGATCCAACTACGAGGGATTCCTTTTCTCCAATCCCGGTTTTGTTTGTCTGGCAGCAAAAATCGATTGGCGAATTATGTAACTACATACTCTTTCTTCCACCATCGTTCTCCTCCGACCACCAACCTGCAAGCCTTGGCAATTGTTTGTTCTGTCACCAGCATTAGCAATTTCCTGATCTCCACTTCATAACCATCGAAGTTTTGTGCAAATGCCAAAGAGACCTGTTTGTCGTGACCTTGGAAGGTAGTGAGGAATTCAAACCAACCAGCATATCTAAATCTTTGCGCCATCTACGGATATGCCTCAAGAATCTCGACATCCTCAGGTTCCAATCTGACCACTTACCCGCTTCTCTTAGGCGCCATGAAACACGATGCTACAACAGGCACTGATCGGATTCTGAATTTACAAACTTCAACTGTTAACATATAACAATTCTTCTGAGAAAAATACTTGTGCTTATAATTCAACACAATCAGAATGACAAGTGGCAGGTTTAGATAATGATCTTTGGGAATTGAACAATTTGAAATGATTCCTTTGTAGGTACAGAGCAATTCAATCATGTAATGGTTTGAATCATAAAATGATTCGAGAGCCATCGTGGGACACATGCAAACTCTTAGTCCACGATTTGTGTAATCATAACGAAATCTGGGTGGCGGGCACATATTAAGGCATGATTATATTTGCGCTATGGGAATAATGTTATTCCAATAGCGCTATTAATGACTTAGCATAATTTGAATTTGTAAAGTTCAAGCAAGCATATGAAGTGACACATCATTCAAAACCATGTCTTAAAACTCAACTTAAAGAAATTATCCAAAGAACTAAAATGTGAACCATAACAAGTTGAAAACAATGATTAAAATCAAATGAAAGCAAATAATGAAGTGCAGGTAGGAAGGGTTTAGGATTAGGGTTTCTCACTAAATCAAGACAAAATTAGAGGCTAACACTGGCTCCTTCTGGGGGATGATGCTCTCCCCATGAGGCATCAAGAACAAACAGACCACTGTGCCTTTTCCTCTATGCATCCATGCAACGCAACCTACAAACTTTTGTCTCTGCAAACATTCACATTCTTCTATGTTGTGCCTAGTCCATTGAGTTATGGATTCACTCAATATCATTCAAATCTGGCCCAAACTTCTACAACTATACTCCTCATTTGAAGCCAAAACTACCCTTGTCAATAGTGTTTTATATGCATTAGGCATGGAGTCTTTATTTCAAAACTGAAACCAAATTTTCTATTGTAAACCAACAGACTGAAAAGAATCTCATATTTGATGGCGAGCTTATTCTTCTATCTATTCCTACTTCTAACCAATAAAAATTGGCTCATCATGTGACATCATGCTTCCAATGAAGCCATGATAACATCAAACCATTTACCAAAGCTCTTTCAACACAGATAAAAATCAGAGAAGAATTCTTTATGTGTAACATAATTTTAATTTGTAATACATACCTACAACCCTCATCTGATTTAATTCCAAAAATAACAAGGCTGAAATCTTCTGAGAAACATAAATCCACATAAATGGCTACCGGATCATAGAAAGAAGTAGATTGATAACTGAAAATGGTTACCTCTGCTTGTTGCTCGATACTTCCATATACTGGTTCTGACTATACATGACAAATGGGCAGAATTTTCTCATAAACCTATTGATCAAATCTAACATTGCCATATGCTACCTCATATATCTGTTATTGATGAGCAGCCTCTTGATTTTCCTCCTTAATCACATGTAACAACATATCATAGGAATCCACTTGAAGGAGTTGAGGAAAGACCTCTTCTTCAACTATTTTTTCATTCAGATCTAAGACAACAGGTGCATCAAAAACAAAATCTAATGCATTCACAACTATGCAGTCATCTTTCCTATTATCAATTAGATTTGGAAAATCTTCCTCAACAACATGATTTTCATTCTTGTAATCAGAAGAAAAATTTGCTTTCTGTTGAATATGCTTATCAAATTCATCACAACAATTTTCAAAAAGACTTTCAGCTGGAAAATCTTATTTACAAAATATACTGAAAGCATTATAAAAACTTGCCAATGAGTTAATACTTGAAGCTGGAAGAGATCTGCACCAGTCAAGGGCTGCTCCCTTCAATGAGTATCTGAAAATCTTGATCTTGACATCCTCATGCACAATCTGACATTCATGAATAAACTCATGAAAATCTCGCAGATGCGCAACTGGAACCTCCCAATCTCTGCCTTTAAATGTAGGAAGGGTACCTTCCCATTCAACTCTGCTAGGAATTGGGCTTGGAAAACCAATGACATATGAAAAATCATAAAAAGCAAACCTTTGAGACAAAATGGATTCCATGCTTGGATCCAGTGGAGTTGCCTATTAATCTTTAGACAGTGGAGTCGCCATGGTGAAATATCTGCAGTCATGTATCTGTCCCCTTCCTGTTCACCATCAAGAAGCGGATCTGATCGTTGTCGTTCTCCCAGGGATAAATACTTCATGTCTCTATCCCCGGCAATGGTGCCAAAAGATGTTAGTCCCTAAAGTTGCACTTGACTATGAGAGGGCAAGCTAGGGAATCATCGGTTTATTGCAAAGTGTTACGAAGGTTTTTATAATTTGGTTTTTTGAATAAAGTGGTTGAAAACTGGCTCAAGGTTATAACATAACATGAAAATCAAGATCAGAACATAGCATATCCCATTGACTGAATAAAAGGTAGACACATAGATGGATTAAACCAATAAGAAAAAGAGAATATGAAGCCTTCAATTTGTTAACTTCACATAAATTATTGCCTTAGAATATCAAAAGAAACAAGAACATCAGCTTGAAAACAAAACTTGAAATTAATTCCCACAGCAAATTCTTTACTGTATTAATTAACAATCAAGAAACAAATGCATTGCAGTCTAAATAATGAATTTAAGCATGAAGAAAGAAAAACAGACTAGAAAAGAGTGTCTAACCATCCATATGCCTTTGCTATTAAGTGTCAAATAGAACATAAATGCCTTTACAAGGAGTTTCACAAAAAAAAGTCCTCTGGATCTCCAATTTTTCGACCCCTAACTTCTCCTTCTACAAAGTTTATATAGAAACAATACATAATTATCAAGATCCAAAAGAAATGGATCTGAAAAAATCCTCATCTATATTTAGTTTCTTGTTTCAAATAATCAAGGAGAATATCCAATCTGATCTCCAATTCGAATTGATGAGGTGGCTTGTCAACTGTTGTCCATGAGATTTTTCAGGAAAATAAATCCGGCAAATTCCTGAAAAATAGGGTCCAACAATGTCTTTGTATCTCTCAAACGGTGATATTTGTGTAAAAACCGAGAGAGGTTTTTGGAAAGGGACTCGTTCCCAACAAAAACCTCTTTTGGTTTCCAAAAATACATCACCATCTATTCTGCAACCTCTCCCAAAATTACTGACTAAAACAGGAAATTATTTATTATGAAATCGCAGAAAAATAGGCCTCAAAGATCAATTTGAATCTCTTAAAATGTGATGGCTGTGTAAAAACCCAGAGAGTTTTTTGTGAAAGGGAATGTTTCCAACAAAAAATTCTTTTGGTTTCAACAAATTCCTCTCCAACTGTTTTGCAACCTTTCTTGAAGAAAAAGACTAAAACAGGTAAAAAAAACAAAGTATTTCCTGTAGCTCTATCAAAAAATTAGGCCTCAAAGATATATCTGAATCTCCTAAAATGTGATAACTGTGTAAAAACCAAGAGAGGTTTTTGTGAAGGGGCATGTTTAAAAAAAAAACCTCTTTTGGTTTTAACAAATTCATCTCCATAATTTCAGAAACTTCTTTTGAATATAAGGACTAAAACAGGAAAAACAGTGGAAGTGGAGACGGAGACAAGGAACAGTGGTGCAGACTCGAAAGGCCATCTTATGAAGCCGCAATGTCTAGGTGGTGTAGGCTAGGCGTATGAAGCCGCAATGTCTAGGCAGTGTAGGCTAGGCGGTGGAGGGAAGGAACAATGGTGTCAGAAGCTTGAAAGGCCATCTTATGAAGCTGTGAAGCGGCGATGTCTAGGCTGATGCAGGTGTTAATGTGCACTGACAAAGAAGGTTGAAACTTAGGATATAATGAAGACAATGCATTTTGCAATGACAAAGATATAATAAATATATTTCATCATCTTGGTTGTAAGATGAATGAAAAATAAACATCTAAACAGAAAGGAATTTTTACGAACAAAGGCAATAAGACTTAGAATGTATCATCCAATGAGATGACGAAGATTAAATAAAATATGAAGTTTACAATGTAGAACATTAGAAATTTGACATAATTTATAGTCAACTGCATAACTAATATCAAGTCAACGCTGAAGCAAGGCTAGAGCCTTATAGTCAACTGCATAACTAATATCAAGTCAACACTGAAGCGAAGGCTAGAGTCCTGGCCTTCGGCAGGGACTAATAACTATAACATATCAAAATAAAAAATAAAAAAAATATTTTTAATTTATTTTTATTTTTATTTTAATTAACATTGATAAAATGTAAAACTTAATATAATTTTCGAATCATGAAAAAACAAAATAGAACTTTCAAATAGCATACCAAATAAATGACAAAAATAACAAATAAAATTTGAACTAATCAAACGATTTGCCATTTGTTACCGCCAAAAGAATTACTAACAAGTATGTTCATGCTAACATGCCAACAGAGGCCTGAATTGAGCTTCTATCTCGTTAGTTTCAGTGATTTCTTTGGCGAGAGAAAATATCTCGATTAGTAACACTAACAGACCGTTGAATTTAATTCTTTATTCAGCTAGTTACAGTGATTTCTATGGCAGGAGAGCCTAAAGAATGTTTGGTAGCGTTCCCCATGTAGCGATGGTAACCATCGCCAAAAGCTTCCTCAATTTTTTTACCGCTTTCCATTGAGAGAGGGAAGGAAACTAGTCGTTGGAGATAGGCTTGCTTAAATGCCAATTTTGAATGGGCACATGCTCATTCATTCTTCCTCTTCATTTATACTTTTGTGTTGTGTGTATGGGAAGCGCTTCCCATGTCCTAAAGTCTATATACGTTTCTATGTGTCTTGTGATGTATGTATACATTTCTCTATTTATGTGTCTTTGGTATGTGTTTTTTGTATTGTCTATGTTGTCTTGTATTTGCAGAGGCCTGAGGAGGAGTCGTGATATCACTCTATTTATTTCAATTTGAATTAATTTGTTTTAAAGATGGATCCTCTCCACCAGGAAGGAAAGAAGAATGGATCCTTTGTTTCCTTCTCTACGTGTTTCATATTTACTAATTCCAGGTATTTCTTTTTTTCTGAGAAGCCCTTCATTTCTATTTTTTAACAGGTTATCATGTAAATTATCTTCATGTATTTCTTGCATAATGTGGGCTTCTGATTCCAGTTTTATTATGATTTTTCTTGGAATCCATGTTGAAATGGTATGCGTATACATACATATTATTTATTTCTTTGTGTATTGTATATGTCCTGTCGGGCTTCTCTGTGCACGGTAGGATTTTTTTTTTAATTTACTAGAAATTATATGTCTCTCTGTGTACTGTAGGGCTCTGATCCCAAGTGTTATTATTCTTTCTTCGAATCCCCGAGGAAACGATACCAGTGAAATTCTTGATTTCTCTACGTACTGTATGGCTTATCTATGTACGGTAGGGCTTTTTTTGTATTTTACTGCAAATTATCTATGTCTCTTTCTCTGTGTTCTTTAGGGCTTTGATCCTAGTTTCTTCTAATCCCCGAGGAAATTATTCCAGCTAATTCTTGATTTATTTGTGTACTTTATGGCTTTTCTGTGTAATATAGGTTTTTTTTGGTTAATTCTATGGGATCAATAAATCCAATCCATCTTAATCTAATTTATGTTACTCATTTTTATTTTCCAGCAACGTCTATTTGTGAAATTCTTAATCTGTTATTTAGTTTTATTGTTTTATTTATTAACTATTGCTTGTGAAAAACTAGGGTTATGTTCGAACGCAGATGCATCCGTTGGACAGCCATGAATTTGTGCAACTTAGGCTATGCTAACTAGGGAGAACCATAATTATAATATTTGATTGCATCGTCATCTCAATCAACAATCCCATCATATTGCATGGCATAGGCAGGTGCGTCTAGTTATTTCCCGTCCTTTTTCTCCTTATCAGCACAATATTGATCACCCAATTTGAATACCCAATAGGGGCAATGATTTGAGTCATACATTGTTTGAATCTCCTTATCAATGATGCTTGCAACCTTGGATTGATACTCAGGAGGCAACCTTGGATTGATACCCAAGAGGGGCAATTATTTGAGCATCATACATCGTTTGGATCTCCTTAGAAACGATGGGTGCAACCTTGGATTGATAATCCTCTGCTTCTGGTGACCAGGTTTGGTTTTCTCCTTCACAAAAATTGCATGTGTAATTACATCAATCTTACAGGCTTAGCTCCATTCAAATCATCTTGAAATTCCCTATTAAGGTCCTAAATAGGTTGTTTCTCTTGGGATGTGTCCTAGTCTTTACCATTCTTGAGCTATTCTAAGTACCAATGTTAATATCAACAAATTAATCTGGAATATTAGAAAATTTAGGATGTACCTCTTACCATCATGGTAAAATATTCTCTGAAGGGAAATCAATTACCAAACCCTTGGGAATTTTATTGTTCTTCAATTGTAATATCTTGGGTGTATTTCTTGTGAATTGGTTACTCCACATCAAAAAGTATAGGGAAACTCATTAGAGTTGCGCAAAAAATAAAGAATATGTTTATSATCACTAAAAACCTACCAATGATCAATATTATAAGGTACATGCAAGTCTAAAAACTACTTCTCTCTTAGCATCATCCATAGTAGGTGTTGCAATTTCAAAGTTGAAACAACCAACAAATGGGGCACAATATTCTCCTCTCTTGGGTTTGTTGTGATAGAAAAAGCATTAAATAGCTCAATCAAATCCCAAGCTGCATTGTGGTAGTGCTTCAAACTTGTGTTCTTTCCTAAACATTGATCTGTGATTTGTTGCACAATCAAATCAGAGTCTCCATGGAAAATACATTAAATCAGCCCTCCGCGTCCACCTGGTGGAAAACCACCCATAAGTATCAGGGCGTCGCTTCTAACAAAGTTGCCCCCTCTAGTGCTATAATTCTTGGAAAGCATAAAGTAGACCAAGATTATTCCCTTGGAAAATCACTCAAGAGGGCCGACATTTTTGCTCTGGTAGAAGCTGATGTCAAGTCGAGAGCTCTGCCTCAGCCCGAGAATAATGGCGGGAATGTTGTGTACTTGGTGCTTACATCTGAGGATTTTACTATGGAAGGGTTTTTCATGAGTTATTGTGGATTCCATGCCAATATCAATCTATTACCGAACCGACAATCGACAAGAAGCTGAATGATGGGGAAGGAGAAGAAACATCAACAACTTCTTTCATACGCGTGGGTTGGGAACTCTGCAAGCCAGTGCGTGTGGTCGTTTCATAGGCCCATCTATGAACCCCAGACTCTTCCTCTGGTGGCATGGGCATTGATGGGGATATCATCAACATTGCAATTGTTCTTGCAGGAGCAGTCACCAATCCCTTCAACACCGGCTACTTTCAAGGCGACGCAACTGCACCGCTTGAGGCTGTGTCTGCATGCCCAGTAATATATGGAAAGGGGGCAGTTGTGGGGTTCCCTGGGGATTTTATGGTGGATAAAACAACGGGGGCAAGCTACAATTCCCATGGAGTTAATGGGCGAGAGTTTCTGATGCCCGCTATGTGGGATCCGACTACCAGATCTTGCAAGGCATTGGTGTAATCGTTTACTATATTGGTCCTCATGCAAAATGGTCCATACCAACATCCAACGAAGAAGCATTAAATACATCGTGAAGTAGACACAACATCTATTATGTCGATAGATTCATATTGTATATACATTCTTTATTCTTTATTAATAATTATTCATCGGTTCCATACTTTTTGGAATATACTCTTTTATTAGTATAAGTATTTAGCTTTGTCTAACTTTCTATGAAATGGTTTTTTAGCTTTCTATGAAATGGTTTTTAAGTTGAAATTTGGTTATATAAATCTGTACGAAATTGTTTAAAATTTATTTTCGAATTCAGAAATGGATTCATCATGCTAAAAATTTGGGGCACTCACAATATAGAAATAATCACTCAAATTTGTTGATCTAAAATTTTTTTACCAGATTTCAGACAAATGTTTAAACTACAACAATTATATTCTTTATTAATATAAGTATTCATGGATTTAATAAATCTCTCTCAATACACATCCCAAATCTACTTTTGGATTCAGAAATTGATTCATCATGCTGAAAAACCTAGGGTAATCACTCAAATCTGCTCATCTAACAATTTTTTTACCAAATTTCAGACAAATGTTTAAACTTCAGCAATTATATTCTTTATTAATATAATTATTCAT
>ML777244.1:60707-91538 GCA_009831015.1 Picea engelmannii | reverse complement strand
TTTGCATAAATCAACGTAAATACAACTTCAAATATATGGATTGGAACATAATTACTAGTTTTTGGAGCTATGGTGATAAGCTTATCCAAAGTATTACCAATGAATTTTAAACTTAGATAATCCCAATGTTCCAAGGGGTAACTATACAACCTAACCCATATCAACATCATTGACATAAATTTTGCTTTTAGGTTTTAACACTAGGCTGCCATGTCCTCATAAAGAGAGCACACCCTTCATGAACTAGGGTCCTTTACTAGTGACTTGTATTTTGTCCATCTTGATCACAAACTTTAACTTTGATAAAACCTTTCACAATTAGAAGTATAACCAATATATCTTTCAAGAAAAATCCCTAAAACTTCTTATATAATTTTAAATATTTTTCAATAAAAACTATATATCATTAAAACTGCAAATCATGCCATGTACCTAAAATACACCACTCCTTAACCAAGATCAAGTCATACTTTAACATTAACACCATTATTATCTTCTCCGTGCAAAAGGAAGGAACAAGCACTCCACACAAAAGGAAGGAACAAGCACACTATTAAATCGAAACCAACAACACACTTGCATCTTAATATACCCATTTAGGTAAAATGAATTTTACAAATTTAATTTTTACTCTCAAGCATTAAAACTAGATTCCTCTCATTAATAAGGAAAAGGAAAATTTAATTTCTCTCAAAATTTTGGTATGGATTTTATTCAAATTAAAATTAACATGTTATTTATAAAGAGAACTTTGTATATGTGTGTGTGGGAAACATATTTTTATAGTGAGTTTTAATGGAAATGAATTTTAAAGTTTTTCATTTGCAAAGTTGTTAAGAAGTGGTGGTAGGGAAGGTCTCTTAGGAAATCGATCTCCAATACACTAAATCATCATTGTTGTATCAGTGTGTTTATTACAACAATGTATTGATGCTCTATGCTACATGTACATTGGATGGGAAACACAAAAGACACATTCTATGTACAACAATGTTCTTAGTGGACTATAATACACCATCAAGGGATAATAGGTTGAATGATGTGTATAATTGTGTATGATGCACTGTAAATTTAGTTTCACATCACTTAAAGCACATTGGTTCCAATGTCCACAATTTGGAGGATCGATTGATGGCCCATAACCAAGGAATGGCATTAATTATAAGTGGGACAATCAATCTTATTTTATAAACGAGCAAGAGAAATTGTCAAGGTTTACAACTTTAATGAGTGTTCAACAACTACATTCTTTGGTTACAAGGCTCCTAAGGTAAGTAAGATGATTGGGAGATTTATATGGTTTTAACTTTTCAACTTCAGCTTTTGGACAAGATTTCCAACTATGTGAGTAACTTGGTAATTTGGACTTTAAGAAAAGAGCATGCGTTAATTCACTTTCAAGATGAACAAACGATAAATTTCAACCATTAAACGAAATCAAATATGTGGATGCCTAAATTTACATTTTGAATATTCTTCATGTAGCATCGAAACCAAGATCAGTTCACATTATAGTAGGATGGATTTGAAATCTCATTACATCAAAATTTCTCCATGGAAATCACAAACATAACACTGGGTTTGCGTCGCCTTAGTCGGGTCCAAGTAATATGTCAAAAGGAAAGTTGTTAACACCAGAAAAAATTGACAGAGATGAGGTATCGTTATCCACGTACTTACAGTGTCACAACACAATCGATCCTCCAAGATACTTGTATGAAGGCACTTCCTCCAATATTTTGTTTTCATATACAAAAGTATCGTAGGTGATCTTGTTGGATTTAATGATCATAACCTTCATTTTTTTAGTGTTCATAGTCATAGCTATACTAGAGCAGAAGTCTTTGAGGATTCCAAGTTTCTTACTAAGGTCATAGGGATTCCTTTCCATAAGAACAATATCATTGGAATAGAGAAGAAGGATGATTACTATACTATAAAGAGTTGCTCCAACACAACCTGTGACTTCCAAAGAATCTTCTAACTTGTCAATGTAAATTCCAAAAAGGGTAGGGGATAGGGGACAACCTTGCTTGAATCCTATATTGTAGTTAATTTCTTCTGACCAACCCTCAATGCTCCTAAACTTGGAAATAGATTTCTCATACAACATTACTGTAGTAGCTCTCAGCCTGGAGGGAAATTTTAGCTCTTGTAACATATTCCAAAGGTTGGTCCTAGGCATAGAGTCAAAATATTTTCTAAAGTCAACGAAAAAAACAAAGGAGATTGGTTTTATTGTTGCGAGACTCCTCTACAATGATCATAAGCGTGATAAGGTGGTCCACAATTGAATGATAACCTGTAAAACTGACTTGATTTTTAGCTCTTTTTCCATGGCTTTCTATCCATGTGCTTATCTTCTTTTCCAAAATACTTCCATATAGCCTGGATAAAATGGGGTTAATCATAATGGTCCTATAATTAGAGGGATTTCTTTTATCCCCACTTTTGAAATTAGGTACAATGAGGCTTTGAGTCCAAGGATTAGGGAAGTCATGCGTAACCGTTAAAGTGAAGATCTTGTGTATGTGAGGGATCATAATAGGAACTCCAATTTTTAATATTTCAGTTTGGTAGCCCTCGATGTCCTTAGCTTTCCCATTTGTGAGTCTCTTAACCCCAAACTTTATGTCTTCTATAGAAAAACATCATCTTATGTAGAAAATTTTTGAATTTTGTCCAAGACATTACAAGATTCGTAAATATTTATAAGGTGGGAATTCCACTATGTCAGGGGAGTCATAGTATTTTCTTTAGTTTAATGTGTCATAATTTATCTCCAAAATTTCTTTATATCTAACTTAAAAATGTGCAAAAGATTATCTTGCTTTATATTTCTGTAGTGTCTTTTTTCCTTTGTATCTATTAATCTTATCACATTTCAAGGAGTGATTAGAGACATCTCTAATGGATTTCTAGCAAGTTTACACTCATTAGAAACATTTTGATAAAAAAAATATTATAAGAAAAAACTATGAAATAAAGCAAGAAACATTAATTGTTATATATTTATGAAGAAAATTATTAGAAACATTTTTATAAAGAGAAAATGATAGATTGGATGACTTCACTGCACCTTAGTGTTCATGGGTTTTAGAACTGCTAATAAACCAGTGTAGTTCCATCTTAACTCTTGATCTATCATGCACAGAGATGGATCAGATCCCTTTAGATTCCAAACCTTTATTCAAGTCTTTTTGATATAAGAAATATTTTCATCTCAACGAACTTGATCCCTCTTGGCTCATGATAAATTATGAGTTAAGATGGATCTACATTGGTTCTTTATATGTGTGTGTGTGTGTGTGTGTGTGTGTGTGTGTGTGTGTGTTGAAGGGATCAAATCCCTTTAGATTGCAAACCCTTTTTCAAGTTTTTCACCTCTAGGGACTTAACACAAGATGGAAAACTTGAAAAAGGGTTTGCAATCTAAAGGGATTTGATCCCTTCAACACATGATATGTGTGTGTGTGTGTGTGTGTGTGTGTGTGTGTGTGTGTGTGTGTGTGATGATGATGATGATGATGATGATTAACATCCATTGAGACCGAATTGGTCTATTAGACCTTAAGAGGGTAATGGATTACTTGCAATTATTTATAATTGTGTTTATGTGCTCGAAAATCATTAAGAGAAGCTTTCCAAGATCACCATAGTTTTGTTGAGTTAAAAGGTTAGGAAGGTTGGTACTCTGACAAATATTTTGAAATTGAGATCTAATGTGGGTATAGGCTTGACAATCTAAGAAAAAGTGATTTTCATCTTCAACCTTCTTAGTGTCACAAATCTGACACACTTTTTCATCCCATGGCATTTTAGGAATTGACCAACGCCTAGTTTCACTATGGAGCTCATGAGAATTTGTTCTTATCTTAGCAATGCTTATTTATTTCTTTACACTTGTCAAAACAAAGAGATAATTTTTATCTTCTAGATTAGGGTTGATTACATCCTTATAATACCTTAATTTTCTTTTTTCCTCTAACTCTTTATCACACCACATTTTCTCCTTAAATTTTGATTTGATGATATTTTTAATAGTATCCTTATTCTACAAAATGGTGTCTTCTAGGATTCCCCAATAGCTTAGCCAAGACTGGGCATCTTTATGCCATCCTCGCTTGAGTCAATGGTGGTTACGATTGGATTTTGAGGCAATTTTAGGAAGCCTCTTCTCTTCCATGGTATAACTTGTTCTTATACATTAGGTATCTATTCATAGTCATGCTCTCAATGGGGGAAAGGCTTGCCTCTAAGAGGAGGATAGGATAGGGCATATTTCCTTTAATTTTGAGATTATAGGTTATAAAATTATTTTTTATTTTCTCTATATTTCTCCAAGATTCACAAGAGATACTACATCCCTATAATTCACATCCATAAAGAATAACAAGTGTAACAAGAGCCTCAAAGAGGAGTTTTTTCTTATCCCATATCCAAAGATCGACTGATTTACAATTGTTTTCAAGCTCATAATAAGCTTTCCATCCCCCGGTAACACTTTTCTCAATGCTATAATTCCAATTGAGCTTGTGGTGAATATCGATTCCAATATATTTTTATGAAGTCACCTCCTCCAAGTTTTTTTTTCATATACAAAGGTATCATAAGTGATATTATTGGATTTAATGATCATGACCTTAGTCTTGTCATTATTAACAGTGATACCCATATTGGAGAAAAAATCCTTGAGGATTCTTAGTTGGTTTTCAATATAGTGGAGACTCCTCACCATAAGAATGATATCATTGGCATAAAGAATAAGATTGATTACTATACCAGTGAGAGTAGGGCCAACACAACCTGCTTCTTCCATACAATCTTCTAACTTGTCAATGTATATGCCAAAAAGGGTAGGGGACAAGGGACAACCTTGCTTGACTCCAATATTGCAGTTAATCTCTTTCGACCAACCCTTAGTGTTATTAAACTTGGAAATAATGTTCTCATCTAGCCTTATTGTAATAACCCTCAACTCGAAAGGCACCTTTATCTCTTCCAACCTATTCCAAAGGTTTTTCCTAGGAACCGTGTCAAAAGCTTTTCTAAAGTCAACAAAACAACAAAAAATATTGGTTTTAGTATTGCGGAACTCCTATGCAACGATCCTAAAGGTAACAAGATGGTAAAAAGTTGAATGATATCTCCTAAACCCGGCTTGGCCTTTATCTCTTTTATTGTGACTTTCTAGCCAAAGGATAATCTTCTTTTCCAAAATAATTCCATAAAGTTTGGCTAAAATCAGGCTAATCATAATGGTCATATAATTAGAGGGAATGTTTCTATCCCCATTTTTAAAAATAGAAACAATGAGGCTTAGCATCTACGATTTAGGGAATGTTGTATTAACTACTAAATTGAAGATCTTGTGTATGTAAGGGAGGAGGATAGGCCCTTTGATTTTAAAAATTCCAACTTGGTATCCTTCAATGTCCTTAGCTTTCCCATTTGCAATCCACTTAACCCCAAACTCTATTTCATCCAAAGAAAAAACTCCATCGTCTGTAGGGACAATAGGAATGGTGTCCATGACATTAAGGACTCGTAAATACTTTTAAGGTAGGAATTCCAGTCCCTTAAGGGAATCATATTATTTTCTTTTGTATTGCAGAAAAGAATTTGCCTCTAGAACTTCTTAGGATCCAACTTAGATAGTTGTGAAAGATGCTCTTTCCTTTTATTCATATAGTACCTTTTTTCCCATTTTAATTAGGGATTTGTATGTATTGATCTTATCAAGTTTTAAGGACTCATTATAAGCATCCCTAATGGATTTCCTAGCAATTTTACATTCTTTATCATACCAAGGGTTGGTCATTCTATTATTCTTTTTACAAAACACCTCGAAAGAGAACTTGTTAAAATAAGTGGAAAGTTAGTTGTAAAATTATTATAGAGGTCTTCAATGTTGCCCTTATAAGTTAGGAGATGTAATTCACTATTTAAATCCTTTAAGAAAATGTCAACTTTACTTTTGTCAAAGCACAATTTCCTTTGATTATCAAAATTCTCTTCAATGGCACTCATGTGCATGGCAAAGTTTAGAGTTAGGGTTAAAGTTATATGATCAGAGTCGGGTTCATGGTCATTTAAAAGGTCAAAAGTTACTATTTGGTTGGAAATGGGGATATCATATATCACATAATCTGTGACACTACTACATAGCCCATGAATACAAGTCATATGGTTGGAGTTTGGCCACTTCATTACTTCATTCCAATTATTAGGTCTTGTGAGTTGCAGAGCTTGACCAACTCAGTACCAAACAAATTCTCAATTAGGTCTTCATAGCTTCTTTTGTAGCTATTAGATAAAACAAGGTCTTCATTTAGACATAAAGGATTATGGTTGGAATCATTGTTTAAAAGAGTAGCTTGGCTAGTTACAGTCTTAGCATTAAAGTCTCCTAGCAGGAGGATATTACCTTCATTTTTCAAACTATAAATATCTTGTTCTAAATTAGTATAGGGACAATTTCTATATAGATTGTGTTTCTTATAAAAAAGTAGAATTAATAGGTGCAAAATAACAAATTGCTATATACATCTTCTTAACATTGGTGTTTGAAATTTCTATCCAAATGTATTGATTGATAGGGTCAATCTTATGAAGTTGAATGTGAGGAGAAATGTTCTTTCTAATATAACAAGCTATGCTTCCTATACCTCTACAATGGGACTTTTTGTTCCAAGCCAACCATAAGACAAATCCTTCTATGTTAGGGACCTTAGACTCTTCATGCTCCCAACTTTCAAGTAGACAAATAATATCAATATCACTCAGGATCCAACTTATCATAGGACCTTTGCGCCATGGAAAGCCACGACAGTTCCAAAAAAAGAGTGTCCCAAATTCCTATTTATTATTATCCTTCTGGTCTATGTCCCTGACAATAGCTTTTTGATTTCTAGTTATTGTTCATTTTCCTTCTTTCCTAGCTTATTTTACCTTTTGAACTTCCTTTCTTAATTCAGCTTGGTCTTCAGAAATGAAGTCTTCATTTATAAATATTACTGACCCTTTTAAGCTCAAATATTTACCAAGTATGTTATAATTATGGTCATTAGAACTTACTTTGACACGTATCAACCTATATTTATGATCAATTATTTTTCCTATTCTCTTTGCTTCTATGAGGTAAGTTGTTTCAATTTGTGATTTTTTTTTAAATTCTTCTTTTACTATTTCTAGCATATCCTCCTCTTATTGTTTTTTTACCAAACTTTATGAGGTTCAACGCTCTTTTATTACACTCATGGTCTAGTTCGATTACCTTATTCATTTCCTCTTTGATGGGTTTGATATCCAATTTTTTTTTTAGATTACCGAAGGTCAAATACTTGGATAGTTTTTCTTCTAGTTTTTTAATCATATCTCTCAAGTTGTGAATTTCTTCAACCTCTCCTTCTTGGGTTTATTGTTTTTACATTTCTTGAATCTTATCCTCCATTGTCTGTAATTGACTCTTGAACCCTAATAATCTATCTTCTATTTGAGTTTGAATGGTATCTTTGAAGAGTCTAATTTTTTTTATCAAGCATTTCCTCTGGCTTTATTTGAAGTTTTAGGTTTCTTTCTTCACCCTTTTTTTCTAATGATTCTAACTCTATTTGGTGTTTGGCATATTTTTCTTCTCTCATTTTTTCTAATGATTCCATATAATCTGAAAGATCCAAAACTAAAAATTATTCTAAACTGTCGAGAGTATTCCTGTCAAAAAGTTCAAAACCGCACAGATTATTCTTGTCACTAAGACTTAAAACCCCTAGAGATTATTCCCGTAAAAAGGTCCAAAACCCAGAAAAGTAATATATATATGTCAATTGTCAATTTCATGTTAAGCATAAAATGAATTACACATCTCCCTGGTATTGAGCACACCATTGAAATGTTTCAACCCATGATAGTTTTAGTATGCTGGTTGTTTATATGTATGCATGTATGTATGCCAAGTGCCAACTTCATGTTGAGCATGGAAGAAATATTATTTTATCTTTTTGTAAAAATAAAATTCTAATATTAGATTAACAAAAATAACAAATATTGAAATATAAAAATGAAAATGATAAAAAAAATTCCATTTACCATAATTGTAATTTTATTTTATTTTAATATATAAAATATAGTTTTTTTCAAAGTTTTAATTTTGATGTCTTTTGGATGGTCGTAGTCTATGATTTTTCAGTTTAAATTTGTCAAAAATCCGTCCAGAAATTGTTGGATCTACATATTTGAGTAGCTAAGTCTGTATAATCCAAGGGCCCCAGGGTTTTTCATCACACTTAATCCATTTATGCATTCAGAAATTTAATTTAAACAAAGAAAATTGTGATTTCGTCGATATTTATGTTGTCGTATTCCGGCGAAAAAAAAAGGTAGAAGTTTTAGACAACACCTAACATAATGCATTTTTTCAATCCTAGGTTATACCTAAGTCTTGAGTTTTAATTACCTAACATGCACACAATGCAATTTGTTTTCAAATATAGATAACCTAAGTTTGGAGTTTTAATCTTAGATAACTATGACATATATTCATTAAGGTCATTAAATTCATGTGAGTGAAATAAATACATGTCAATTATTTTTTTCATAATATTTTTTTTAACACATATTTTTTCCATATGCCCCTTTCTTATCTCCTAATATATTTTAGGAGTTTTCTCCTGTGTATATACCCCAGCCAAACTATCTCTATAACTCTCTATAACTAGTATATATGGTTGTGTATAACATTTCCTGATAGATCATCCATGGACAAAGTTCCATCGTTACCTTCTCCCTCTCCCATTGGTTGGATCTCTTTAACAATAAATTAGACCATGATTCAATCTCGGGTACCATACTGAATGCAAATTGGAGTTGGATGCATGCATAGTGAATGAAAATTTAGAGCTTAACAACTCCAATGACATACACATGTATACCATGTGAAGTGAATTACTCAACTTTTTCACATGAGTTGGTTTTGGCCCTTTTAAAGGACTAATTACATTGCAACCATTTGGATTGTAAATCCATGCTCATGGTAAGCTATCATCGTGTCAAAAATTATCATGAACGAGTCATTGATATCTTTCTTCCTTTATTAGTAAGTCCAATAATCGACAATTTTTCCTTTTCCTTTTCCTTCTGTGTATCTCAATTCATCAAAATTGATTTTAGAAAATAATCAATAAATGCACATAACTTCAATTTGAAATTAGTGATTATGTTGTAGATTATGTGAGGAATTAGTGATTAGAAAATATATATATAACAATTACAAAATTCAAACAGAGTAGAAAAAAAATTAATAATTACTAAATCTACTCAAAATAGACTAAGTCACTATGAATATTAATAAAATATAATACAACTAATGTTAAATTAATGTGGTATAAAACCAAAATAATGGCATCAGATTCAAACACTAATATGAGCAAATAATTGCATGGTTGTTATTCGTATAGTTATGAATAAAGTTACATTATCAAAGAGTTAACAAATTAATAATAGTCTCATAAGTGGATCATTACTTGAGCTTATATCTCTATTTAAGCACATAAGCTCTTCACTATATAGTAATATGTTAACCTTTGTAACTATCAAGATTATTAATTATGTGTGATGATCTTGGCTTAGATGCTATGAGAAAAAAATTCATTAATTTTATCTTTCTTTTACATAATTATTAAATTTTTCATAAATAATTTAACATACACCATTCTAATTTCACAAGTTAATGTTAAGCTCACACCTATATAGACATATTTTTTATTTAACACATTTTCTTTCAATTTTATTGACTATTTACTTTATAGAATAAATAATAATTGGTTGATAATTTATTTAAGAGAAATTTGGTTCCTTATATTATAATAAAAGGTTGTAATTATTTGTTGGTTTTAGTATAATTTTTATTACTATTATGAATATATTTTAAGTAATTTTGATAAGAAATGTAGCACCACTTCATCTGTAACACTAGTTTTAGGAACATAGATTAATGCAATTTTGGTATTGGCATATACATCTTCAAAACACTGACATACAATGTTGTAATTCAAACTTATGCATGAATTCAAATATATGCACTAAAAATTATTCCACATGAACATTCTTGTTTATATAAATATTGTTTAATGTAAATCCACTTCATCTGTATATATTTAAGGAAATAAATACAAAGGGAGGTGATAAATACTTTCCACTTGTAAAAAATAATATATCACCACACTTATATTAAATATAAATATTTTTCTTTTATTATACATTATTAAATTTATATTATAAAAAACATATTATATTAAAAAAAAATAATAATCATACTAATTTCAAATTCCAATTTATCATAATACCTTTAAATTTAATTTATCAATTTATCATAATACAGTAGAAACATTAACATACCATAGCTAAAAAAACATATATGTATATGCCTTCGAGGTTTCCCTTTAATACTTTATGTAGTAAAAACATTAACATGCCATAGCTATAAAAAAAAAACCATATATGTATATGCATGTGAGGTTTCACTTTAAGACCTGGATCAACGCTAAGTATAGTAGCATAGGTACCAAGAAGATTTTAATAAAGTTCTTTGCACCCAACCACGAACAAAGTAGTAGCTACACAATCATTCCATTAGCGCTAAAGTGAGTGAACAATACCATTTAGGATAAAATTATATGATTGTATAAATATATATATGATTTTAAAGTGAAATTAGGATAAAAGAATATTTAAATTAGAGAAATGTATTTTTAGTTTTATAATTTTTTAATGCATAGATGTAAATATTATTATTAATCAATTGATATGAGAATAAAACATGATACGCTTAAATTCCATCCTTTTAGATATTTTTATTATAATTTTTAAAACAAAATCTTAGTTTAAAGATAATGCATTTAATTATATAATTTAATCTAGAATATATATTGAGTTTTTTTTTTTATTTTAGGAGGATTTATACTTTTTATTTTCATAACTTACAATTGTTTTACAAATTTGAAAGTTATTGTAAGTGGTCCTCATTAAAATAATGAACCAACTTCAAATAACATCACTTTATTTGCAAATCCTATGAACAACATTAATATGAAAACTTCTCTCAAATTACTTAGACATTCTCATTGACCCACTTAGAAATATGCTAATTAAATTAAAAAATGATAAAAAAATATGACATGGAAGAAAGTGCACTACTCTAGTGTTATACTCAGTTCATCAATAATTTACATTGATTGTGTTGTTGGGGCATCATAGCATTGTGTGTCTGTGGGATACCCATTTCCCAATAAGGATGACCCCAAAATATTAAATCCTAGAGTATTATAAAATATTTTGTGGCACTGCTTTGCTTCACTATGAGGGGCTAATTACTTTGAGTGACTCGTTCACTCTCACGTAATAAGTATTTATTATATCAAAAATCAAAGAATCTTCGATAATATATATATATATATATACTCTCCATGACCCATCTTCTTTAAAAATATCTTATTTTATATTTATGCATTTAAAATTTAACATCAGAGCTTCCCCTCGAACTAATTTACTCCACACAATAAATATAAATTGGCATATGCATGCCAACACAGTGTGTCCTTGATTCCACCACTTGCCCTACTTATATCTCATTTCCTCTCTCATTCATTTGATCCCACTCTCCTCTTTCTTTGTCTCCGATTGTGGTTGAGCCACTTTCTCGGCCCCTGTTTTTTATGTCACTACAACTTGTTTCTTGATCGTTATATATATAAATAAAGATGAAATGTATATGTATTCCATATTTACTCAAACACACTGAATGGATGACATGCGAGTGCGACTTTTATCCATATAAGTGACCCAAGATAGTTGTCTCCAACCAGGGTTGGAATTTCAAACTTTAAAAGTTCGTCAGATTTCACAATTTTTCCATCAAATTCCATCCCTCTCTCCAACAACTTCAATTGTACCCCACTAGGAGCGCACAAACATCCATTCAAAGACTAAAGGGAGTCAACATATTTAACCACACAACACAACACCTCTTTTCAGGACGGAATGCATCTGGAACTTTCCAAACCGCTCTACACACTAAATATTAATTAATATATGCATGTCAGCACGATGCCCCTCTGTAAACCACATCCTCGCTTCCACAACATGCCCTACTTATATTGCAATCCTCTTATCATGTTCTCATTCATTTGTCCCCAATTTCATCTTCCCCATTTAACGACATTTCGCTCCCCTGTTTTTGACATTACTGCAACTTGTTTCTTGATTGTTATCATAGTTACCAAGTTCGAATTTGAAATTTGGGAGTACACATCTTACAAATACACAAAATATACATTTTTTTCAAAAATTTATAAAATTAAAATGGACAATCATTATATTCAAAACTTAAAAGATCTCTTAAAATTTGTTTTCAATCGTGTTTTTTTTCCTCGAAAAAAAGCATAATTTTATTTATCCGGAGAAACAAAATTACATTTTGTAGGTGCTAGAAGAGCACATTCAAAAAAGGAAGAAAAAAGTGTGAGGGTTACTACCCAAAAGCCTATGGTGGCCTGTTCAAGACATATACAGTATTCCCCTTAGGTCCTTTAAGATATCAGTCCATATAGGACAATTTATTACATTCCCTTCCCCAAAGGCCTAAAGAGAAAAATATAACATTTAAAGTGATTATACATAAAGGACTAAAAAGGTTTTGTTCTAGTGTATTCAAAGAAAATGTAAATAAACTTGAAGGAGTAAACAAACACTTAAAGTTGTATTTGATCTAGTTCATGAATGAAAGGTCGGTGATAGAAACTTTGAGCAGCATCCCCATTTGATTATGTTATGTGCCAATTTCCATAAGATAGTGTGGTTCCTTCTTTTGACATAGCATATGTTATTGAGTTCTGGTTCCTGTAAACATGTCGTAGGACAAAAGTGTCAAAAGAATCCATAATATTGGAAATTTCCTCCAATATGGGTTGCAATATAATATTGTGGCAAGGCTGAATTTTCCAATTCCAGTTGATGACATTCATGGAATCACTAAAACGTTGTATGGAGTGTAACCCCTACTCAATAGCATATTTGAGTAATAGAAGAAGAGCCATGAGTTCAACATAGTTTTTTGTGCCTTTTCCCAACCCCATTTTTATTTTATAAAAATGTGTTTCAAAAATATACAATACATCCCCCCCCCACAGAGGATATTTTGTGATGCATTGTCAAAGTAAGCACAAGGAAAAGTTGAATCTATGTGTTTAGGTTGAATATCTTGGATAAAGGGAAAGTTCTTTTCCTGGGGAAAATTCTCAAGGATCGAGAGGCTTTTTGCGGCAATAAGTTTGGGAACCGATGCCTTGTCCTGAAATATAGCCAAATTCCTTGCCATCCAAATACCCTAGCTAATGATAAGAGGCGGAGATTTTATCTTCTTGTGTAAAGGGTTTTGAATCCAATTTTTCCAATTTGATTCCAGAGAAGGCCCATTCCAATCACAAGGTTGTCTCAGGAGCAAAGAGGTTTCCCCCCAAACTTTCAATTTGAAAGGGAAAAATATGAGGATGTGTGCAATGGATTCATTTTCAGCTTTGCAAAGAGGGCACCATCCTGGCCCAGCGAATTGACGCTTTCTCATCTTGTCCCAGGTGGGAACCTTGTTTACCAAAGTAGACCACATGAAAATCTTGGTTTTTAATGGGGATTTTAGTTTCCAAATTCTACTCCACCACCAACACGGTTCTCTTTGGAGGAGGTCGACATTTAGTGCTATGTAACCCAGTTTTGGAGTGTAGACCCMGTGGGGTGCTTTTTTCYAGACCAGTTCATCRTCCTTATCCAAGAGCCTGATGTGACCCGATTAKAGTGCAAAAATATAATTGTCTCACTGTAAGAGAAGATCTCCCTCCAAATAAAGTGTGGTTGAGTTATACCACCCTTGTTKCCAGATGTTTGTGGTTTTTGGGTCTGCAATTTKATTTAGTTTGTAGAGACCTTGATGATGTAAGTGGTATAATAAGGCATGTGGTAGAATATGAAAKTTTCCACTTCCATGCCAAGGATCTATTCCAATGCGAACTTGATCACCCCTACCTACTTTCCAAGCCAATCCATCACCTACCACATGGAAGGATTTTACCATTGCCTTMCAAATAATTGAGCAGTTCAGTATATTCTTATCATTCCTTCGGATCCAATCTCCCACCGAATATGGTTTGATGTACTTGTGTACCACCACTTGTTTCCATAGGATGGTAGTTGTTAAGAGTCTCTGACAGACTTTGGTTGCTAGTGATTAGTAGAAAATGAATATGTTCTTTAGTCCCCAACCTCCTAGCGCTTTTGGACGACCCAATAGTTCCCATTTTTCCCAAGGCAAAGTAAAGTGTTCCTTAGGTCTTGACCATATGAATCGGAAGCATATACGTTATAATTTTTCCAATATCCCTTTGGGAATCCAAGAAAGAGACATCCAGTAAAATGGAATAGCCTCAAGAACTGATTTTTTTAGTGTCAATCTTCCTGCCCTAGAGAGCCACCAAAAACTCCATACATTTAGTCTCATCTCGAGTTTGGCCAAGAGCCACTACTAGTCTCCTGAATGATATTTATTTTCCTTGAGTTGAAAACCCAGATATTTGATACCCAAAGAGAGGTCCTGAAGTGGGAAGGTAAAGAGAGTTATGTAAATGGCTTATGTTCCAACTTCCAATTTATTTAAAGTTAAGGAGGATTTTTGTGAATTTATGACCATCCTTGTAGCTACCCGAAAAAGTTGGAGTATATCAGCTAATTTTTTAGTGTACCTGGGACTACCACTACAAAACATCAGTACATCGTCTACAAAACGTATATGAGTAATTCTAAAGTCTGAGGAGCTATGAATCCCCTGAAAATATCTCAAGGAGGAGGCCAATCCAATGGCCCTTCTTAAGCCTTATTCTAGCAAAATGAAGAGTGATGGTGAGAGGGGGCATCCCTGCCTCAGACCCCTTTTCGAGATGAAAAAAAGAGAGGCTTCCCTGTTTATAAGTACCACAAAGGAGACAGAGGAAATGCAGGCCATAATCCATTTGATGAAGGGAATTGTTGTCCCTTGACCAAGTTTTGGAGAACCTTGGTCACGTTTGACCAATTTTGGGACTTCGACAGGCTGGTTGAAGGCGGAGCGCAAGGCAAAGTGGAGATCGCGAGATCTCGGCCCCTTCTTAGAGAATTTTTGGGTTTGGGGTTTGTGTAACGGGTATGGGATGTTGGCCCATGGGTTCACCCATGTTTAGGCCCTTTTGTAATGTATAAATAGACATCTAGGTGATGTAAGAAACAAGAAGTGATCTAGGGGATGTGGTGCTAAGTGCTAGAGTTTGATCTATGTGATTGCAAAGGCTTTGTTCTTATTGTGTGTTAATAACTTGCAGAGCTAAGTGCAAGTGAGTGTAAGAAGCTTGTGTGTAGATTATAAGAAGGCTTTGTGATTAAACCTAGCTCGGGGAAGGAGGATCTGGCGAGGTGCACGCAAATCTCCTATCCTATGTGGAGTGGGTTCCTATGGCTCTGTGCTTGTGGAATATTGAAAGAAGACAATAAAGAAGAGAAGATTTGGTGGGCGTAGCCCCACACTGGGGTGAACCACGTATATCATGTGTTTTGGTTGCTTTGTGCATTATAGTTGTTATGTTATTGATGTGATGTATGCTTAGTGCAATGATATATGTTAGATGCATCTGATATAATAGCTTATTGCTTGGTAATATGAATGAGTGATATATCTGATCTATTTCTATGTGTTAAGTGTTGGATGTATTAGATCTTGTGGAATACTGTGTTGCTCTGTAATTAGGGTTTGAATCTGCAATGTGAATAAGTGTTAAATGATGATGAATGTTAACTTCTAAGTGCTATGTTAGTGTTATAATCACATATCTGTGTCGCAACTAAGTTGCAAACACTTGAGTCCTGCAACCCCCCCTGCCTCTACCTCAGGTGAGACTTAATATGCTTCGCAGGTGTTGTCGAAAGGGCTGGTAGTGAGGGTTTTGTTGGTGCGTTGCTGAAGCGTTGAACCCTGGGTCTGCCCCTATGCCAACAAATGGTTATGTTGTCGGGACCTGGAATTGTGATTCCTGGGAAATGAAGAAAAGAGAAAGTTGTGTGTGTAGATTTGTTGCCCTAGTGCGCAGTATTCTACTTGACTTGTGAAACTCTGTGCTAAGAAGAAAAGTTTGATCTGAAGAAAAGAGGTAATATCTTGAAGCTTTGTGCTCTGAGAAAGGTAATATAAGTGAAAAAAATTATTTCGAACGAATGGATCTAGGTATGTTTAATAGATTTGGTCCTAGTTTGAGAACTAGGGTACAACTAGAAGAAAGAAGATTTGATATGAATTTATATGATAAGAACAGTGAAAGATATGTTATTCCTATGCATAGAAAGAATTGTTGGACTAACAAATGGATGCAAATAATTTTTTTCAGACCCACCATTGTGATCCCAGTGCGCAGTACAGGAAAGGTTGGGGATCGTTCAAGAGAAAGAGAGGGTTAACTCTTTGTTATAGTTGCAGAAGACCGAGACATATTTCTAAGGAATTCCCTGGTAGAGGCCCTATTTGCCTTTGTTGTAAGGCTACTGGACATGAAGTTTTTGGATTGCCCTAGAATGATTGCTAAAGTTGAAAATATGAATATGAGACAAGAAAACTATGAGAGAGACCAAGAAACTAACAATATGATAGGACCACAGAAAGAATCAGGTAATGTATTATTACAAATGAAAGAAACCCTGAACGACCACAAAGATATAAACTTATCAGATATATTAAAAGAGAAGGAATGCATTGAAACAAGAATAGGAGACTTTGACATAGACTGTATCCTGTATGAGGAAACATAGGTGAGTATCATGATAGAAAGAACTTGGGAAATTTTGGGAAAACCTGCTATGGTTCCTTCATTGGGAGGAATAGGATTATTTAGAGGAAAGTTGATAACCCTATGTGGAAGACTTACCCAGACAACTATGAGTGTTCATGGAACTTCGACAGAAGAATAATTTGAGATCATTAAATTTGTTGAGAAGAACACCCCATTTGTTATTTTTCTAGGAAAAACCTGGATTGAAAAATATCAGATACGAAGGAAACAAGAAGAGGAGGATATAGAGCAGAAAAAGAAAGAACTAAGAGATTTCATGGCTAGGAGAATAGCGCACTTACTGAAACAACAAGAGGACTAGTTGAAGCTACTAAGGACCAGAGATCTGGACGTCGAAGTTGAAAGAACACAGGAAGACTTGAAACACCTGTATGTACAAGAGAGTAGAGAACCTACCCCAGAAGAGAAGAAGTATTACCCTCGAAACCTATGAAAGACCCTCCACAGTGTGAAGTTACCATGCCAAGAGGAGATAAGAACAATAATGGAAAGAGGAAACCAGTGACTTAGATTACAGGAAAGAAAGCCAGAAAGCTCAGCAAGAAGAAAGCAAAGTTAGAAAATTTACAGGAATTTCCAAGGAGGACTCTGCAGAAAGAAGGTTTGCAGAACTAGAACTTTGTCGGGATATCAGAACAACGAATATTGGAACTTCGCCATGGTGAAACAATATGACCATTGGAGGCATCCCGAATGTTAGAACGATGCTCCAGAACGGCTGGAAACGCAGTTATTGCCAGAACATTTGCCACTCGACCGTTAGGACTGTGCCATAACGGATGGAATTGCATTGATTGAGGCATTCATGCCCGTTGGAAGAGTCTATTACGACATTGTCTATTTATCCTGTCGAGCATTGCATCGAGAACACTTTTTCCAATTGTGATTATCATATCCCACAGAAAAATAGTTTCTTTCGCGCAGTGATTATTGAGACCTCACCATCCATTTTGTTACATTGAGTGTTTTTTCACCGACCTGAGATATCAAATATCGAGTGTGCATGTCGGATGAAATTAGCACAGTAGAAAAAGTCGTCAAAGAGATCCTAATAGACCTCATGGTCAAGAAGGTGATGTCCACATGCATCCAAGCCTCATCGACGAGAGGAGTGCAAGCATCCACGTCGACTTCTCGTGGATCTGTACCATCCCGAGCTGCGACAGAGAAACGAACCAAGCATCGTGATGACTTAGTGAATGCGAAGCTCATCCCATCTATCATGCATGTCTACATCCCACCTCTGGCTGGCGCAGTGAGTCGTGACAGTGTCCCGAGAGACTTCGACTACATAATCATCACTGCGTATCTCCCGAAGGGGATACGCATAGTCAGACCACAGTTGGAGAGGATTCTGACGTTAAAGATCAGTGACTATAACCTAGGAGACCACAAGATCTATGGCATGCTCACACCATACAAGTATTTGACCAAGACAAAGGGGAAGAATTCAAAGATCATACCCCAGTCGTGGACCATGGACATCGCGAGGTCCACTATCTTGAACATGATGAAGATACCACACTTCTGAAGACATCAAAAGGTTAACGTGTGCGTTAAGCTCCTGTTGTTGTGCTTCCATGGTGGTTATCTGTGGTTGGGTAGGCGTATCACCGTCGATCTGACACTGATCCATAGGATCACCAGACTAAGCATGCAAGGACCAGACCCACAAGAATTTTATCCAAGAAAGGTTGCAGATCGCGCCCTGGCACAGAGAATCAAATACACCTATGGCGATTTAGAAGAGGAGAAGTGGGGCTATAAGGTAGAATCCATACATAATCGCACAGTGTGCCTAGCCTACCAGTTGATTGCTGGTAAGCTAGTAAGGAAGAACAGACCCACGCAGGTCACGGGGTTTGTCGTCGACCTCGCATGAAAATGCGTGGAAGGGCTACAAATGAACTGGGCGAGCTTCCTCGTCAACCAATTAAAGAAATATTGTCACGAAGCTCAAGATCAAGGATACGAGTTCAAATTCAGTTGGTTACTGATCCCCATTGCCTTCATTACTTGGGAGATGCCAGAAGGTGCGACCTTCCCTAAGATTGAGCCATCAGAGCCCTTAGCTGCGAAGTTCACCATGCTCTGGTATTCGAGTGACATGGCTAAACAATGGAAGTCAAACACGATGTTCCACACCTATTACCTATAGCTGAAGAGGGCTATTGAGTCTTCCCCTCGCATGACACCGAATACCCTGCACAGATTCAGACCATTTGTGAAGTTTTGCACAGATAAACATTTTATTTATATCACTACATGAGGAGACGAACATAAAGAAGAGCTCCAATCTTACTACAAGCTCACTGAGGAGGACATGGAAGAAATAACTAGGGAGTGGCCCGCAGAGATCCTTGTACTAGTCGACCAGGCAGAACTGTCCGACCTCGACCTAATCAGAAGTCCTCTGGTCACTCACAAAGAGTATGATGCACCCAACAGTAGAAGAAGGAAGAAAAAGGAAGAGTTACAGAAGTTGAACAATGCATTAGAAGAGACTACTTCAGACTCACCTAGAGGGGGAGGTGATAACGAAGTAGACAAAGAAGAATACAAAGGAGAAGAAGATGAGAAGAAACAAGGTGAAGTAACACCACCTAAGAACCCTATTGACGAAGCTGAGACCTCCAAGAAAATAAAGGTTTCCCCCATGAAACCTACATAGCAGAAGAAATCCAAAGCTATTAAACCACAGATGCAAACTGTGCTCACGATGGATGACATAGATTTCATCATCTCCATTGTCTCATATACCTCATAAGATATCTTACAGTGCAATGAAGCCAAACAAGAGACCATCTATGAAAGAATTGAATCAGAATTGAAAGGGGTACAACAATCCCTCCACTCCAGCCACGCAGTGTTTACTACGCCCCCATCATCAGAAGGAACAGAGTTGGGAGAAAAACCTGCCCAACTCTATCGAATAGCAGACGTGACCGAAGCTCGCCTTCGTTGTGTTCAGGAAGAAAAAGAGCAGGCCACATAGGCCTTAAAGAAATCAAAAGAGGAAGCCAGAGAACAACGCCAGGTTGCGCAATAGGAAAGATATGACATCCAAGCCAAGTTTGCAGAGGATAGAGCGCAAATCCAAAAGGATAAGGAAAAAATTCTCGTAGAGAATATTGGAGTTAAAGAAGCGGTCATTAGAGAAATTCTCTCTATGATGGGCTTAGAACAGATGGAAGAAGACCCAGTAGAAAGACAAGTAGGGAATCTTGCCAAAGCCATTCAACAAATCCAACAGAGGATAGTCGAACTGGAGTTACAAGTAGTTCCAAACACTCTGGAGGAAGTGCGAGATCTAAGAGAAGAAACTGTGAGGAGCACAGTTGAGAGAATCAAGGCAGTAGCCTTGGAATGCAAACAGCTCAGCAGTCGAAGAGCGCAGACCTATGAGCGCCTTGCAGAGGACCCTAAGCTGAGGACACTGGAGTCACAGGTCCAGGAGGCAAAACAACAAGCAACAATAGTGCAAGCACAGTTGAAGCTACTATCACCAGTCAAGAGGATGAATAGAGCCGAAGTGTTACACATTATTTTCATCATCCCTTGTGACTGTTAATGATGTAAACCTATCCTTTTTCTTTAGAAGGATCAGTGGCCTGAATTCCTGAAGAAAGAAGGGAGAAGAACTTTTCCTGAGAGAAGAAGTTGTATTTTCCTTTGTAAAAACTCTATTAAGGAGGATTTCTACAGGCTTCAATATACACAAGGTGAGAAAATGCCTAATTTCCACAGGCTATACTAAAGCTAGACTGCGGAGTTTCTGCAGGTTGCACTATAGCTAGGGTGTGTAAATTCCTGTACGTGGGAAAAACGAGCGTCTTCTCAATGCTTCTAGAAGGAGAATATTCTATGGTGAGGTGGCCTCCGAACGGTTTGGATCTTACTCGCTTTCATGATTTAGTGGGATCATCCTAACTTCCTCACCATATCCTCTTCAGCTTATAAAAGGAGAGGAGTTCTCGTGGAGAAAGTTAGCTTGATTGGGTTGGAAAGTTCTTGAGTCTTTAAGATTGGAAATTTGGCTTGAGATTGTTAGCTTGGTTAGATTGGCTTTGAGATTTGCTTGGTCAATATAGATTGTGAGTAGCTATCAGATCCATGGTCTTAGAATCCTTGGAGAAAGAAGTGTGTGGGAAGCAAGGAACTGTTGGAAGGAACTTGTCGACATCAAGGCATCTGGTTGTATCTTTCTTCCACATTATTTAATACAAATATACTTTTATTTCCTATATGAATGTTATTTGTTCATATTGTATGATTCATTGATCACGTACATAGTTTCATATCAAATAGACTCTGTTATTGTTGTCTTTGTTGGCTTGTGTTTATTTGCAGATATTTCTATATAAGCCTCGCGACAGAGCTTGGATTGCATTGGCAAAGTCGGATCTTCAATATTTAAAATATATGTTCTAGATCCATTTCTCATTTGATAATTGAAATCTAAGGAAAGAGTAGTGTACTATCTTGTTTTGTTCTAGTTTCGTAGTGAAGCTAGGGGGGTTGATTTGTGTCCGCACTTAACAACTAGCTCGATAACACTAGGAACAGCGCATGGTTCAGCAGCAGGCCCATGCCATTCCGAGAAAGGTCATGGAAGTGACCCAACGACTCCATCTAGTGCAGGATGCAACTTGCATACTTTTTGAGGAGATTGAAGGACAAGGTGCACAACTAGAACAAGTAGTCAACTCAGTTGAACAACGATTGGAAGAACCTATCACTGAGAATGTCATTTGGGAGTTCACCGAGAAGGAGCCTCTGGTGAAGCAACAGTTCGAAGCAGCTCGATCCAAGCTTGGGGAATTTGAGGCAGAGTTACCTATATCAGAGCGACTCGGGATGAGTCACAGGTGAGTGTTGGGGGCCTGTTGGCCCTTGACCAAGTTTTGGAGAACCTTGGTCATGTTTGACCAATTTTGGGACTTCGACAGGCTGGTCGAAGGCGGAGCACAAGGCGAAGTGGAGATCACGGGATATCGGCCCCTTCTTAGAGAATTTTTGGGTTTAGGGTTTATGTAACGGGTATGGGATGTCAACCCATGTGTTCACCCGTGTTTAGGCCCTTTTGTAATGTATAAATAGACATCTAGGCGATGTAATAAATAAGAAGTGATATAGGGGATGTGGTTCCAAGTGCTAGAGTTTGATCTATGTGATTGCAAAGTCTTTGTGTTTACTATGTGTTAAGAACTTGTCGAGCTAAATGAAAGTGGGTGTACGAAGCTTGTGTGCAGATTGTAAGAAGGCTTTGTGCTTAAACCTAGCTCAGGGAAGGAGGATCTAGCGAGGTGGGCGCATATCTCTTGTCCTATGTGGAGTGGGTTCCTATGGCTCTGTGCTTGTGGAAGATTGAAAGAAGACAATTAAGAAGAGAAGAGTTGGTGGACGTAGCCCCACACTGGGGTGAACCACGTATATCATGTGTTGCGGTTGCTTTGTTCATTATAGTTGTTATGTTATTGATGTGATGTATGCTTAGTGCAATGATATATGTTAGATGCATCTGATATAATATCTTAGTTCTTAGTAATATGAATGAGTGCTAGATCTGATCTATTTCTATGTGGTAAGTGTTGGATGTATTATATCTTGTGGAATATTGCGATGCTCTGTAATTAGGGTTTGAATATGCGATGTGAATAAGGGTTAAATGCCGATGAATGATAACTGCTAAGTGCTCTGTTAGTGTTATAATCACAGATATGTGTCCCAGCTAGGTTGCAGACACTTGAGTCCTGCAACCCCCCCTGCATCTACCTCGAGTGAGACTTCATCTGCTTCGCAGGTGTTGCTGAAAGGGCTGGTATTTAGGGTTTTGCTGGTGTGCTCTTGAAGCGTTGAACCTTGGGTCTGTCCCTGTGCCAACAGGAACCTCAAACCCCAAGTGTGTAATAAGTAGCTAGATGAAGGACCAGCTGACACGATTAAAATCTTTGGATGATCTATTTTCAGAATGGCCTTTTGTCCTCGTGGATCTGAGGTTGTGAAGTCCTTCTTGGGCCACTCTGATGGCTTCATGTATATGTCATTCATTTAAGAACCCAAATTGTTCTTTTGATATAGAGTTTGAGGGAATAGGTTTTAGGAATCTTGCAATGATTTTTTCCACTATTTTGTAAATGCGATTGTAGAGAGAGATAGGCCTAAACTCTTCAAAGGAGAGGGGTTCGTACTTATTTGGAATAAGAGCTAAGAAATTTGAGTTAAAAGGGGCATGCATCTTGTCATTCCTTCTGGATTCTTTGACCACATGGAGGAGATCTGGTCCTAGCAGATAGTAGAACCCAATATAAAATTCTATCAGCCACCCATCTGGCCCCAGGCTCTTATCTTTCTAGAAGCTATAAAGTGTCCCCTTTAATTCATGTTCATTGAATTCCATAAAGAGTTCTTTGTTCCTTTATTCATCCACAAAGTTGGGATAATAGAGTGAAATCCAAAAAATCTCTGTGATATTTTCTCTTTGGTTTGCCTTGTATAATGATTTGAATTAATTTTTTCCCATCTCAGCCAAGCCTTCAAATGATGAAACTCACCTACCTTCCTGGTCATGCAGATTCCAAATTGTGTTTGAGGATTTTCGACCTTTGGCATAAGAATGGAAGAATTTGGTATTCTCATCCCCTCTATCCAGCCAAATGGCCCGACTTTTTAGTCTCCATGTCATTTCTTGTTCAGCCAATATCTGTCTACGCCAAGAATCAAGAGTTTTTAGATTTTCCCACGAGGTTTCAGATAAAAACCCTTTGTCGGTCGATTGATAGAGTGATTCAATCTAATCTTCAGTGTGCTTCAGTTCTATTTCCTCATTTATTCTTTTTTCTTGAGCCCAAGGGATTTCCAATTGTTTGATTCTTTTGAGATTATATGCAAAATGCAAACCGACCAAAGAATCGAAGTTGGGGTCATAAGGACTGCAGTTAGACTTCACTAGGTCTAGGAAGCTTTCATCAGAGAGCTAAGAAGCATTGAATTTGAAATGGGATGGAGGCTTTCTCAACTCTCCTTCCAATACCAGCCAAATCGGTGAGTGGTCAGATTCTCCCCCAGAGCCAATCCATTGTCTGACTTGAAAATGAGAGTTTGTCATCTTTTCTAAGACCAGGAATCAATCTAGTTGTTTAGCGACCCTTGCATCACCAGTCTGCATATTTCGCCAAGTTGGGATAAGCCTTTGGGGTGCTACATATAGAAGGTCATTAGCTGATAGAAGATGTGAGAACATAGGAGAGAAGTGATCGAGACTCACATTAGGTCCCCAGACCTCCGCCATTCCCAATGAAAATTTTAGGTCTCCCCCCAGGATGAGGTTGTCAACCTTCAATAGATTAAGATTGAATATCGATTCCCAAAAGGGGGTCCTCTCTGAGTAGGGGACATAAATATTTAGAATCATGAATTCCTTGCCCATGCCTTCCACAAATATTTCCACTTCAAGACAAGAGTTGAGAGCCCAAGAGTTTAGGAGTTTAATAGAATGGGAACGCAATCCAATAATTAAACCACCTAATCTACCATTGGCATAAATACCCTCGAAATGCTAGCCAGAGAGCAGAGCTTCAAGTAAAGTGGAAGCAATTGCAAAATCATCCAATGTTTCTTGGATCAGAATAACATCTGGTTGATGTGTGAATATCAACCTTTTAAGGACAGATTTCTTGTGCGGGCTCGCCAGACCCCTACAATTGAAGGAGATCATTTTCATGGGGGAACCTCGCCTAGGGTGTGCACTTATCTAAGTTCCCCAACAATGGACTATTGTCTACCAGATGCAATGTCAATTAGGGCATGATTTTGTGCCTTTGAGAGGAGAGATGCATGCCCATGACCTTTTTTTTATGTGTGAGAGCATATGGGTTTTGTCCAAGCCCAACTTCCCTAGAAGGAGGCCCTATTATAGTTTTGTTCCTGAGATGAAATAGAATGGTTTGTTCCTCTGAGTTCTCATAAGAGGGCTCATCATTGGATACATAAGAGGGAGGTTCTGGATGGGGCGGTGGGAGAAGTGNAAGCCCAACTTCCCTAGAAGGAGGCCCTATTATAGTTTTGTTCCTGAGATGAAATAGAATGGTTTGTTCCTCTGAGTTCTCATAAGAGGGCTCATCATTGGATACATAAGAGGGAGGTTCTGGATGGGGCGGTGGGAGAAGTGAAAGAGAGGCTAGGGAGGGGAGGGTGACTTGTGATGGGAGTCTGGAAATGGTGGGAAAGGGGGAGTGTATGTTGTGTAGGGGAGGGGGGTTGTCAAGTTTAAGAAATTTGAAGGCCTGAAGAGGGTCCATAACATGCAGAGGGATAGAGAGGTGCATATTCAAAAATGCATCAAAAGAGGACGACTGAAGTGTNGGGGTTGTCAATGATCGAGTCGTCCAGAGTCTGGTGAAAATACACCAGAATCCTGTAGTGTGCCAGCTATTGTACCGCTTAGGGTATGTAGGGAGCCTGAAGAAGAGGAGGTGGACGAAGAGTGTGATCCAGCAAGGGAAGACATTCCCTGATGAGCTTCGGCCTGGGGGGGCGAGAAGAGTTTTTTCAACCACGAAAACACTGAAAATGGAACGAGATTCCCTCATAGTCAAGGATTTGTGCCCTGGTTTGACCCCTATCTGTAATGTTGAGCTCTTTCCACAAGTCGCCCCCTATGTTTAAAGAGACTAAAATGTGTGCCAGTGCCATATCACCTGTCTCACAGAAAGAAAATTCGGCATCCAAGAATGTGCCCAACATATTCCCAATTGCTTGAAAAACTTTTAAAGACCAGAGGTGAGGCGGAAGCCCTAACAAACGGACCCATATGGTAAAGGAGTCCAATCATTCACTGGAGGCATCAAAAGTAGGATCCCAGAGTTTTAGTAGCATCGGGGAAGAGTCTATGGTCCAACAGCCTGAAAGAGCCTGAGATGCCTGCTCTTCCTATGCAAATATTATTAGGAGCCACCCCCAAGAGAGATGCTTGATCTGAGGAGATGGATTCTAGGACAACCCCCAAGTAGTAGCCACCCAAGCTCTGAGGGTTTTTTCACTGAAGTGGTAACCATAGACCTTCCCCACCACATATTTGTTAGCCATTTCCACCACTTCTTCCAAAGATAGGTCTTCACCTAGAATGAGATTCAAGGAGTCTGAAAAGGCCCCAATGATTTCTCTTCTGATGTTTGTAGATCAAAGTTGTATCTGGTACCCCAGGTAGACTGAAGGGTTCGGGGACTCCAGAAGCTCCCTCTAGAATGTTGTCCCAGCCATTGAAGTTGGTCGAGAGTAGATAGGGGGCGATGAAACCCTCCGATGTACCCCCACTAGGAGGTTCAAAGATCAACCCCGGACCCTGATCCAGAATATATTTGTAGAATGAAATGAATACAGATTATTATCAAAAGATTCTTAACACGGAATAACAGATATACAGTAAAACTAGTTTCTATTCAATAAGGAAATAAGCTGAAACTATAAAATGCAACGGAAATAAGCTTGCTAGAATGGTGGTGAATTATCTCTGAGAAGAGATGTGAAGGTTGCGCTCATTCGCAAGAATATTATTACAATGAGGCTCTGAAGGCCTTTTTACAATAAATAGGAATGTCAAAAACCCTAGACATCAAAAAAACCTCACCCTAGGCGATGAAGTGCCAAAAGTCATGTGGGCCCCGTTTGGGTAAGTTAGTACATCAACTTCCTAGGGTCGTAACTTTTGCATACAATCTCCATTTTAGGCACACGATAGCCCGTTGGAAAATTATATTCAAGGAATACACATTTATTTCTATCTATCAAAGTTCAATATGGTTGTGGCGAGCCCTAAAAAACGTTGTTTAGGGCCTCAAAACGACCCCACAAGTCAGGGACCCGAAAACTAGGGAAAAAACTACCAAAATGAGCCAATTGGAATAGGTGGGAGGCCACCGAAATCCATCTGTATCAATCCTCCCCCCTTAGGAATCAATCGTCTCCATTGCGTTGAGTTCCCCCAGGAGATGAGGAAATTTTTGTTGAATTTAACCCCAAGTGAGGCACTTGCCTTGGTGCAGGAGTTGCCCTACTTTGACAACTTGATAAAGATGGATCCTTTGTTGGCGAGTGCCCTTGATCTGCTTGTCCACAATCTAATCACTGGATGCGCGTTGTATGCAGTCGGGGTTGAGCTATGTTGGTGTAGGTTTTTCTTCTATCTCTGAGGTGTCCAATAATGGTGGGAAATACAGTCGAAGGATATCCATGTTGAACATTGGGTGCAAGCCAAGGAAATGAGGAATGTTGAGCTTGAAAGAATTATCACCCACGGCCTTGGTGATGGTGTACAACCCATAGCGAAGTGGGAGAATCTTCCGATGGGGTCCTGTAAGGCGCTCTTTCTACCAGTGCAACCAAAATTTTTGACCCACCTGAAATTTATGTGGAACCTAGTGTTGATCATGGTGCTACTTGTACTTGTCATTGGAATTCTGTAAGATATCCTGAACCTGTTGGCATATGTGATGGATTCGCTCAATGAACCGAGTGGCTTTGTCAACTTCTGTTGGAGCAGGAGATGATTCATTCGAGGTGACCGCAAGGGGTAGCGCAACATATATTGGACCCAATGGTTGGAATCCCAACCCCACCTGAAAGGGGTTGTGGTTGGTTGAGCTATGCAGGGCTCAGTTGTAGCTATGTTGAACATAGGGGAGACTCTCATCCCATGTGTGAGGGTTCTTGGAATTATACATGTGCAGGATATGCATGATCATTCGATTTACGACCTCGATTTGGTCATCTGTCTGGGGGTGGAAGGTCGTGGATTTGGTGAGCTTGGTGTCCAGCAGTGACCAGAGGCTTGAACAGAATGTGTTGAGAAAACGACTGTCCTGATCTGATAAAATGGTTTTGGGGATTCCAAAATATACCCAGAATCGTTCAAATAAGAGCTTGGCAGTGGCCTCTGTTGTGATGCTCTTCTTGCAGGTGGCCATAATCGTCATCTTAGAAAAGCGATCCACAACCACAAAAACACAGTCATTCTGTCGCTTAGTGGACATGAGGCCCAACATGTAGTCCATTGAGATGGATTCAGGAGTAGGAAGAGGGTTTTACAGGCCTTGTTTCTTAGTGTCCGGTTTGGAAATCACGCAAGCAATGCAAGACCATACTTGTTGACCTCCTGACAAAGTTTCAACCAGTAGAGATGTTTCTACATCATTTCCACTCTCTTTTTGATGATGAATTTTCCTGCCAGTCACGAATGACTTGTATTTTGGCTAGATCAACATGTACGCCATGTTGATCAACGATGTAGCCTAGGTAATGAACTGCTTCCATGCCGAAGGATAATTTTTCCAAGTTGGCGTAGAGATGGTGTTGTCGTAGGGTGTGCAGAACTTGCTGAATATGATGCAAGTGTTTTTCCCAAGTCTTGTTGTAAATGAGGATGTCGTCCAGACACACCACTACAAAAGTATTGGTGAATGGTCACAGGATATCATCCATCATCATCATGAAAGTGGTTGGAGCATTTTTCAAACCAAAGGGCATGACCAACCATTCAAAAAGACCTTCCTTTGACTTGAAGGTGGTCTTCCATACATCTATTTATTCTATCGGGACCTGGTGGTAGCCAAACTTCCGTTCAATCTTATTGAATTATTTGGCCCCTATGAGTTGATTAAGGAGGTTGTCGATTCGGGGAATCAGGTACCCGTTTTTTACTGTGATTTTATTCAGGACCTGGTAATCAATGTAGAGTCGTTAGGTTCCATCTTTCTTCTGTACCAACACGATTGGGCTCCTGCAAGGTGATGAGCTGGGATAGATGTGCCCCTTGTGGATCAGTTCTTGGATCTGTCGCTTGATCTCCTCATTCTCTCACAGAGAGAGGCAGTAGACTGGCCCATTGGGAAATGGTGTGTTAGGGGTCAGATCGATGGGGTTTTTGACCTAACAGTGCAGAGGTACCCCGATAGGTGAGGAGAAGATATCTGAGTATTCTTCCACGACCTTATCCACTTGCTTCTACTATGTGGAGAGGTCGGTCACGGAGACCCTGGATGTGGCTGTGATCTTTTGCTCATTCTAAGAGTGAATCACGAAGAATACAAACTTCCTTGTATCAAAGATGACCTTTCTGCATTGCTTGGCAGAGATCAAGGAAATAGCACTAGGTGGGACTACCTCGGGTATCCTGTACAATTTCTTGTTCAAAGTAGTAATAACGATGTGAGGCATAGACTCATATACAGCATGATGTTTCCATAAATATGGTTGTCCCAAAAGAACATTACATACTTCGAGAGGGGAAACATCACATATTACCTCATATTTAAAGGGCTTGATTTCGTATGACAGGAGTCATTATTGGTTGGTGCAGATGTTGATTCTTTGGCAGAGCCATCCAATTGTGTAGGGCTACGGGTGCGACGTTTTCGGTAGGACAAGTCGCTTGAAAACCTCTGATGAGATGATATTCTTCTGGCTACCACTATCAACAATGAAGTGCAGTGGGGTACCCTTCACCCACATCTATGAATGAAAAAGGTGCTCGGAGCTTGGTGGTAGCAACAGTAGCACTGGTTTTTGTGTCTATGATCTGTCTCCACCTTTCTAGTTCTGACTTAGAGTCAAAACATGCATCTGATTCAAATTCTTTCACCTCATCCACCAACGAATGTTTTGAGCGGCAATAAATAGTGTTATGCCAAGGGCTCTTATGGAAGTTGCACCACTTCCCAATATCTTTTTTTGTCTTTCTGGTGTCCTTCTTTTCTTGCGGCCTAGAATGGTTGTTGTCAGTCTCCAGTTTTGACTATATTTTTGCCTATATCATGTCAAAAAGACCTCCATTTTCATATCTAGTATCATTTCCTTCTAGCCTTATCATGACACATTTCACATCCTTTTACAACTAAATGGGGCTATTCAAGGTATTCTTATGATTCAAGTTATTTTTAATGTATTTTGATATTTTAAACTAATGTTGATACTAATGTGGCATGAGTTAGGTACTGTCCCTTTGAAACAGAACTTACCAGTACCAGGTACCAACTCACACTTAGTGGAGATACCAAAGAAGCTGTCAAAGACTTGCACGACATGGCCAGAGTGGATTGGCAGTTCGATTCATATGATAGATTGAGTCATAACTCAATATGCTGACGCAGGGCGAGATTGTAGAACCGATTTATTAGAATGATTTATGATCCACACTTCTTGACACTGCGTGTCATGAAGTTGTGAAGTTCGTTTTAACTGACTATGAGTCATTTTCGGATCTGAGATCCGTTTAGATTAATGCACCTTTGTTTAAAACTATTTTGGAGAGGATCTATATAAATAGAGGATCGCTCTCAAGAAACGTTGGTTACAATATGCTATGTGATTCGATTTTTGATAATACAAATATGCTATGTGTTATGTTATTTGCTGTTAAATGATTTGAGTCGTTTTATGAATTATGGAGCGTGAAGTATGAATAGTTTTTGCATGGAATGATCTGAGTAGCTCTGGTTCCCTTTTCGGCGATTGCACCTCTTGGTTGGGCCCGCCAACAGGTTCAAGTTGCTGTCTCTTTTCCATATTAGAGTTAGTTTATTTCAGTATTTTAGAATCTACATGTAAGTTAGTTTATTTGAGTTTGGGAATTACTTTGTTAGATTCTTGCTTAACCATTCTTCGGATTGTATCATTTCCAGTGTGATAACATCTCATATATTGATGAATGTTGAATGCGTTATTTATTCCTGTAGAAATTAAAGAATGAACTAGATTTGCTCTGTTTCCGGTTTTTAATTTGAACATGATTTAAAGGAAATGTGAGTTTAGATTTACTCTGTCTTGATTAGTTAGCTTACTCTGTTCTGTTAGGATAGTCAGCTTATAGTCTGTTTCTAGTTTTAAATTTGATCTTGATTCAAAAGGAATACGAGTTTAGATT